>VHKM01000181.1:8585000-9160000 GCA_007210695.1 Neogobius melanostomus
AAACAAGGAAACAAGGTTCTGGGTTCCCCCCTTTGACCAGTAAAGAGCAGTTAAACTGGATGTGGTTTTCTTTTTGGTTCTGGCTCAATATAGTCCGTTCAGCTTCATTTACATCACTGCAGCAACCGTCAAAATAAACATTTTCCGTATTCTTGACACAGAGCCATAGACTTATATATATAGACATGACGCACCGGTGTAAACTATGGACAGAGCGGAGGCCAGAGTCAGAGTAAATGAGGGGTTAAAACATCGTCTGTGCATCCACTTAGGTCCTTGTGCCCTTCAGTCTCCTTCACCACAGTGTGCCGCCGTCTGCCACTGATGAACCATCTGTCCCTCGCCCCCTCCCTGACCCGACCTGTATGCCCTGGCCTTGTATGTGGTCCGTCTGCAGTCTGTCAAACTGTCCCGATGTCCTCTGCAGAGCCTATAACGCACTCTGTCTGCCCCGTAGCACTCGGTGGAGGCGGTGAACGCCGGAGTGAACCCCATCGGTGACACCTCCTACAACTCCAGCCACTGGGACCTGGGCAGTGCCTTCTTCTTTGCCGGGACAGTCATCACTACCATCGGTATGTGGGGAGCTTTCGTCTTCTTTCAACCCTTATTCAAAGAGGCAGTTTTGAATTCCTAATATGCCATTAGCAAAAACATTGGAATCAAAATCTCCCTTGCCTCGCTTGAAGAACGTGTTAACAAAAAAACATAACAAAACTGTTTGTTGTTGTGTGATGAATAATTGTTAGCGACTGTAGCACATGCAGTGATGATGAGGTGGTGTTAGCCCTGTTAATTGTCTGCTCACAGTTGTGGTGTCTCCCCTCAGGCTACGGAAACATCGCTCCCAGCACCAAGGGGGGAAGATCTTCTGTATCCTCTACGCCATCTTCGGCATCCCGCTGTTTGGCTTCCTGCTGGCAGGGGTCGGTGATCAGCTCGGGACCATCTTTGTCAAGAGCATCGCCCGAGTGGAGAAGATGTTCAAAGTGAGTGGCTGATACCTTTGCAGCAATACGTTAGTCTGAACTGACCCGTTAACTTGACACTGATGTAATTTACTGGACATGACAGGGGTGTGTCCAGGCACTCGTACGGTTTTCTGGTACATACAGTACATACATACATACATACATACATACATAGATCACAGGTGGCCCTCAAGCTTCTTCTTGCTGAATTGACACACATCCTCAGAGATGGTACTTTTTACTCCAACTTGATTCATTCTGTACGATTATAGCCTCAAAAACTAACATTTTTCTATGAGACATGAGCTACATTAAGCTTCCAAGTGTAAAAATGGTATGCGATCCAATTAAAACCTCTCTTAAATGCACCCAGTTGAATGTTTCTCTGCTGATTGATGGGTTGTGCCCCTCAACGCCGTATAAACTTCAATATCAATGAAAAAAAGTTTGGACACCCCCGATAAACATGCTCAAGTTTGGCAATTTCCCAAGAGGCTACATAATTTGTTGACATGTTATAAGAAAAATGTATTTGTGACAAGTGATTGATGACCACATGCTACTGAGCCATGTAACAAAGTGCAAATCTCATAGTACGGTATTTATCAGGGTATTGACTTCACAACATACCGCCTTTGCTATGCCCAATCCCGTCAGATCTTGGAAGCTAAGCAGGGAAGGGCCTGGTTAGTACTTGGATGGGAGACCGTTTGGTAACACCAGGAAGCCTAGCGAATGTAGTGAGTGAGTGAGTGGTTGGTGGTGGTCGGAGGGGCCGATGGCGCAGACTGGTTGCCTCGCTTCCGTCAGTCTACCCCAGGGCAGCTGTGGCTACAACAGTAGCTTACCACCACCAAGTATGGAGTGAATGAATAATGACGACAGTGCAGCGCTTTGAGAAACTTGGTAATACAGGCTTGTAAAGCGCAATACAAGTGTAAGGCATTATTATTATTAACATGTATACTTTTACTGTTAGAAGGTTTCTGACTTAGAAGCTGCTGCTTGTTCTCTGAACTGCTCAGTCTTTTAGTGCACAAAGCAGTGTCATAGTCTGTGTAGTTTGCTCTCTGCTTCTGCTTTACCATGTTAACATAATGTGCATACACTGTATTGTTAAAGTTCACAATATTACTGCTTTGAGACTCTTGCAATGTTTCAACATTACTATTATTGTTACATGTAAACCACAATGAACCTTTGCCAAGCATCTTCCAGTCCAAATTAATGACTCAATTAATTACGTTCAATGATTTTTATTAGCCACAATTACTTTTATTAAAAGAGCGGCAATATAATTTTATTGCCTCCTGTAACAAAACACCATTTTGTTTTATGAGAGGCGTAAAAATGATCACATGATCTCACTGATGATCTCACTTCCCACAGAAGTCTGTTTCTTGTGTTTACATCCATGCATAATAAATCATTAGCACATCGCTTTTCTCAAACTTTCAACAGTGACAATTTCACTGTTGCCTTTGTCGGAGGCTGACTACTTTCACATAAACATGAAAATAGCGGGAGGGTTTTATATTGTGTAAAATAAACCAGATGAGCATAATGTAATTTCTTACACAAATGACCTTAACCTGAACTAATATTGCTTTGTTTTGGGTGTGCTCTCTGGGTCTTAGTCAAGGGTTAAGGTGATCAAATATCAAAGTTAGCTGTTTGCCAATGCTATGTAGAGCCTACACACAGAAACTGATGTTTTAATGTCACACCTAGGGAAATGTATTATCTCCCCCGATCATTTTGTGGAACTGGTCCAAACTGTGCGCCGCCTCCCAGAACGTCTTCTTTTCCTTCCAGAACAAGTCAAATCAGATCAGTCAGACAAAGATCCGCGTGGCGTCCACTCTGCTCTTCATCCTGGCGGGCTGTATCCTCTTCGTCACCATCCCTGCTGTCATCTTTAAATACATCGAGGGCTGGACGGCGCTGGACTCCACATATTTCGTGGTGATCACTCTCACCACGGTGGGCATCGGGGACTATGTAGCAGGTCAGTTCCCTCAAATCAAATCTCAGCGTGATGGGCATTGAAACATAAAAAGCCGTGATTCTAAAATGTGTGATTGAAACATCTATAATTGTGCTTGCCCAGGGGGAAACCGGCGTATCGAGTACCGGGAGTGGTACCGGCCCCTGGTGTGGTTCTGGATCCTGGGGGGTTTGGCCTACTTCGCCGCTGTGTTGAACATGATCGGGGACTGGCTCAGGGTGCTGTCCAAGAAGACCAAAGAAGAGGTTTGGATTGCAGTACATTTAAACTTGGTGTCATGCGTGTACCGTGATAGTGACTGGTGGTTGTGTCGCAGGTCGGCGAGATAAAGGCCCATGCGGCGGAGTGGAAAGCTAACGTTCGAGCCGAGCTGAGGGAGACACGGAGGCGCATGAGTGTGGAGGTCCATGACAAGCTGCAGCGGGCCGCCACCATCCGCAGCATGGAGCGCAGACAGCTGGGGCTGGATCAACGCGCCGTCTCCCTGGACATGCTCTCCCCGGAACGCCGAGCCATGTTCAACAGTCTAGACACCAACAACTACAAGACCTCCTCCCAGGAGAGCATCGACACCAAGCTCAACAACCTGCTGCTGCGCGGGGCTGAGCAGAGCGACAGGCCGAACCAACAGGCGTCTTCAGAGGACAACATATTCAACCGGCTGGGCTCCGTCACCAGGCTGGCTAAGCGCAGCAGGAACCGCGACCTGAAGAAGAACATCCCCGACGAGGCGCGCCGCCCGCACAGTGAGGCCTATGGATGCAGCTCTCCCATGTTCGAATGTAGCACGCCCACGAGCGACGGCAAACGCAAGGACGAGGACGAGGACAAGGAGTGCAACATGAGCCTGTCGGACTTCCCGCTGTATGTGCCTCAGTACACTTTCACTGTGGAGCAGCCCAAAGAGAAAGACATCGAACTGGACACTAAAGGGCTCCATGGGGAGATGGGCCTGTAGACTGACTACAAATGTTTTTAAATCAATATCAATTTTAGTGCCTTAGGCCTCTTGTGTGTGACAGGGGCGCAGTCCTGTTGTGAAGTCCACTATACGTACTCATTCTCTGTGGCTTCGATGGATCCATGCTGAAGACTCCTGTCTCTCACTGAATGACATGAAAACTCTGGTAGAACTAGTGCATGTCTGTAATAGCCATCTGGCAACGTACCGACAGAAAATCATCACATGGCACCATCTTCAACACTCTGTTCCAAAGCTGTACCTGTGAGGTCCAAAACAACAAGTCTTCAACATCACTCAAGTGTTCAGTGTCAGGCCACATTGTGTCTCGTCATTGTGTTGTCAAGGGCAGAGACGGCAAGAGCAAGTTCTTGTTCGATTTACAACCCTTCTCTCATAAGAAGTATGGTGCTGGGTAATGAGTCCATACATGTTATTATGAAATATTAATATTGAAGTCAAGTGATTTTGTAACCGTTCGTATAGTGACACATGTTGTGACATCAATCAGAGAAGAGAAAGGTATTTTAGAGCAGCTGTTGAGAGAAGTGCGGTTGCTGCCATGCTGTTTATCCGCCTGTTCACTTGCCTTCATTAAAGTACCACACGTTCTGTGCATGGTCCTAGCCTGCTCATGTCAGTCCACTCTGTCTCAGTGCTCTCTCATAACCTCCAAAAACACAATCTCAGGGCTCATTCTCAATTAGGTTTGCATCACTAAGATCACTGACTTCCACATATCATCTTTCCAACAAAGGAAAGTTGTAGGGATTAGAATGTTGCATGCTAATCTTGATTGGAGATTTACTTCTTACAAACTAGATGATATTGTTTCACTTGTAAGGACGATGCCACAACAAAGAGATTAGAAGTATTTAATCAACGAAACGTGCCCAAGGATGTCAAGGTTAGGGAGCAGAGTGTAGGGCGCAGAATGTCGTCAACAGCCGGATGTAAGTTGTCAAATGCAGGGTGGGTAGGATGCAGGGACCAGAGCGACAAATGTAGAATGACAGGTGTTGAATGCCAGGTGTCAAATACTGTGTCCAGGAAGTGAGGGATGTTTGGAGAGTGGGGAAATCATCAGTGGGAGAGGGCTGGCAGACGTGTCAAATAGACTACAGACTAAATGATAGCCTGGCTAGACTGATCCAGTTCCTTTGTGCACAAAAGAAAGTGGGTGTGGACAAGCGCAGATAACAGGTTTTTGATTGGCAGCTGTGGCGTAGCCATGCCAATCACAGCACTTTGCATAGAATTCATAAAATAGTGCCACTCACCGCACAGCGCTGTTTTTGTCCTAACCACCGTAACTCACCAAAACAGGGATGGAGCCAGTAACGTAGATGTTGGCCTCGACCCTCTCTGCAGTTGCTCTCTGATAAGTTCCTTTACTGTGAGTCAGCGTCGACTACACTGAAGAGAAGCCCCTGGCTCACACTGTTAGACTACAGCACTCGTGCTTTTGTCGCCACGTCCGCTGTTTGGTTTTATTCACCGACAGTCTGCACGAGTTGGACTCACCATTTCAAAAGGGTCCAACTACTGCGTGTGGAGAATAGACAGAGAAGGCTGAATGGGAGGTGTAAGTGAGTGAGGAGCTGTAGAGGAGTTGCTTTAAATGTATTAGTGGAGACGTGGCCATGTTCTCAAAACTAAGTTTACATCAATCTAATATGTTTTTTTAAATTTGATCATTCTGATTCTATATTTTTTATGTTCAAAATGTTTCCTCTGACAGCAGCTTAAAACATTTGAAAAAGTATTACTTGTGCTTACACTAAGAAAACGCAAACATTGAAACCCATAAATAGGACATTTAAAAAAGAGGTAAATAATAAGATTTGGGTCCCTTATAGGGACCTTATAGTGCACATCCCGACCCTGATGCTGAATGGCCTGTGAAGTTTAATTCAGCCATAATGAATGCAAGAATAGAGAATGTTGCTGTCTAAGAGAAAAAAAAATGTGTTAAATAAATCTATGCAGGCAGATGGTGATACCGCAAACACAAATATATATCACTCAGGCTCCAGATTTGAGCCAACAACACCAAAATGACTCTGACACATTCAAGGACCTGCAGGAGAATCCATAACCTCCTTCTCCCCAGACACTTCGTCCAGCACCTTAAGAGTACTCTCACAGTTTTAAATGCAGTTCACACATGTACAGGGAAGCTCCAAATGCAGCGCTGTCAAAGCCGTTTCTAGCTTACAGCAGGCTGTGCCCCACAAAGCTACAAACGGCCCAAACAACTGTATTGGAGCTGCAGGCTTTTTTTTTTATGTACCCTTTTTCTTACATGAAATCCCTATGTGACTGTCCTCATGCATTATCTTTTGTCAAAGTTCGAGGCTATTGTTAATGCCTGAGAACTGACTTTTTAATGCTTTAAAGAACAGCAAAGATATCAAGCTGAGAACAAAAAAGAAAGAAAAGGCATGCTCTGCAGAACCTGCTGATGTCCATGGTGTTGATTGTAACACACACCACATGCTTCATAAACACTCCAGGAACTTTGTTTTGATTTAATTTTTTATGCTGATGTCAGGAGTCACCTGCAGTACACTCTGTAAAGAAGACACTGCTTCGAGTAATGTGCAATCACTGTTAATGCCTTTGAATAAAGACGTTTCACCAAACCTTATTCAGGTGGTTTCTATTTTCTGTGGTAAGTCTCAGAGTTAAAAGAAATAATCTTTACTTTTTGACCCCTGTTATGTTCAACGCTTTTAAACTCTCCAAGATCGTATCTAAGACAGACTCTAAAGACTGTTTTGTTCCATTCGTGCATCATTAGGTGGTCACCTGTTTTCTTCCCAGGAGCTCAGAACTCTCTGTTACACCAGCTGGTGTCATCAGGTGATGCCTCGACTTCTTGAGGAAGTGCTCCCCTGTGGTTTTAAAGGCTATACTTAGCTGGTCATTTCTCTCACCTCTCATCTTTGTGTTTATTAAGCAAAAGGTTGAAGCAATATGCTCATAATTACCTTCTCCTGTCGCACGAACATTATCAACCAAACTATGAGCAACATCAACCACAGGAAAGGGAAAACTTCTGGATGCATTCCAAAAGATACTTATTATACCTATTATATTTTAATGTCTGTATGTAAATTTTAGCCATATCCAGGCACGAGGATCCTTAGAAATAATAGGACATAGATGGCAGGGGGCTATGTTCAACCTTCTTGCCCTGGGACCCTGCCAGGCATATACACAACAACTGTGCACCGGTGCCTGTTTATGAATGAATAGTTATCCTGTTCATTATCCATACCCAGATCCCTCAAGAGAGGGGAAATCCCATGACTATATTCCATCAGTAGTCTTTTAAAGATGTTCACCTGCACTCTACTATGTATTATCTTATACAGTTTATGTGTTACTTATCCATATCCACACCAGCACTGTAAGTGCCAGTTTATCTTCTGTTGACAACTTATCTTCTTTCCGTATGTATATCGTAAGTTCCTTTGAACGACTCTTAAAACAGGCCAACTAATCTAAGTTTTGCATCTTGTCCTTGGATCCGTGAGTGCCCGGGCGGTGAAACAGATCAGGTTCATCGTCATTGGCTGTAACCTTCTCAGTCTGAATTAATCGCGGCTTTAGCTCCAATTCTCTGTAAACACAGACGCCACACTGTCACCTTCAGATGTTCTGTCTGCGAGCTCTCTCAAAACCACAAATGACCTCCAAAAGCCGGACATCTGGAAGAGATCGAGATTGGATTATTGTTTTTGTCATTCTCTAGGGTCTCATCAATAACATATGCATTTTAGTGCCTAATAAGATTTGTTTAGATCTTTTTTTCTTTCTTTTGTGTAATTAAAAAAAAAAAGTACTTTTTCAACTCAAACAACCTTTTGCAATGATGGAACATACCTGAATTACTATAAGCGCCTACACAATGTTTGTTTTTGTTTTTACCCTTTTCTTATTTTTGTCGCTTGTTTCTCATAGTTTCAAATTATTTTTCCTTTGTATTATCTTTTGACAAAAACAGAAAACAACTTTTTCCTCAAGGAGTCTGATTGTCTAAATTATCTTACAGACAGTCAGAGGCATGAGCCCTTACACTGTATTTGTCTGTATATATGTGCGTGCATAGTCCATCTGCGACTCGATATATGACTTTCTCAGGCCATAGGCGAAGAGAGTATGTGGCCACGTCTCCTTCACGCGTGTCCTGGGGCCTGTATACGCACAAAATGAGGCCAAAACTTTGTGTAGCCGCTCCTCTGTGCAAAAGAGATAGGGGAGACCGGGTATGGTTGTAACATGGGGAGAGTTGTAACACCACCAATTCCACCATTCAGGGATAAGATAGGAGTCAAATGATCATATCAGTGTTTACCCACCTCCTCCCTGATCCCACATGGTGGTTGTCAAGGTTGTAAACAGGTTCATGCAGATTCTATTGAGAAAAAATTGATTTTGAGATAAGAAAGTAATTTTTTTAACCAAGATTTTGTTTAGTGCTTATACTATTGCACATAAAACCATATGACTTAGATCAGATTAAGTTGTACTTTCTTAGGCAAAATGTGATGCACATTTCCCCTGCTAATTTCAAACCATTATGCTGATACAGCCCCTCCTGGAACCGCCACCTTAACGTGGTGGAGGGGTTTAAGCCCGAATGATCCTGGAGCTCTTATCGGGGGCTTCGTGCCCCTGGTAGGGTCTCCCATGGCAAACAGGTCCTAGGTGACGGGTCAGACAAAGAGCGGTTCAGAAGCCCCTTATGAGAGACCAACATGCCCGGTTAGAACCATGAGGCCGTCCTTCTGTGGACCCACCACCTGCAGGAGGAGCCATAGGGGCTGGTGCAATGTGATTTGGGCAGCTCCAACAGCTGCCCCTACAATCCGGCAACGGAAAAGTGGAAGATGGATGGATGCAGATACAGCTCGCTAAACAATGGCTGACAGGGGTGGGGATGGTTGTAACACAATCATCCCCTATATACAGTTAATAACACTTACTTGATTTTAATACTTTTACAGAATGCCTAGACAGTGGAAAAGACAGACTGACAGATTTGTGCCAGCTAATATAATAAAAAAAAATATCTGATGTGGTCAGAAATGAAGGGCAGGTCAGATCAGTTGCAAAGGCACATGGGATCTGCCATGTAAAACTGAGCAGATACTGCAAAACACAGCAGAAGCTGAGAGACCAGGGTCCAGTGATCATCCCAGTGTAGGTTACTGAAGCATCAACAAAGTTTTCTCTGAGGTGCAGGAGGAAGTGTTGGCTGATTATTTGACTCAGACAGCAGACCTGCTGTATTATGGACTGACTCACGTGAGGTTAAGCATATGCCAGGTAAGAGAGAGAGAGACATTGTTCTGGATTGTTCTTTTATTTAAATAAACCTCTATTTGAAGCATATCACATGACAAGGCCTCTAACTGTTACAACTTACCCCAGCCTGTGTTACAACCTACCCCGGTAGTGTACCATGTATTTGACATCAACTCATGAGGTCTTTGATTTTCTTGCAGAGGTTTGAATTGGTGCCATTTGTAGTTAACAAATGTGGGTACTTTGTATAAAAGTTTGAGAACTCTAGCTCTAAAATTCAGTGAGTTACACGTGCTGAAGCAAAAAGTTACAACCATACCTGGTCTCCCCATTTATAGAAAACAAACTGAATGTGAAACATTGCGCTCCTCCATGCAAACTATATAGCTGCCGTAGGTACGCACTTTTCAGAAACACTGCTGAGAGACGAGAAGAGATGACGTCATGTTTAGTCACTTTTGAACTAGTTAATTTGAACTTTATTTACATCAGAGAATGAAATGAGCAACTTATCACGATATTTGTGAAAAACATATGCGACTTGTTTGTATATTTTAGTTGTCTTCATTGGTGCGCATAATGCACGCTCGTGAACGCTCGTACCCGTGCACGTATGCTTTAATTGACTCATCTCTGGACATAAGTCTGACCAACTGGGTTTAGATCCAAAGCTCGGGTCACATGCCCTTCAGACACGAGGCCGTCTTTACGCACCGGCACCGCGGCTCCACTGCCCGCTCCCTCCTCAGACACCACCCGGACACTGACCTCTCCTCACTCACACTACCCAGACCGAACCGCTGCTTCATCCTTCACAGAACCCGACCTGACGTGCATTTGGAGTTTGGATGAATGAAATGCCCCACAGTTTATCGTGTTTTAATAGGCAAACCCAGAATTTTTCGTTGCTACGCACTTTCAAAGTCAGGGTCTCACGCACAATTTGATAAATGAGGCCCCTGGACACTGGCTCACCACAGGGCTGCGTCCTGAGCCCTCTTCTGTACTCCATGTTCACACATCACTTCTCTGCTCAACACAGCTCAAAAATAAATACATAGACACCACCATCTTGGGCCTCAATACCAACAACAATGAGATGGCCAACAGACAGCCTATACGAGCCATTCGGTGCCAGGACAATAACCTCTCTGAACGTCGGCAAAACAAAACAGCTCATAGTTGATTTTAGGAAGCAGCAAGGACAGAGACACCACCGCACCTCTATCAACAGCAGGTCAGCAGCTTCAAGTTCCTTAGCATGAACATCACTGAGGATCTGTGGTCACTACACACAGACACTGTTGTGCAGAAATCCCGACAGAAATTCCTTCCCTTTTTGCAATATTTCCTATGTGAGTGTTAATGTATAGGAAGAGTGTGCGCATGTGTTGTTCTCAAGTACATTTCATTGCATCGTTGACTATGTGTTAACCTTTATATGACAAATAAAGCTAAACCTGAACCAAAAGCACGAAGAGGACACCATGACTCTGATGGATTGCGACTGCGGCAGCCCCAATAATAATGTACTGGCTGTTACGAGCAGTGTTTGCTCAGGTCGATGGGATATCGATTAGGATGGTGCTTTCTCTTTCTCTCTCTCTCTCTGTATAGCCGTGTGACCTAATACGCATTCTTAATTAAAGAGAAGGTAAGTACAATCACAACTCACATCCCTGCCCCACCTTCAATCGAATACGGACCAGTCAAATAAAGCCAAATGTTGATTTTTATTTGAAGAGACAGCTGCTTAATTAACAGCAACCAAGGTGAGAACATTCCTGTCAACTCAAAGCACACCTCGCACAGTCTCTTCCTGCTCAGACTCTGCTCCTCAGCGAGGTTCTCCATTTCTCAAATCGAGAAAGTTACAAACCTTAAGTGCAATCTTCCTCTGACATCTGTCTTTCTATTCAACAGTAGGGGAGGCCAGAGCTGTTTGAACTCTGTTTTTTGTATGAAAAGTTGGCGATTACTTTCTGAAAATCGAATATCGTGCAAAAAGCTATAGACCACAGAATTGAAAAAGCCACGTGAGGTGAGAGCAACTCAAGCTTTTTGTCAGGTGCTCAGTTAAGGGCTGGCTGTCTCACGCGGGTCAGGTGTTGGTTGTTGAAAATGAATATGATCATGTTTTTATGATAGTTTTGCTATTAGCATTTGTTGAACAAATATTTGGGTGAATTCCTGTGTTATGAAACCCGGGTAGAACTCTAGAGCAGAACCAAGCCAACGGTTTTAAGAATATTTATTTTAAACAGCAAGAAGGGGGAGCAGGTGGGTATCAGGCCGGAGGTCCAGGGGGGGAGCAGGTAGGTATCTGGCCGGAGGTCCAGAGGGGAGCAGGTACGCAAGGGTTGGGGCCGGTGGAGCAGAGGTGTCTGGCCGGGCTGGAGTCTTGGTTGAAGACCTCTGAAAAACAAAGGAAACTATCAAAAACAGGACAATGGAAAAGATGCCAAAACTGACTGCAAATAGTCTTAGGAGCCGTAGTCTAGTTACCACTATCGTAGTATGACGAACTGGCGAGGAGTGGAAGTAGCACCGGAGTATATGAAGACTGTAGGATTGTAGATGGCTTGCAGGTGAGAGGTGATCTATTAAAAATAGTGAGGACACCAACAACCACAACAATAACAACAACAGTATTGACAACCAACCCCAAACACTGTAACCTGCCCTGCACTTGGAGCACACGTCACATGACATTTTCCTGTTTTTGACGGTTAATAACTATTTACTGCAATAAGATACTATATAGAGATGGCTACTAAGAGTCAATCGTTTAAGCTTTCATTAAATGTAAGTTTGACTCTTGTGGGATGCTCTGTTTAGGAGCTATGGACCTCAGGGAAAAAAAGGTGACAACCAGCCTGGGAGACTTACTCCAACGTTTCCTGGAACACCAATCAACATGGATTCAAGACTGTGTTGAATCTGTTGCTTCTGTGATCACAAAAGCTATTAGGTAATGTCCTTGGTTGGTGCAGCAGTGTTTCAGTCTTCTCCACGGGCTTAATGCATCTGGGCTTGATATTTGTACGTGCTATGATCTGAATTTCGATTGTCATTGTTGGTTAGTATATTGCCAATATCGCTATATCGCTTTTTCCAGTATTTCTCGATTTTTTTCCCTCCATTTGAGAATAAAGACACCTGGGGCAGAGCAGTGCGACATGACACAGCTTCATGTCTGTATCAAAGTGAACAGAGTAGTACAGACTGTCTCCCACTCTCATCCAGACGTCGTCACCACGGCAACAGCAGCATCACACCCCAGCGTATAATTTAACTTTAAATGATTGCTAAAAGCAGTGGCAGTGGTAGAATGGAACAAAGTTAAAGTACTGAGCAGTGCCCATGTAAATAGGATTCCTTTTTTATGTAGGCTACTTTAATTTAGGATGTATTTTTAAAGGTGACATGTTGCTGGGGGAAACATATAAAGTATTTTATGTCGGAAACATTTTGGGTCGACCTCAGTAAATTATATTAGCAGATCCTTTGTTTCTATAACCTTCGAGTCAAGCCACGTGAGGAGGAGGCCAACACCGCCCTCTACTGTTTCATCTTCAAAATGCAAATCATTATTGTAAAATAATGCTTTGAGAACTGTAAAACAAAGCTCAGTTATGAATAGTAAGCAACACTATATGACTCTTCTATTTATTTCCAGAAGCTACATTTATGCTGCTTATATTTTATCTCTGAACCGGCGTGTGCACAGGCAAACGGGCTGTGCAAGGACCCCTCTCCTCAAAGATCTTTGACAAAATGTTCATTGAAGCATCACTAAAGTACAGGACAATGCATAAACAATCAGAGGAAGTTTGATTTATTGGGAAAGACTTTGCTTTGAGAGAAGACTGGAAACATGGTCACATCAGGAGGAGAGAATGTGTACTTTAGTGCTATGCCTGGGCAGCTCACTGCGAAATGAAGACTGCATGATTAGTCACTGAAGCAAATACAGCATTAATTATTTTTCTCTTGTTGACCTTTTCTTCAATAATCTACCTGATTCATGCATCATGTTCAGATTTATGTTTCAGAATTAGAAAACATCACACAGTATTCTTTCGAAATGTATCTTATGTTAAGCCTAATACTTCACCCAAATAGGCTGCATTAGGCCTAAGTGCTATATTTGACTATTTCTACATCCTACATTATCCACAATGTGTCTGGCATACAGTAGCTGACATGGTCTTGGAACAGCCCGATCAATCAATCAACCTTTATTTGTATAGTGCTTACCACAAGTGCAGGACAATTTCAAAACACATTTTCAACACAAAATAGGTGAGTTTTCATTCTAGTTCTAAACAGGGCAGGTCAGTGATGGCTTTAACCAGGTGCAAATCATAACAGCTTAGTCCTATTATAAATATGTACATTGGTTTTATAATGATTTGTCTAGACCTATAATGGCCCTTAGGTACAGTATGTTAAAGCTCATTCAGACAGAAGCTGAAAGTGTAAATCAACAAATTTTTAATATGTTTTTTATCACAAGTTGCATCCATAAATTTGATCACCTTTCAGTCAGCTGTAACAAAATGTACTGCACCTGAAAACTGGTAATAACGTTGATGATGTAAAAGTGTGGGGGAGCCCTGTTCTCTGCAGACAGTGCTATGTTTCCAACTGTTCTCTAGAATTGCTCTTGTGCCCCATTGTAGTTAGTATTGCAGCATTCCCAGATGTGGACAGCAGAGTGTTTTATTATTGTGGAATGTGAAATATCAATTGTTGAATCCCAGTGCCACTGATGGGTCCCAAAAGTCAAATTCCGCTCAGGGCCCCATGAAGGCTTTGGTCTGCCTCGTTTTTTTTCTTTTAGTGTCTGCTGAGAAAGTCCTGCTTTAAAGATGCTGTTGTCCACCTTTGGCCCAAATACCTGACCGGTGTGGCCTCCACATGCTGTTTACAGGCAGATACATTTTAACTACGATCCCTCTTGTGCTCTCCCAGTGTCCGTGTGGCCCTCCTCCCACGGGGCAGCGGGGATTTGGTGGGTGAAAGCAGAAGACCAATGCTCCCTTGACAAGATGCTGATCCTTTAACATGTGTGTTTTCAGTTGTTTACACGCGATTGTGACTTTATGATCAGACCGTGTGGTGCGTTTTGTCATGTCGAACTCATTCCATTGTTGAGGCAAACCTGGCAACCAGCATTTGCCAGAACCACCTCATCTGGCGATTGTTTATGACACATAAGTAGGCGCTTTTGCTGACTTAGTTTACACACTGACCTTCAGTAACCCCTGTGCGCTCTGCTTCGTCAGCCCTGCAGGGTCCCAGATGTTGTTGTCCTTTTGCCAGGCAGCTCCACACTTGGCAAACTGCTGGCTCCCCGATTATGGCTCTGCCTCCGTTTCCAATCCGGCTCTAGAGTGGCGCAGATGTCGGCTCGCACACGGGGAAAGGCTCTTTTGGCTCCCGACACTAATTGTAAACAGGCCTATACTGACAGTTGCCAATGGGACAAATGAACACGCCGTTGCTATCAGGCTGGGGGACTGTTCAAACACGGATGAGTCAGGATCTAATTTATTTGTTCCGGGAAAAGAACTGAGGTTTGCGGCAGTAAAGCAAAAACAACAACAACAACAACAACAACACTGCAATTCAAATTTCAAGACAAGCTAACAAAACCAGTCTATGTCAGTCACAGTCAGCAGACTATACAGAAAAGGAAAGAGTTGCCTTTGGAACGGCATCTGACTGAAACAGCTGTAGAAACGGAAATGGAAATGGAAATGAATGGAGATTAAAAAAATGCAAAACTCATCTAAACGTCTTCCTTGTTATGATTGTCTCGTTTTCGTTCTTCTTTGGTTGTGTTTTCATCACATTTGTTTCTTATATGACATGTTTTGGTCACATTTCTGTGGCTTGATCACGGTTACGTTGCACACACACACAAAAAATACATGTCATAACAAAAACAAAGGAGAAGCTTAGATGAGCGTTGTCGGTCTTAGCTTTCAAATGAGGCGTTACAAATTTGGCCTATAGGCTGTGAGCACCAGTCGAGACCTGGGTCAAGGTGAGGGTTAAGAGGTTTAAATGAGGCAGTAGGTGAAATATTGTGAGAAAACGGCCAACATGGATGTTTACCAATATGTATCATGCAGATTTATATTCAATTTGACACATTAATTTCGAAGATTGAGTGAAGTTCAATCGTTTGTGTTCAAGTTCAATGAAGGGCAATCTACGATATCACCACCAGATGGCGACCCAAATACACACTGCGCCTTTAAATCAGGAGACATTTATCCCTCATTGTGTTCAAAGTTTACTGCGTAGAATACACCTCCACAAGGCAGAACAGGCTGTGGAAAAATAACTATACCCCATGAGCATAGAAGCTGAAGAGTGGCTGAGGGGGCTGTTGGCTCTGCTGCTGCGTTGGAGCTGGAATGGTTGGAATGTCGTAACTCGGTGTATGCATGAAAGACAAGAATCGAAAAGGCATTGTTTGAGTAAGTGCAGTGATAGTAGGCCACATAATAGTACGATCTGGACACATTGTGTGAAAATGGGCTTCGTCAGCCGAACTGCCCCGATTGTGCCTATATATGTTTTGAGCTGTACGTCCACCTGCTCTTCGTCTCAGAAACTGCTTCTTTCTTAACCCCAGCTCCGCAGACTGGAGCTGGTGTTTCCAATTCCAAAATAGGATTAGGGCGCTGACATGTAGACGTCGGTGTGCGCTCACTCAGAACCAAGGCCGGCATTTCCAAAGGTGCTCCTTACAACATTTGTTAGCAATTACACAAAACATACTCACCATCTCCCTCTCCCTCTCCCTCTCCCTCTCTCTGTTTCCTCAAGCGATGGGCCCCTCCCTCATTTCCCCCAGATTTCGTTCCCTTACCCGAGCTCTTCTCCTCCATCCCACATGGTTTCCTTTCGGTGGACGATGCCAGAGAGCTGCATGCAAACTCATAGATGGGGAAAAGTTCTCTGTTGTAAGCTCGTATACCCACGGGCTGCTGAATATTGTTAAGTCCCTTTTTTTTTTTTTTTCCTTTTGCATTTTGCGTGTATTTGGAGGAGGAGGGAAACTAGCGACAATGAGTTTGCCTGACACTCTGGTGATGTAATATAAAGTGAAGTGCAGAAAGTTGCGATTTTACCAACTGAGGCACGGCCGACGAAAAACACGCAAACTGGACAAATACCTGCAGATCAGAGCTACAATCATGAAAGGTAAAACGATATTGATGCATTTTCTTCCTTTTTTACTTCTTACAGATTATTATCGGGAGCTTCTGCACGATAACATTACATTGCATGCGGTAGTTTTATCACATCTGCTCTGCTGGAACAAAGCTTTAACAGAAAATGTCCCTCTCAGCTGCTCGTTGTGTTGTGTGGTGCAGTGGTTCTCAAACTGGGGTGCTCGCGTCACGTGTGGCCATTGGGCGTCTTCAAGTGGTACTCACTGTCATCTGCAATTTCCATTTTGACTGGAGAGAATATCATGTATGTTTCAGTCATTTATTATTATTATTTTTTTCTGGTTTAGGCATGATTTACACCCGGTTTAGATCCAATTGTGTTCATTTTAGACCTGGTTTAGTCGTGATTTGATCCTGCATTGTCACTCAAAATGTCCGAAGTGCCGTCATGCGCGAGATTAATATAGAAACTGCAGTTAAACGTTAGACCTGAGGTGTCAGTAGCGAGTATAAAAATGACCAACTTCCATCTAGTCCCTTTTAAAGGCCCTGTACCTGATTTATTCCTTTACAAACAATGAAAGGCGGAGCAAGTAAATGTAAACATGTGAGGGAGTGGTTGGTGGTGGTCGGACGAGCCGATGGCGCAGATTGGCAGCCTCACTTCCATGAGTCTACCCCAGGGCAGCTGTGGTGCGAATGAATAATGCACGAAACAGTAAAGCGACTTTGAGCATATGGCAAATCACTTTATAAGACTAAGGCATTACGATTATTTTTAAATCAATTCGTTTCCTAACACATTTCTAATATCGCAATTTTTCACAGGGATGAGTTCCTAAGTAGGTTTCATTCACAACTTTCAGGTCTCAATGTCTGAGCTTACATTGTACTCAAGGAAAACATATAAAAAAGCGCTATGGGACCCTACTGTTAATCCATATCTAAACAGGGGTGGGCCATATTGTATCGCATATCGTTATCGCGATATAATTTTTTGATATCATTGTCGACACGATATGATTTATGTTACGCTCAGCTCCATCAGAGCAGCATAAACACTGACTGTGTAGGTCACGGGGACAGGTGCTTAAAATGTAAAATGAAATGAAGGATTTAAACTGCTTGAGTAGATCATATTTGCGAGAAAATGAGTATGCCGTTAAAAAAAATAAAAAATAAAAAATCACTGAATTAATCTTCCCAATAGGCGTAAGGCTGGGATTTTGAAGTCATTTATCCATTGTCAATTATATCCTCCAATATATCGTCATTGTGATTTTATATCGTGATATAGATTTTTGGCCATATCGCCCTGCCCTAATCTAAACCCATTTTCCTCTTATGACATTAAAGGGCTCAAACCAGTTCACTCTCCAGGCACAAGCCACAAGAGATTTGCCTTCGGAATGGCATCTGCTGCAAAATCTTTGGCAGATGAAGTGTTTTGCTGAGGACAACATCAGAGGGGAAGTGAATTTGGTAACATGGCACGCCGTCAGGCACCTGTAATGCTGCCACATGTGCTTGTCATCGATCGCCTTGGCCCATGTGAAAGTCTCCCGCCGCCGCTCTGTTGTTGTTGGATATGAGACTTTGATCACTCAGCTCCCACTGTACGATCGTGTGGGCGCAGCATAACATTAGAGGAAAAAAAAAACCCCGCTCTGCACAAATACACCAGACTTACGGTAATACGTATTTCCAAGTCTCAGCATAATATGACCTGGTGGTTGTTAAATGAAAAATACATCTGAATATGGTCGCATTACTTTTTGCAACAGTAATGACTCCATATTATACCACTTGCTTTTTATGATTGTTATTGCTTAGTACTGTTGGTATTGCGCTATTACAGCACTTCCACTATTATGTACTTGACTTTTGGATTAGGAAGAAGTGAAACCCCTATTCTAAGTGATACAAAAGATAAACTGCGGCTGACAAGTGTATACAATTATGTAGGAAAGCGATTACAATGTCCTAAATGTGGCCCGGGTCCATAAATCTCAGCTCTTGGATCATTTCTCTACCAGACAGCACGCATGTAACACCTCTAACCGCTGCACCCTCCCCATGTTGAAGCAACTATAGGAACCGAGCAGTACAGGAGGTCTGCTCATGTGGTCTGCAGCGCTGGACCAAAGCTGCTGCCTCATACATTCCTCACAGAGCGGAGGAAGAGGAGGGTCCAATGCAGGGAGGGGAGAGGGAGTTCTGTCCCAGAGAGGGTGGAGAGAGAGAGGGCAGGCAGGTGTATGGTTGGACTCACCGCAGGAAAAAGTGAGGCAGACGAGGAGAAGGGAGGAACAGGCAGACAGACGGGTTGTTTTTTTTATGGAGCAATGACAGCATCATTCAAAGCACAGACTTCAGCTTAACATAAACATCCACGTTTGCAAGATCTTGTTATTACTGCGCTCTACTTCATTTGCTTATTATTCTGTATTCCATTGTATTGTTTTGTACCTACATATTACTTACTTACTCTCTTACTTACTTACATACTTACTTACTTACTGTATTGTTGCAGTGTACTTTACTGCAGGGGTACACACTGATGATGTCTGTGTGGAGTTTGCATGTTCTCCACAGGTTTCCCCTACCACTAAAAACATGTACAATAGGCCAGGCTGAGTGAGAGTGCGTTTGAGAGTGCAGGTGGGTGAGTGTGTTCATTACCATGCACTGGTAAATAAACAAACAAACAATTAGATGTATTTTTAATGGAGAACAGTACTGTTTTGTGAAATAAGGCCAAAGATGGCACCCGAACAAACATTGTTATAAATACTAATTTCATGTTACAGTGGAGTTGGTCAGATGATCCTTTTTTTTTTCTTTTTCTTTCCCCCCCCCCAATGCTTTATTACATAAGAATAATTGCCAATAAGCATTTACTTCAAAGGGACTATACGGAGTTTATAAATGTTAAAATTATGTATTTTCCTCCCCCTACTTGTTCCAGCGATGTCCTAATGTGTAGAATGAGCCCAGACCTGTTCACCACAACTGCTTATAAAATCCTGCACTGTCACTCAAAAAGGTGTTAATTCGGGTCCGAATTGCCGTCGTGCATGAGCTTAATATAGAAGCTGCAGTTACGCCTAAGACCTGAGGTGGCAGTAGTGAGTATAAAAATGACAACTTGCATCCAGTCCCTTTAAAAGAGCTGTATCGTGCTATTTTAGCCATTCCAAAGTAAAGTATAGGCATTTATATGATATATTGTACCTCTATCACTATGGAGTACTCATTTTTGAGAGAAACATAAGTATTTTCTGGGGGTATTTGTCAAACCCGGAGGACAAGATGCTTCGATTCAGTTAACTCCGCCCCCTCTCTCCGCTCATTCCACATTTACAGTATTATTAAATATAAATATCGCTGCAAAAGTGAAGTTACTTCACATAATGCAGTTATAAGGAGTTGACATGTGCAACACAGTTTCATAAATGGCTAACACACATGCTAACACACATGCTAACACACACGCTAACACGCGTTTTGATTGACTCACCGCTCAGCCTGGCATCCCCATCGGGTTATGGGATCGCGTTGGTTATAAAAGTTAATCCACTTTGATTCTGGCCAAGGTTCACCAAGCATCCATCAGGTTGGTTGATATAGTAGCTAGCTGAATCCCGGAAAGAAATCCCAACTTCTGGCGAGTGCGCTCTTCTTTAGGAAGGTTGAATAGTCCTCTCGTAGCCATACCATGAATCTAATAGAGCCAAACGCGCATCCGTGACATTATTGTTGGGTAAGAAAAAAGAACAGGCGTGTCCAGAGTAGGTTAGAAAGAGCTCAGTCTCCAAAAACAAGACTTCTGTTCGGATCCTCCGGGGGTGCGTTTGTTTACTCTCCCGGGACAGCACAGACGCGTTGGAGAGTTCCTTTTTTTTATTTTTTTTTATTTCTCTCTTACAACAAAAAAATGAAAAAGTTGTTTTATAAATTAAAATCAGGCTGTAAGGCATTACATTACAGACGAAGAGCACTTCCGTTCCTTCGTGACGACACAACTGAACAACTCAGTCGTTTTTCAGGAGAGGGCGGAGCAGCTGCTCAGAGAGCAGGATTCAGGAGGATTACTGCGTGAATAAAGCCAAAAACCGCTCTGGGGGTGTTTTTGATAAGGAAATAGCATAACAACATGGTTAAAAACTCGATTTTGCATGATATAGCTCTTTTAAACAAATAAACAGAATTTGTATTGTTTTCTTAGACATATGTCATGATTTTTTATTGTATACAGAACAAGGGTAAATATTTGCTGCTAAAATCTGATGTTTAGTAGATTGATTTGTGTAAAACGTCCAATGTTCACTTGCACCAACAAGCCAACACAGCACCGTTTCTCTGCGCGGCCTAAACTCGGCTTTGTATTCGCGTGGTGATGATGATTTTATCTTGACTTCTCCAGTCCTATGTGAACTAATAGGAGTGAAGGGGCGGGCACAATTGATAGCTCTGCCTACGAGAACGTCCGGAATGAGGTGAAATAGTGCCTTTCTACCTGCTTTAGGCACTCTACATCAAGGAACCAGTCACCCATTCACTCTCTCATTCACACACCAATGTATGCAGACTGCTCTACTCTCTGTGCCACTGCCGCCGTGAACCATTGCCCTACTGCACCTACAAACATACTTACTAAACCTATTTACTCACTCTACACTGTACGGTTTTAATCTCCAACTAAAATGTTCTGGACCTACAACTAAGGTGAACATACTTTTGCTCTTCTACATAACATTCTTTTTTTTGAGACACATTCCTGGATGAACCGAATGGATTGGACGTAAACATAAAAGCGCTCTGGTTTCGGGGCGGGGGGGGCTTTTTACGAGGTTGTGGTCAGGACCCCTTTAACTCTGGCCTGGTTTGACTTAACGCTGAGGTTCATCGGGGGATTTACAGAAGAAGAAAAAGAGGACTAGTCGAAGCTGCAGTCTTTTTTTTTTTAAATGTGTGACAGGGGTTGCACGCAGAAAGATTTAAGGGGGGATTCTTACTCGCCAAAGAAGACGAGAGAGGAAATAAATGACAGAAGTGGGTGGGAAAGTCCAGAAATCCCTTAAGAGTGAATGCGGCCACGGAGGAGGACCGCAAGCGTGAAGTGGAAAGGCTCCGTCAACTTTACTGTAACTTTTGGTTATTATGATGTGCGATAGGGAGTAGCATCAGTAGAAGCGCTCATCTCCTTCTGGAACCAGTTTTAGACAATCAAGCGTGTTTACAGAAGTCGCATGTTTGTAGCATGGGTCATATCCTATTCTGGAGCGTTACATAATTATCAAACAGGAAAAGGACAGAGTGAGAAGAGACTTACAGCTTCCTACTCATCTGCACTATTGATATTTGCTCCTCTAAGCTCCATGACGGTGCTCTTGCTGTGCAATTGTGACTAGTTTAGACTGAGTGCAAACTTTTCCATCCTGTGTCTGCCTCAGTGTCTGGATAAACACCGTAAATCGTACCTGCCCCGTCCTGTTCAGTGAATGGCTCAAAGGAGAGAAGTACTCCAAATGCTCCTACTACTTCAATACTAGACCCTCAACTTTTTCCTCTGCATAAATAGTTTGACAAGACATTATTGTTTGGATAGGAGACTCTTTTTTTTTTTTTTTGGCTAAAGTTAACCGCTGTTGAAGGAATCCCCTTTTTTCTATGAGTTACATTGAAAAAATTTCTGTCAAAAGAATGACAGAATAATATAAGTGGAACTAGCTGGCCCTCAGTGTTTTTGCTACTGAAGTGCAGCGCTGTGTGTGTGTTGGACACCTCCACTTCCTCACTCTGAAAGGTCAGACTAGAGAGAGGAGAGAAGTGGACAGGTTCAGGTTAGGTGCATACCACAGAAGAACAGAAAATAAGCAGAGTTCTACCAACCTCCAGTGACTGGAGAGAGGATGTGGATGTTCAGAAACATAGATGAGATCATGAAGATGTCTGTTTTGATGCAGCTGTAAAGTGGAAGGCAGGACATATAGGCCATGTTTGTCACAGACCCAGACAGTAGTGAACTAACCTCGACAGCTGTTCAGTGAGCTGTGTGAGCTTGGCCTGTCTCCTCCAGAGCATGGCACCGACACGGGCCAATGCTTCTGCCTGCCGTGCTGTCTGCAGCTGTCAGGATGTACATCCCCTCTGTGCACGTCCTTGTAGAAAGCGAACCGCTGAGCCAGTCTGGTGCTGTGTATTTACAAACAACAATATCCACATACAAGTGGACATGAAGTGGATGTTCGTCCATACTGTACAGTATATTGTTTACTAGTACCTTACCAGTATGGTGTCGAGAAAAAAGGTAGTTAAGGTAGCTTATCAAAGTAGGTACCAAAAACAATATATCTTTAGAGAGGTTTTGTTGCCTGTTGGGCCCAGGGACAGCATTACTGTAAAGGAAGCACATTTAAAAGAAATTGTCATGAAATAAATTAAGGTTATTGTTTTATGCTTCTATATGGCAAATATTTGAGTATAGGTATTGAAAAAGTATAGTTAAAGTACCGGTATCTAAAACAATTAACGGCATCAAGCTATTGTTTACACATATTTGATACATCTCATTCTTCACTTTTGGTCAAGTCCATCCATCCATCCATTTTCTTCCACTTGTCTGTTGCCGGGTCGTGGGGGCAGCTGTTGGAGCTGCCCAAATCACATTGCACCAGCCCCTATGGCTCCTCCTGCAGGTGGTGGGTCCACAGAAGGACGGCCTCATGTTTCTAACCGGGCCTGTTGGTCTCTCATAAGGGGCTTCTGAACCGCTCTTTGTCTGACCCGTCACCCAGGACCTGTTTGCCCTGAGAGACCCTACCAGGGGCACGAAGCCCCCGACAACAGAGCTCCCAGGATCATTTGGGCGCTCAAAGCCCTCCACCACGTTAAGGTGGCGGTTCCAGGAGGGGCTGGTCAGCGCTCATAATGCAGCCGGCACATCTGTTCAGTTCTGTTCAATTCAAACTGACAACTTAAACTTTGTCCACACTGGAGGATCAGATTCTTGTGTTTAGTATTCAGTCCCTTCGGAGTTCTTCTTGGCTGAAGAAAAGCAATCACAATTTTCTTGCCATTGTAGTGGACTTTTTTTAAGTTCCCATGGTCCAATGCTCGAGACATTTCAGCAAACCACAAATTATGCACAATTTTGTCTTTCTTTTTGCATAACGAGTGTGGAATAGGAAGTGCTTGGATTTCGTGTGTTAGGGATTATGTGTGGAAACTTATCAATTTAACTCAAAACTCAACTGTGAGAAGAGCTTAAAACACTGCCTGACCAAATATAAAGTGTCCACCTGGATTTGATTAACTGTTCTGATCTGGGGTTGTAATATATGGTGTGTGATAAGGCGCCTTCATTTGAGCAATTTATGAATTGAGAGTTTTTGTACTGTCGTGCATGTCATGTCGTACTAATGTGTGTTCTGTGTTGGTGGTATACTGTACTTTTACCCCATGGGACTGCGGATGAAAATTAGCTCTGCGCTAAATCCGACATATTTATAACACTAGTTGTCTGTTCATTAATATGCATCGTCCCACTCAAATAAATTAATAAATGAAATGAGATGAGTGGTCACACTCTCCCTTCATCAACAGTGTTGGGGGTAACGTATTACAAAAGTAACGAGTTACAAAAATATACTACATTTTTCTGCAACCAAGGAATATACCATTACTTCCACAAAATATGGTAATATAATAGTCATTACAATTTAAGTAACTCATGTGCCTTTAAATGTATGAACAAGAAAATACCAAACTCCCCCCAAATAAATTGCAGCACCAAATTAAGTTGGAGGTTGGTGTATAAGATCTGCAGTTACGTGTATTTAATGTCGTCAAAACTTAACACGAGAGAATGGGGATAGCAAAGGAAAATGAAATCCTTGACTGCACTTTAGCTTGGTGGCATTATTACTATTTTCAGTTAATATTTTGTTTAAAGTAACTCAGAAGTAACTCAAAGTGTAACTCAGCTACATTTTGGAAACAATAATTATGTAATACAAACATATTACATTTTTAAAAGTGTAACTATTGTACAATACATTACAATTTTAAAGTAACTTGCCCAACACTGATCATCAATACAAAATGAATGCATCACTGGATTATTGAAACAATGTCACAGTGAATGTGTGCTGTAGTAATCAAAGCTAAAGGCAGTCCAATCAAATATTGGAGTGTGTGACCTTTTATTTGTAGCAACCTCTTTTTTTAGTCTGGCAGTGTATTCGTAATTTGTATGGGACCTTAAGTGAGATCTAGACGCATTAGCACTAACAACCAATTTAACTACTCAACTGACTGCTCAGAGGATGCTGACGGCAAGTATCTATGAGCTGCTTCACTGCTGATCATTTCATTTGTATGTTTCACTGTTTGATATCTGTCTCATTGGCTACTGTATATGCTAACTGCAGCTCCTCTGTTTGGTCAAATCAGCCTTGTCAATGTAAGCCAGTCCAGATGACTACTTTTATATAGCTTTCTTAGGATCGAACACGCATTGACAGCTGCAAGCTCACTCCAACTGATTTCATTCGACTTAAAACACAAATAAAAGTGCTGCCCCAAAACCTCAGCGCCGGCTTGCACCTTTTGCTACATACAGTATAAACACTGAAAGTTATATGTCAAACACAATTATAGACAACATGAGTTTATACCACAATTAACATGAGCCTTATTGTTTGGACTAAGCTTTAACCCACACATGTACCATATCTCCTCAATTGCTATTTCCCTTCCTCCTAATACTTTTCTACATTTGGTGCCTGTATCACTTTAATGGCGTGCGGTCAGTTACATGTCGTTGTGCAAGCTCATCTGGATCTTGGCTGTAGCAAACCAAGTGCATGTGTTTTCAATCGCTGTCGCTGGTTAAGCTCTGCTCTGGCCAAATCGAGTGAGGACAATGCACTATGACACGTTTTCAACAAGCAAACTCACGCTACACACAAAAAAATAAGGCTAAGAAATGCGCCCTGTGCCAAAAGGCCACTGTGGGAGGGTGTGAGTTAACCGGAGTTCACAAATGACATGAAAAATGAGGTACTTTAAGATGGCCGTGTTGTTAACTGTGTCTGTTTTGTGTCTCGGTTTTTGCCAGAGAACTATGGAGGATACGAGAACCAGCTTTTCAAAGGTAATTAGCCACACTTAAGTAACATAACATCTGTTAGTTTGTGTTAGGTTACAGGCAGGAGTATTACATCTGTATTAATGAGTCGTGTCACATACAGTCTTAGGTAATAGTGCAATGTGCTTACATGTTCTACTATTTCAGATGAAGATTTCACCGGAGAAGAGGAAGAAATACCTTCATTTAGAGGTAAGCAACATTTTCCTTGGATTTGATTCAGCTTAAAGTCCTATTCATGTGATTGGTATAGTCCGTAATATACTCTAATTAGGCCTAAAATGTCTTTATTTAGTATTGTTTAAAAGAAAATAGAGAGCGAGAGAAATAATCTGAATGACAACATTACCACTTTTATAATGTTCATTTGGAGGTGCCGATTTTCATCACGGCCGCTTCACACTCAGATGCAAAATATCCCATTGCACACTGAAGGTCCTGATTTGATGAAGCCAGCAGAACAACATCATCTGCAAACAGCAGAGATGAGCTCCTGTGGTTCCCAAACACAGTCTGGCCCCTGGCTGTGCCTAGATATTCTGTCCATAAAAGGGATGAACAGAACGGGGGAAAGAGGGCAGCCCTGGCGGAGACCAACACATAAGATTACACTATATTTTAAAAAATATTCCGAAGCAGATTATTTATCATAAAAAATGGTCCAGATTTTGTTGTGTTTCGTGTCAGCAAGACAAAAACACCTACATGTATAAACAGAAATATCTGTGAAGTATTTACACTGTACGTAAAGTTTTTATCATGCTGTAAGTGTTTATCTGCCCTCTGCATGTC
Organism: Neogobius melanostomus; assembly: GCA_007210695.1. Classification (NCBI taxonomy): domain Eukaryota; kingdom Metazoa; phylum Chordata; class Actinopteri; order Gobiiformes; family Gobiidae; genus Neogobius; species Neogobius melanostomus. The sequence continues at coordinate 8,611,399 of VHKM01000181.1, forward strand.
CACCATGTATCACCATTTATTTCATTGAGATATGGCTCAAAAATGTACAGGACATGTTTATTATTTTGATGTGTAAAAACGTATATTATCAACTGTTAGTGTTGTAAGTGTTAAAACAGTTTTAAAATGTGCATATTAATAGAGAGATGTTAAATTGTGATTGCCAGGTCGCAGCAGAGGTGGCTGTATGCGCTGTCAGCAGACCCACTCTCTACAGCTGGCCATCAAAGTCCTGTATGGATTTGTGGCCTTCCTCATCATCACAGTAACAGTGCTGGCTTCACTCGGTAAGAGATGTTTGAGAAATTGCTTTTCTTATACAGTCTATAACATGGTTTCTTTCAGTGACATACAAAAAGATGACCTAATACATTTCGGTGAAGCCAACATTATTTTTGTTCTAAGTTCATTACAGCTCATTTTCCATGTTGTGCCGAGCTCCCCTACATATCCTAATTGCATTGGTTTAGGTATCCCATTAAAATTCTTCCACCTCTACAATGCCTGAGTCTCTCGAACACACCCGTTGGATATAAAGTTGATCACCTGAGACCCGCACCGCCTCACAGCTGGTTCTCCCATCAGCCACAGGTTTTACTGGCACTAACGCTGTAAATATAGTGTTTTACAAGTGCTCGGGGATTGGTGGATTGTCACACATCTCCTTGGATAAGTCCACTTTTTGAAAACACAACAGTTTGAAGGAGAAGGCATGGGGTTAACTGCAGCTTTCACATTAAGACAGATACGGATATAAACCACTATACACTTTTGTCTCAGAGCAAACAGTCCTTGTGAGCTCATGTTGATATTATTGCCTCACACACAGCTGTACACCATCACTGTGTCTCTGGATCCACAAAAACATGTTGAACTTGGCCCTGCATCTAAACCGTCAATATCACAAAGATAAACACAAATATGACCTCTTATTCTCCCTAAGAGCAGGATACTCCAAAAACAAGCTTTCAGGGCTGATATAACGCTCTTTATGTAATTCAGCTATTACTGCAGTATTAGTGCTGTGCTAAATCTTTACTGAGCCATAGACTGAATATTAGTCTATAAGAAGCAAAGGCGGACAGTAACTATCGTCTTACTTGAGTACACTTTGGGCTGCCATTCCCACGACAAGCAAGTCTTTGAGCATAATGAGTAATATTATTTGGTAATTGCAGTACTCAGTATTTGGCTACCGCTGCTTCTCTTGACCACTACTTAGCCCTACCACCGTAGCATACTACAGTGGCTCTCAAACTGTAGTACGTGTACCACTAGTATTTGTGTTCTTCAGGAGGTACGCATTAGCCATTTAAAGAATAACTAAGATTTTTAATAAATCCTTTTCGTAGTCCCTCTGGGGTAATACAAGTGTTAATGGGATGACTGCGAGTCGACCACAAATTCATTAAAGTTCGGGTTTTTTCTGCTTTAGACATGGTTTACACCCAATTTAGACCCACTTTAGTCAGATTTACTGTAGGAATTCATTTAGTTATTGTTGTTTTTTAGCCTTTTATAGACCCGCTCCTTATTTTGATTAGGCCTGATGGTACTTGGAAGGTCAAATATCTTATGCGGTGAAAAGTATGACAAACACCGGCTGCATTGTCATACACTGTGACTCTACCACAGCCCTTCCATCGAGTCCACAAGCATAATCAAACTCCAAATGTATTGGCTAAAAAGGGTTAACAACACTTATATTTATATATTCTGCTTTATTTTGTTTGTGCTTTAGTGATGAGTTTATTGTACCGACCCGCCTGACTTCTACCTCGTCTACTAACTTTGCATCTACTCGCACAACTGCTGCAACTACTAGCCCCACAGCATACCCTAAGAGTCATGTCAAAACATACTATGCAGTAATAATGCAGAGTAGTTACAGTGTCCAGTTACTTACCACTCCTGTAACCGAACTCAGCTGTATTTATCTAATAATTGAAACCTCGCTCGTTCCAGTGAGTGTTTGTACAGAACAGGGAAGAATGTAAAGGGTCAGCTTCTGTCCATACTATTCGATATATAAGAGCAGGTGGTATGTACACAATGCACGCGGGACACTTCTCAGTGCAAACACAGGATCGGACTCAGATTGGCCCCAGGAGTGTAAGACTACGGACTGAAACACACATACTTCCCCTCCATCTGGTTTGCAAACACTAAAATCTCTCTATAGTTGATTTCTTACAGTTCTCTCGGGAAATCCACGGAGCACTGTGCAGGCGGATACTCAGTGTATCGCATGTGTTTCGTTGTGTTTTGTAGCTTAGAAAACTATTTGTTTTGGTGTGTGGGTTCAACAGTTTAAATGCCTGCTATTTCCTGGATGAGTGCTAAAGCCAGGGTTTAGATAAGACTAATTGCTTATTGCTGTCAATTTTTGGGGGGAAAAAGTGATTATGTCTGTCATTCAATGTCTATCTGTAATCTCTTGTACTTTTAGTATTCAGGAAAGTTGAGAACCTCTCTGTCGAAGAGACCATCTACTATAACAAGATCAACAAAGTACAGCAAGGACTAGAGGGTGAGTAGCTACAACTACGACCACAAACACAGAAACTGCCAGATAAACTATTAATATTGTTATGATGATACTTTTTCTTTTATTTACAAAAAATACTACATTGAATGAAAGCACGCATATGCGCCTGAGTGTTTGTGTAAGCTCTCAGTTGTATAGGTTTTCCATAGGAGAAAAGGTGGCTTCAATGGGTTTCATCAGCAACTAATGATATCTGGCAGCAGGGTTAAATTGTTTTAAATGTTATCTGTAAAGCACTTTGTGATACCTTTCGGTATGAAAAGCGCTTTATAAATAAAGTTTGATTGATTGATTGATTGAAATTTGGCTTAATCAGAAATTTCCTCTCAGCCCAGTACAGATGTCATTTGTACTTTGTACTCCGGAAATGGTATCCCAAAAAGTAGCCAAAACACTGTCAATCAAGTTTGCCTGTATACAGTTTGTTGTTTATCTATTTTTTATTTCCATAGATCTGAGTGTGGCTTCTAATTGCTCAGGATGTTTAGACGTAACCGTGTACACAGAGGAGATCAGCCGCTTGAAAAGGGAGTTTGAAGACATCCAGAAAATGATCCTGGGACAGGAGCAGGTACAGTAGCAAGATCTTAAAATAATACCCAATTCACGCCAAAACATTTCCTCATGATTGTGCTGTCTAATGTCCATCTCAGCTCCTCGACCAATCCTCCCAGGTCCAGGCCAATCTCCAGGCCGCCAGTGCCCGCCTCACTCGGGATGTCCAGAACCACCTGAGGGCCATCAAGATCCTGAACCAGACCTTAGAGAGGTTCTCCAACCAGGTGCAGGGCTGGAGGGATGTCATCGAGGAGACCGAGGAGAAGATGCAGAACATGGCTGAAGACCAGGACGATGTGAAGGCTATAGCTGAACAAGTCAACACCACTGTGGCTCTCAGGTAAAACTAAAATGAGTCTGTCATCATTCAGCCAAGCCATGTTAAGACACATCTGCATTTTGTCTTTCTAACCTCTCCATTCTCTCATTGGCTGCAGTACCATGTGGATCGATGCGCTCCAGAGAAAGGCAGACGAGGAGACTTTGGTCCTTCAGAAACTGACCACAGACTGGCAGAACTACAGCAAAGTCCTGAGCGCCATCAAGTCCAACACCAGCGTCACCACACAGAACATGCGCTTCCTCCAGAACAGCATCCAGGCCGACCAGCAGAGGATCGCCATGTCCACTGAGATCTTCTATGAACTCACTCAACAGGTATGGAAGTCCGGGTCAATAACCTCTCTTTTCCAGCAACTCTAGCGGATCCTTATGAGATCCTTTGTTTGACTTGACTTTCAATTTTACCTCCATATCTTTGGTCACAGTCTTTGGCTTTTGGGGGTTATATTGAAAATTGATATTCAATGCCATGATTTCGGATTTCAGGCGATGAATCTCCAAATGCAGCTCGACAACGTGACTTCATTCATGGACGAACATGAGGAGAACATGCACGACCTTCACTATCATTCAAAGTACTTCTGAAGACCCTCTAACATCTGTCATTGGCCTTGCTTGGTCACTGGTTTATGGAATAATCCTTACCCTGTGTCTGTCAGGTATTATGAGAACCGCACTGGGGAGCGCTTCTCTGCACTGGACGGCCGGCTGAACTCTATAGAGATGGAGATTGACACCATTTCGTCGAGCATAAACGCCACAGTGAGCCATGTGCAGAGCATGTACAAATACATCAGCATCGAGAGCTCCACCTGCCAGAGCCGCCTCGGCCGCCAGACTGAGGACATGCAGGTAAATCCAGAATATAGGACCGCACTGCAACTTAAAGAGTGTGTTCATTTTCTTCTGTTCTCTTCTCTTCTTCTCCTTGGAACAGTCCTACGAAAAGTGTATATTGAATGTGGACCTCTTTAGATTACGTCCCCTAAACTTTCTTCTCAACAACCCTTCCAGTCTGAGCATGCTATAAGCCAAACAACGGAACTTTCCCATTTTATAGTATCAAAGTTTCTAATCTATTAACAAGCTTAGAAGAAATCTAGAGGGCTTCAGATAACTAATATTCAGGGAGATATGGTGTCCCAGTTAGAAGGAGAAACAAGTTCTGTATTGCAAAGAGGCAACGTCTTACTTTATTTCCTCTCCTTACACTCTTCTCAGAGCCTGAACACCACGGTGCTGTTGCTGCTGAACTTGGCGGACTCCCTGAGACAACAGAACATTGTGCTAAATCTGCGTTTGGATGTGGACGTTCGAAACCTGTCAATGGTGATGGAGGAGATGAAGCTAGTGGATGTTCACCACACGCAGCTCATCAAGAACTTCACAATAGTCAAAGGTCAGTTAACAAAAAATGCACCCCTGGGAAAATGATGGACAAAGAGTGCCAAAATCTTTATGAATCACACCATCTCTCGTTCTATGTCCACAGGTTCCCCAGGACCTTCAGGGCCCAGGGGCTTCAAAGGGGACACTGGCGCCAAGGGTCCTGTTGGATTAAGTGGGAACAAAGGTGACCGTGGACCTACTGGGGGGCGAGGATCTCAGGGAGAGAGGGGTGCCCAGGACCTATGGGACCTCCTGGAAAGCTTGGACCCAGCGGTACAAAGGGTGCTGCTGGAGTTAAGGGAGACAAGGGTGCTATAGGTCCCCCTGGCCCCAAAGGGAAAGGGGACAGAAGGGAGATGCTGGTAAAAATGGCTTAGATGGACTTCCAGGACTGGATGGACAAAGGGGGAACAGGGACGCGAAGGAGCTCGAGGGCTCCAGGGACCGCCAGGACCGAGGGGTAAACCAGGGCCAGTAGGACCATCTGGACCGCCGGGACGGTCGGAGCTCCAGGCATGCCGTATTACCATCACCACCAGATGGACAGCCAGACAGTGACTCCAGGAGTGGACTCAAAGAGGCACTCACAAGAAACTTGAAGATGTTTTAAACAAACCGATCCTTATGGTCTGTGAGTCAAAGTTGGAGGTGGAGGACAATTTCACTATGACGTCTACATTTTGATTTTGAAAAAATGTTTAAAATCAATAGTATATGTTGCAGTATGTTGAATGTACTTATGAATGTCGCAACAAGTGAAATTTTGTTTTGTTAGAGGCTTCCATCAACTTTAGGTTTACAATATCCTCCACTATAAAGTAGCTCATAGCTTACATAGTGGGTGGCATTACTTTAAAGTTAGGGTACCTGATGATTTTTCTAGTTGTAAAGCACACTTCTTTTTGTCACCATCACGTATATTGTAAACACAGGAGGGATTGAGAGCAGAAACAAGTTGCGGCCACTGTAGATCCTTAAATCTTCAATCTGCCCACTTGCCCTTTTTAGAGAAGAGAATAATCAGGTACCCCGTAAGATTTAAAATGACTTTATGTGAAGTTTCGGAGCAGGTTCTCTGACGATAAAAGTTCTATTGAAGGACTTTGGATGACTCTTGGAAATGAAGATTAGTGACGCGTTACAACAAAACGGATCAAAATCTAAAACACCCAGTCAGTTATGCAATATCTTCAGAACTTGAACCTGAAAGCAATTCTTTGAAACTGTGTTGTTACAGTGACTGGTCAGGCAAAACAGCTAGTTTGGGGATGTTCAGTATTGTAAAGAATCATGTCAGAATACACTGTAAAGGAGGAGGCTCTGAGGTTGTTTAGGGTGCCCTATAATATGCCATTTCACTACAAACAATTTTACGGCTAACAAGTGTCTTGACATTATCTACAGTCTAAATCCAAAATGTTTATCGAAATAGCCACTCTGTCAAGATGCTAAACAATTGACAGACCAACAGAAAAAAAATAACAATTGGTACTACACTTCTACACTAAATTTATAAACATTTTATTTTCACCTTGAGGGGGCTCCACTGATGAGGTGGGCTCTACCTGGTTTGTTTCTAGCCAGAAGCGGCTCTGTTGTGCAGCATATTGGCACAAAACATTCTCTTCAATACGTGGTCATAATGTTTTGCCTGCTCCGCGTTGGTTCTAATGAAACCCTCGCGTTCCTCAGATGCGTGTTACATTCACTACCATCTGGTTTCGATTCTGTGCAAGTTGCTGTTTCAGTTCCGATCACATGGGCTCAAGTGGATAAAAGATTGACGCAACCCTAATCGTCTGTATGGAGAAAGGCGTCTTTTAAAGCTGTTGTCATGACATGCGACTGGTTTGCATTGAACTTCAATAAAAGCTTTCGCCCAACAGTCTTGTGGTACTTACTGTACTATACCACACCGCAGCACCGGAGGGCCATTGTTGCGCCCCATAAGAAGAGGGAGTGGTGTTTTTGTCATTAATTCAAAGCATATGTGGCCATCTTGTTAGATTTTTGCGGTGAACTGCCGCTCTCAGCTCAACCCCGGTTTTATTTAAAATCTGTGTAATTAACGGAATAGACTTTACGCTGAGGTGTATCATGTTTCTTCATTAGAATGATTATGTTTCTGAAATTCAGCAATAGTTTGGACATGGTTTTGCGGCCGGACTGGAGCGAGAAGTCTTGCTTAACTTCCCTCTGCAAGAATAAGATGTTTAAATTCCCAATGACACTTGTATACACAGAAAGGAGCTGTGTGTAGACTGTGGTCAAATGTGCTGAATCATAATTTGAGAAAGTTTTGGTGCCTATACTCTTTGGAACAGACCAGTGGGAGATTTCGGTAACTCCTCCAGAACCAGCTGCAGTGCTTAAAGCCACACCGCGTAACATTTCAGCCAATAAATACAATAAAATACAAGCTTTTGTTTTAGTACAGATATTTTTTTAGTTGAGAAATACCTATAAACATTCATGCGTGTTTGCTGTGAGCGGCTCACCTCTCCTCAGACTTGACTATAAACTTTACTGGAAGCGGGATGTCTTCAGTTCGTCTCCATGGAGATATTGACTAAAGGCAGCCAAAAGTGAGATCTTAATAGGTTAGATCCTCATCCAAATCCATTCTTAAATGACCCATTGCAAAAATATCATTTTCTGCGTCAAGCTGCTCATTAGGAGCATGTTTTGTATTGCTGGCAACAGTTTAATCCAAAATGTGCGGTTTTAAGGGGCGGAGCAGTCCTTTCAGGGAGCAAAGTCACGTGTGACACAGGTGCCAGATAAAGGTAACACAATTATCACTTTACTACAGGTTTAATTTGGAATAACTTGATCAAATAAGTATGGGCACGAATATGTCAAGAAGCATACATAAAGTTTTTTGTTTGTATTACTAAAACGGCTTTTTTGTTTTTTGCCTCTAGGCAACATCAAGCAGATGTAGCATTTTTGTTGGAAAAATATAATGCTGGAGATGAGGATGTGCTAGAATGGAAATGTTTCACTTTTTGCATTTCTACCTACTATTCTGTTCTGTCTACCCAAAAAGTTACCTTGCCAGCATGCTGAATTCTCGCGGTATTTATGAGTTTAAAAAATAATCCATCTTGAACTGCTCCCAAGTTCACTGTTGGGAACAGAACCAAAATTAGTTCTGGCAAAAAGGCACTAATTAACAAAAAAACACGAGGCATGCTGTAATACATAACACAAACACACGTAACGTTTTTTCAAAACTAAACATTGGATGGATTTGCTGTGTTCTTGATCTAATCAGCAGCAAGTGCTCCAAACGTGTGACCTCTCCTCAAACGATGCAAGCCGGCGCGGTCCCACATTGATGTCAGTGCAAATGTGCACTGTATTATCAATCTGGCTCTTGCCAGGTTACCCAAAAAGTGGGTTGAAATATTTTTTGCCCCTAAAATAAAAAGTCATGCCATAGAGGGCTAATGGGTCAGATTAGTGAGTGAGTAAAAGTTGTTTTACTGCAATGCTTAATAGTTCCATGGCATGAAAAAAATCGGTTAAAATGTACGTATTTCTAGAACTCATAATTGATTATGAGCTCGAGAAATGACAAAACCAACAGTTTAACTTTCACCAGGAGATGGTGAAAGTTTAACTGTTGCTTAAGTTTAACTTTCATGCTTTGAAAAGTGAAAAAAAAATATATATATATATATATACAATAAGATAGAATAGGAAATTAGGTACCCCATCTTTAGTGTAAAATATTGAAGAAACAGTATAAAACTAACAGATGAATATTTCTATTAATTTTTGTGAATGTGCTTTGTGCTGTATGCACTAAAAGCTTGTAGAAATACTTCCCTGTGTTCCCCTCCACAATGGGCTGCATCAGATTACACATATAGATATGAGATAAGATATGAGATGCATTCCAGAATAGGTCATATATTCTGCTCATTCAACAGCTCCTAAAGCGTCAGTCCCTACCCGAGTCTGCCTCTCTGACAGGAGTGGGAAAGACCTCCTGCAGTCCAGCCCAAACTGCTTCAACATGTGGGCCATAAATCACAGACACAGACTCACCCAGGGACCACATATGGCCCCCATAGGCAGAAGGAGAAAGTCAGAGCCACCAACAAGCTAATTCAACCGGGACAGACTTACACAGATGTTAGTGATGCTTCTAGAGGAGTTAGTGGTGGACTGCTGGTGGTGGGAAGGACTGTGATGGAGACACGGTAAGAACATGTGTTGTATAGTTGAAGTCACAGGAAGGAGAGGAAGAGAATGCAAGCTTGTTAACCTCTTACCCCCCGCCTTAACCGAGCATGCTTTCTCCAGTTTTACCCAAATCTAAAAGCTTCTCGACTGGAGAGCGTGGCCAGTGTAATGCCTCATTTGTCAAATAACATTCTCTTGGTGGGTTTTGACCATGTTATTTTCATATCCAGCAGACGTGCATTAGCATTCCAATAGGTTCAGTGACTCTTTTAACAGCCACTTCTCATCATCATATTGACTGAATTCAAATGCAGAGCTGCGCTTTTGTTTGAAGTCCCGGTCATACTGCAGACAGTTTGAGTAATGTGGAAGAGGGGATAGCTAACCACAGTTGGGATTGGCACCGATCACCCTCTCATTTGGTCCTGTAAACTGTATCCTCGGGCCAGGGGATTCTGCGGGCGTTTAATTATTGTCTTCATTCCCAAAATAATAATTCATCATCACAGACCATCGGAATACTCCCACTGAAAACACAGGTGAAGTTAGTCAGGTTTCAAAATGTCATCAGTAAGAGGCTCTGCTGATCTTGAATCTTCACTACAGGCTGTTTGCATCTCAGTTCAGGGTCGGCTCTTGCTAATTTGGGGTTAAAGGCAAGGTTGGGATTTGGTGACCCTCTCTCTAACCTCACTCCAGGCACTTCGGTTCCCCATTGCTCCTGGCGGGTTGTACCAGGTGGCCTTCTCCACACAGGCCTAGACCCTACTGCTGTATTTCCATGTACTTGCTGACTGACCCTCAGCCCACAGCAGGTGTTAAGCCTGTCCACAAAGTCTAACACACAATAACACGCTGTACCTGAGCAGCAGCTAAAGGCCAAGAGTGTTTTCACAGCTGCCCTGTAATGTGCAGGCCTGAGCTAACGTCCCGCACTTCCATGCACCTCCGTCCACTGGCATCGTAAACTCCATCTACAGAAGGGAGTGTGAAAACATGGTTTATTATTTTACCAACTGAAAGGTTTGCCCACCATCAAGATGTTGTAAAGTTTACAACTTTATTTACTGCCAAGAGGTAAAAAGAAGTAGCATTAAAAATATGAAATCCATTTTCCCCCCTCTTTTGATGGTGTTTTAATATTTCCTGTAGTCAGACAGGACTTTATTTGGTTTGTTGACATACTTTAGGCCGACATGATGCTTTGTTTACTTCCTGGAGCCTTCGCCAGAATGTGCTGAACAAAACAAGAAAAGTAATAGAACAAACAGTTCATAAAACCTTTAAATCAGCCATTTCAGAAGCATAAATAAACAGATTGATTTAACAGTGCACAAACTACTTTGATATCAATCTGGTACGAGACTGGGTGATGCACACAGAACTCAGCCGGAGCTGCATAAGATGGATTTTCATGGGTTTGTGCACTCTTTTGTCAAAGTCCAAATTACCCACTGTCTTCAAAGGACAGGGTGGAGGTGGCACCTAACTAGATCTCAACATGAAGGTGATGTTCCATTGCTTAAGTCTACGTTATTTGGAAACTCAAATTCAGCCAAAACTTTGGTTGCCTTGGAGACCACCCTAATATGCCATCCAGTGCCCTTTCGTCACTAAATAAATAAACTAAAATAGAATTATGTAAGAACTGCAAAGTCCCACCCTGGACATTAAATAAACCGTTATAACATATGTGGCTGACCTCACTTCCTCGACTCAGCACAAAGTTCGGGAACATTACACTCAGCCATTAGCTCAGTCTAATACAAAAGCACTGAGGGTTCTTCAGCTAATCACAGAAGAGGGATGTTACATATTTTAGCCCGTCATCCCAAAATACGCACAATGGGCAATGCTCCTGAACAGGATACTGGTTCAGATTTGGCCAGGTGATGCGTAGTCATGATGGGTCAAGTACACAAAACATGTGAAGCATCAGGGACGTCAAATAAGGGCATGTCCTAGAGATACACTAAAGCAGGGGTCACCAACGTGGTGCCCGCGGGCACCCAGGTGCCCTTTGGGGCATGCCCAGTAGCCCTTGAGACTTTTTCTAGGGTGTAAAACACTTCATTTTCTTGCATCTGATTCTTAAAAATACAAATATTTCTGTTCTTGTGACTCAGTACGACTTTAAAATAAAGCTATTGATATAATATGGGGTCAATATCCTATAAGTAAACAGTGTATATTTAAGTCTTTAGGATTTGTTTTTAACTGGTAGCTCTCGAACAACTCAATGCTCTTGAAGTAGCCCTCGGCTGAAAAAAGGTTGGTGACCCCTGCACTAAAGGGTCCATTTACCAAGTGTTTGCTCATGTGCAAAACAAACAAAAGTGAATCAGCAGTGAGTCATTTTTAATTTGAGGGCCCTGTAACACAAGCAATTTCAGATGGTGCAACACTCCCACAGAAAGCTACATTCTAATGTCTAGCTTGCACTATTTCACATTCAAACCTTATTGATTCTTTTTATTTACATCTTAACATTATTTGAAAGTTTAAAGGTGAAAAATACAGTGGGTTGCATAAGTATCGGCCCCCCTTTAACTTTTCGACATTTTGCCATGCTATGGACCATAAACATAAATATATTTAAGTGAAATTTTATGTGAAAGACACACACTACGTGACACACAATCGTGAAGTGAAATGAAATTGATATATGATTTTGAATATTTTTATAAATAAAAAACTGAAAAGTGGGATGTGCATAAGTACCGGCCCCCCTTTCCTTTTAGTGCAAACAATTGCCTTCAGAAGTTGCCTGATGATTTCTGAATGATCACATGTTGACCCAATGTCTAAATAGAGTCTACCTGGGTGTAATCTAATCTCACTTCAAATACAGCTGCTCTGTGATGGTCTCAGAGGTCTGTTAAGAGACTATTGGGAGCAGACAGCATCATGAAGTCCAATAACACACCAGACAGGTCCGAGATAAACTTATTGAGAAGTATAAAGCTGGGTTAGGTTATAAAAACATTTCCAAAGCTTTGAACATCTCTCAAAGTACAGTTAAATACATCATCCAGGAATAGAAAGAGTGTGGCATCACTGCAAACCTACCAAGACTCGGCTGTTCTCCTAAACTTACTGACCGAACAAGGACCGCACTGACCAGAGCTGTTACCAAGAAGCCTATGATGACCCTGGATGAACTGCAGAGAGCTACAGCTCAGGTGGGGGAAACTGTACACAGGACAACTATTAGTCGTACACTGCACAAATCTGGCCTTATGGCAGAGTGGCAAGATCAAGCGATTTTTGAAAGAAAACCATAAGAAGTCCCGTTTTCTGTTTGCTAGAAGCCACCACATGACCTCCATGTGGCTTCTAGCAAACAGAAAACGGTATTTCTTATGGTTTTCTTTTAAAAATGCCACTCTGCCATAAGGCCAGATTTGTGCAGTGTACAACTAATAGTAGTTTCCCATTTCATTTCACTTCGCGATTGTGTGTCACTTAGTGTGTGTCTTTCACATAAAATTTCACTTAAATATATTTATGTTTATGGTCCATAGCATGGCAAAATGTCGAAAAGTTAAAGGGTCCGATACTTATGCAACTCACTGTATCAACGTTGAGATAGTCAAAAGAATGTTACGAGCCTCAATTATGCATTATATGTTCACTTAATAAATCACTCCTCCTTGTGAGAGATCCAAATAATGCTTTTAATGATATTCTTTGATGCACAGCCAAAGAACAATGTGATCCAAACTACGCTGTCAAAGTAGTGCTGACATGACGATGTTCCTTGGTTTGGCCTCCCTGACACTACAGCCTACAGTCTGTTACCGCGGGGACACATGGCACACAGCTGTGGATGCTCTCTGGACATCATTTCTACCACACGTTTGTCCGCATAACAGGAAAGTGGAGCAGTCTTGTATTTAAAGGAACAGGCCACCGTTTTCCATACTGAGACATGTTCTTACCTGAGCTTAGACGAGTTGATACGTACCTGTCTGGTCTTTGTGCGTGCCCGCAGTCACGCAAAACGACCAAAAATGCTGTTAGCATTTGGCCTCTCTCAGTGTATTCCTATGGCCCCAAACGAAGTGACCACGCTCTTCGACGGGCACGCACAAGACCAGACAGGTACGTATCAACTCGTCTAAGCTCAGGTAAGAACATATGGAAATTGAATCAAAAAACAACATCGCACACTCATAAGCTGATGTCCAAATTTTAATGATTACGTTTCGGCATTACCCTTCATCAGATTTTTCTTTTTTCTTCTTTGAACCAAAGTGTATGTGGAGTGGACCAGCCCAGGTGGCTTAGATCTTCTCCAAAGTGTGGGTGGTACCAATCAATCAGGGTGGTACCAATCAATCCGCCAAAGTGTGGTTGGTACCAATCAATCAGGGTGGTACCAATCAATCCTCCAAAGTGTGAGTGGTACCAATCAATCAGGATGGTACCAATCAATCCTCCAAAGTGTGGGTGGTACCAATCAATCAGGGTGGTACCAATCAATCCTCCAAAGTGTGGGTGGTACCAATCAATCAGTGTGGTACCAATCAATCCTCCTGATTGATTGGTACCACCCACACTTTGGAGAAGATCTAAGCCACTTGGGCTGGTCCACTCCACATACACTTTGGTTCAAAGAAGAAAAAAGAAAGATTTGATGAAGGCTAATGCCGAAACGTAATCATTAAAATTTGGACATCAGCTTATGAGTGTGCGATGTTGTTTTTTGATTCATGAAGATTTCCCCTACATCTGCACCTCGGAGACTACTTCTGGTGTGCGTTGCTCTTCTTTTCTCAAGAACATATGGAAAAACAGTGGCCTGTTCCTTTAACAGTCCTTTAACTGTAGTATATACACAGTCATGTTTATCTGTAGGATTAACATGACTATCTTAATCATTAAAGATCATAATCATTAACATTTGTCACTGCAGAAATAGGCAGTGCAGTGTAGCAACAGCTGGAAGTCATCTCTTTATACTGGGAAAATGTACAGGCAATTTATCATTTCCCTTTCGATTGTGACTACATGCTAAATCGGCTTCATTTGGCGACTGTGTGATTACAAAATGCAATGTCACCCTTTCCACAAGGTCCGTTTGGCCCACGTTTGATTCATTTTAAAAACAAACCTCTTTACTGTAGTTCTTTCAGAGTTACTCCCATGCTTTGACCTTGCGAAAACCCCGTGTTGGACATGGGTTCACCCCGGTGTAGAGTTTTCTGGGAGCGGCTGTATTAAAGCTGTACGCCCTCCCCTGTGTCTATAACAACAACACATCCAGCTGCTCTCTGTGTGTGAACTGCTGTGACTGCACACTCTGACTCCTCCTTTTGTTTTGTTTCATTTACTCGGCTCAGTGGCGACCGTGGGCTTATAGCGTTCCGCCATCTAAACCTTACAGAGTGATACGGTTGTGTTTGTGGGGAAAATTCAAGTAAAGCACTGTCAGCAAAATGTGTAATGAACCCCTAATCATTTCTACATATATAATAATGCATGTGTATAGAAAATACGGCTAGATGTTGTGATAAAATGTAGTTATATCAGATGCCAGCAGGGGGCACCAAACCCACTCCCACTGCTGGAGAAAATGGGAAGCAAAGATAGATATCGACTAACCTGCTGATATGATCCGATAGGGCATGGGCAATTCATCGAAATTTAACTGATACATCAATCTCTGCTTTGGTCAATCTACATAATCATCATGTTTACAGTTTCTTTGGCAGAAATAGCACGTAGTTTTGGAGTTTGACAGACAATGGAAGATGTTTTTGTGTTGAATGATACTGGAGGAAAGCATTTGTTTTTGTTTGAGCCGAAGTTTATATAAAAGGACTGACCTCGATTGTTTTACTTGTTCTGAGATAGTTCTGACTCGATTCAATACACTTAGTCTTTATTTCAGGTTGTTTCATTTGCCAACTGGGTAAGTGAATTGCACTTGTCCCATTGGCAGTTTGACTTTCTTATTTCAAGCGAGATTACAGGTGGGGGGGGGGGCAGTGATGCGCAGGAGCCAGTGTATTGGCCATCATACTTACAGTAACTATAAACGGTCTCCCTGGGCCTTGGGCTGTCATACCACTCATTTCAATACTGCTGCTGCCCTCAAAACTCCAAACCGAGCTGGATATAGTGTTTGGATCCCCCGCACCCAGGAGCGACGAAAAGGTGAGGACTAAACCGTCGCTACAGAGTGAAAACCGCTCAAAACAAGATCGATCACCATAAGAAAAATGGTCCAAAATCAGAGAAGATTCAGTGTGACGTGCATGAGAGTGTGGGAGTTATTTTACATTTACATACAACATCATAATCTTTCTAAACAGTGCGAATATGGATGACGTGTGTTGCATAAATGGACACACTGGACATACATTAATGGACAACTCTCCATTGCCGGCCTCATCTTTTCATATTACTTCCAAGTCTTCCCGTAAACATACCTCGCAATCAGCTTAACCTATGGCAACATTTTTTCCACAGCCATTTATCTCTTTACATCACTATTCCCATTACAATGGCCGACCATGTGGACAACAGACGGACATAAGCCAACGATTACATGGATTTATCGCTCTCTATTACGTACGTACGCGCTGACTGTTTACTTCACCATTATACAATATAGCGAACCAAATCCCAGCCATTCCCATATGGGGCTGTTTATGTTATGCTAAAGCTGCAAACTTGAGTGTAAGCAGTCATGCGTATTGCGGCTTTCGGGGGGGAGTTAGTCGGTGGTCCCTCATGGCAATCACGGATAATTATAGGATGTTGATAATGTTACGCAAACATAACCTACACGATGCATTCCTCAACGCGCCGAAAGGCAACCGAATTGTACACTTCCTTTTAATCGGTTGCTAATCTTATGCTTATCGGCATCACATCTCAAGGAATCTGTTGTCTTCTGAAACAGTAGGGAAAAAAAGAAAGTCTTCACTCAAGACCTGGATGTGATTAGCATTCTGGATGAGAGTTTATTGTCTGCAGCGGATCATGAAAGCAAGTCGGTCCCTTTTGGCGTGCCCAGAAAACCTCTTTGATTCTCCAAACAGAAATAATTTGTGGATCTGTCTTTTTGCAGAAATCAACAGTAGGTCACAGTGTTTCATAACAAAGTGCATACCTCAAACTCTTTGTTTGTGTCCGGGAAATCCAGCCCAGATTCCGTTTGCTAAAAATGGCTGCTTGTACATTCTTTTAAATATCGATAATCCTCACTGCTGCCCAAGTGTCCATACATATGCATTGTATTAAGTTTGATGAGGTGAAAAATCAGTGTTTCACGGAACTATTTTTACTATTAAGAGGTTCAGAGCCATGACAAAATCCTTTTTTCGCATGCTGTATTAAATGTTCATATTGTTTTGTCAACCTCTTTGTAGATTTATTACAGCCTGGCAGCAGTTATGTGCATAATAAGATCCATGCATTTCACACCAAGATGACAATATAAGTATATAAGTGCATGTTTGCGGTCAACATTCCCCAGACTCCTTCATGTGGCTCGTTTTCCTGTTCTTTTGTCTTATCCTGTACTGTAATTGTTTTGAAGGAAAACAACTCATTTGGTTTGACAGCGCCAGAGCTCTGAATTTCATCATGTAAAAGTGGTACGTGTTAGCTAAACATACAAACACTATAGAGAGAGAGAGGGGCTGCCAGATGGAAGGGTGAGGGTTGCCAGATACTAGCCAATTAAAAGGGACGGCTATTGCAAAATATTGTAAAAGACATACTTGCTCCTAAATCATTTAAATGGCTTTATGTAATGCTAACATCATAAAAAAAACACTCATTGCCTGACATTAATACATTAATATAGAACTGCTAAAAAGACTTGGTCATGTTAACATCTTCTTTCATGTGGTTTTAAAATATTTTGCAGCTGAAAAAGAGCCCTTTGTAAACGAATGAAACAAGCGTTGAACTCTGGTGCCCCTATGACACCATCTGTTGATATATGAGGCAATGTAGTAAACAGGGCCAACCTATGGGCGCTCCGTGGGTGAGTGACCACCATGCACGGTGAACCATGAAGCAGTAGCAACTGATAAAAGCGCCGCACTCCACGTCAGGTCAGTTTTCCAAAGAAAGCAAACAGAATGTGCAAATGTGGCCACATTGTGGACATATTAGGGCAGACTCTGTCTCGAGGCGCCTGGCGAAGCAAGGATGGAATAAATTATACTATTTCTATGTATAGGCTACTTTCTGTTCAAAAGCAACTATAGGCCCCTACTCACAACAAATCATTTCTTTCATCAAGTGAAGTGTCAATCCAATCACAACTCACAAATGCAGAAAAGTCTCAATAAAACATAGCACCCATGTAAATACACTATCCTGACCAACAAAAAAAGGTGAAAAGCTTCTCCAATGTAAAATAAAACAGTGTTGCATTAATATTTGAATTAATTTTCAAATATACAAAACAAAAATATACATATTCAACACAATAATTACAACACACATCTTTTGCCTGAAAGGGAGTGGGAAGAAGAAAATCTTATTTAATCCCACCCCCATTTCCCATTAATATTACAGTCACCTTCACTGTTGCATCCTCCATTTTTTTTTCCAGCAAACTGATTAGCAATCATATTTACAATATTGATCAATCAGGAACTGAAACTGAAACTATTGATGATGGGAGAGTGTGACCGGTGCCTTCTCCAGCACAGCCCAAAGATCCTCAATGGGGTTACCAATCCATGTCATGCTCCCTGAACCACTCTTTCACAATGTGAGCCCAGTGAATCCTGGCATTGTCATCTTGGAAAAAGCCCGTGCAATCAGGGACCAAGAAATCCATGGATGACATAGCCTGGTGGTCATTCAGGATGTTCAGGTCGTCAGCTGATTCTTTGGGCACATAGTGTTTCTGAACCTACACCTGCCCAACTGCAGCGACCCCACATCAGAACAGTGAGTTACATCCAGGGGGACACTTTGTTTGTTTTGGATTTAGCTGAAGAAGTCAAACCTGTGTTTCAGTCTTCTGTGTCACACCCCTCTGTGTGACTCTGCTTGCTCCTCCAAATCCTTGCTCCCCTCCTCTTTTCGTGTGTGTGTGCATGTGTTCTTGTAATTACGACATTGTGAGGACCAGTTTGAGTTTTTAACCAACAAAGTGAGGACATTTTGGGTGGTCCTCACTTATTTGAAGGACTGTTTGAGGGTCAAGATGTGGTTATAGGGTTAGGGTTAGAATTGGGTTTAGATTAGGGTTAGGGTTAGGATTAAGGTTAGGGTTAGGGGCTTAGGGTTCAGGGTTAGGGTCTGGGTATTGCTGGGTTGCAGGTTCTAGAATGTGATGATGTCACAGGACCCAGTGGGGGGCAGGAGCCAGTTTTTCCTATTAACTGCATTACACTTTCACAAGTCGTATCTAAAAAGAACATTTATGAATTACAAAAATGATAATTAATATCAGTCACTGGGTCCATGATCTCTCTGTACAAGACCAAATATTTCCTCAAAAACAAAATAATGTTACCTCTATATAATATTATAGGCCTTTAGAATGCTGTGATGTCACCTGCAACCCAGCAATTACATTATGTCTATGAGTGTCCTCACTAAGATAGAATTACAAACATGTCTGCGTGTGTGTGTGTGTTTGGGCGGAGTCTCCTGGAAGCACCTGCAGTGAATCTTCAATCAGACTCATTCAAGGATCCTGCTCACCTGTCAGACTCTGCCAGATTGTTACATCCGACTCACGGTGAACTTGTTTGCTGCTTAGTTACTGAGTTTTTGAAATTATTCCTGTTTTTTGGATTTCAACTTACCTTTCTCCTGTGTTCCTCACTGCAGTTGCTTACCGGGAATACTTACCTGAGAATATTTGCCTCCTCTACCAAGACCAGCTGCCCCTCCCCCCGGCACCACTTACCTGGACAATAAACATTACCTTTACTCCATTTGTTGGGTCCCTCCATTGTTTAGCCGTAACATTCTGTGCGATTTTTATTTTCTTGGTACTTGCCAAAGCAATGTTTGTTTTTTATATGGACGGACTGTGCTGTCATTCTGATTGGGGAAAACTGCCGCTTAAATAAGAAAAATGTCCCAGTCTTCCGAAATAATAATTGTTTAATAAAAGCATGTGGCCTTGGCCGACCCGTATTGAAATGTGCAGTCAGTGACAAATCTGAATGCTGTTTAATCATAGGGTGAAAATGCCAACATTAAACCACTAACATTACTTCTTTTTTTTTTACCCTAATATGAATGGTTTTTAGCGATAACATTGGAAGAACTCCACAGAGAATGACTTCACTTGGACAGGGCACTAAACTGTCTGTGCCACAAACCATTATCCACAGTCCCGTGCAGGGAGGGCATGAAGATGACATAGCGAGAGCCAAAAATCTTTTATGCTCTTTTTGTCAACTTGCCCACACTCTTAACATAATTCTACTTAAAACATGCCTGCCGTGGCTTACGCAAGTGTTACGACTCAATAGGTTTCCAAAATATATAGTATAGTGCGTTTGTGTGTGTGTGTGTGGTCCCCGGCGCCTCCTGCAGATGTTGAGCTGACCACTGGGAACAGGGGCGTGGGGTTAGAGGCTATTTACTTTCAGTGGGAAGGAGAGAGAGAGACCACTACAAGGGCGGCACCAGTTATTGTGACTGGAAGCCTGGAAAATACAGAGGGTCCAACCAAACGGGACCACCAGCCTGCTGCTTTGGAGTATAGTCAGTCCGCAATTTGCCCAAAGAAGACCGTTTTAAACACTTTGTGGCATGCATTTTTTGGGATAATTTGAAGTTTTTTTTTTTTTTTTTTAATGTCAACATAACCTTCGGCCTATCCATGGGTTCCAGACTCTATTTTGAGGATTTTGGACCATTGAGAAGACATAACGTTTTGGGCCAAGGGGTTACGTCGTAGCACTCTGGCACAAAGCCTTCCTCACAAGAAAGTGGTGACCAAAGTAGTAGTAGTAGTAGTAGTAGTAGTAGTAGTAGTAGTAGTAGTAGTAGTAGTAGTAATAAGTACAGTTAAGCTACTACTCCAATACTCGGTCAAACATTGAGGCTTCAGTGAGCATTATTAAGCTTTTAACCTCTTAACCCCCGGCCCGTCTTAACCAAGTGCATTTCCAGTCCTCCTCCTATACCCAAATCTAAAAGCTTCCTGACTGGGGCTTAAAGCCTACAGGCCAGTGTAACGGCTCATTTGAAAGCTAAGACCTACAAAACTGACCGAATTTTTTTTCCTTGCGTTGTTGCCACATTTTTCAATTGTTAAATTTTGTTGTTTACGCCACACTTTTTTTTGTTGCGTTTTCCCTGCACATTTGCACAACTTTTTACTTTTCTGTTGCTCATTTGTTGCGTTTTTGGCACACACATTTTTTTCTCACTTTTTCAGTGCTTTTTTTGTCGCTCTTTTGTTACATTTTCATTCTCGTCTTTGTCTCATTTTTGTTTGCCTTTTTGACACTTTTTTCAAGAAACACATAGCCAAATTTTATTTTTACTTTGGAGACTTTTTTTTGAAATGTCGTGGAACTGAAAGTATAAAGCTTGTCTGTTGTTTTTAAATGTAAGGAGTGAGAGTAGAGCGTTATCAACACAAAAAAACTACAGGTCCTTAAAGGGACAGGCCACTGTTTTTCCATACTGAGATATGTTCTTACCTGAGCTTAGGCGAGTTGATACGTACCTGTCTGGTCTTTGTGCGTGCACTCAGTCATGCAAAATGACCAAAGATGTTGTTAGCATTGGGCCTCTTCCAGTATATTCCTATGGCTCCAAACAGGGTGAAGTTAGAAGCAACCACGCTCTTCCACGGGCACACACAAAGACCAGACAGGTACGCATCAACTCGTCTAAGCTCAGGTAAGAACATATCACAGTATGGAAAAACTGTGGCCTGTTCCTTTAAAAACTCCAGCTAAGTAAAGGCACACTTGGATTATACTGTGGCCGACAATACAAAACATAATCCTACTGTAGTCACCAACAACAAGACACGGGAAGGTCTATTTTTACAATCAATAATCAAAGAATGGATTTGGATTCTTGCAAGGTCTCTCATATTGGCAATAACCCGGGCCCGATCCTTTGACTTGAAAAGTCCCGTACATGTTTTACCGCTGCAGTCTAATAACTGAAAACCCCGTTAGAGCCCACGATCAAGGCGCTTGCGCAAATGGTAGTATTGCGTTACAGCAAAAGCAACCGTAGTGCAAGTTCCTGGAGTGAGAGGCATATTCCTGCTGCACAAGCGCTGTTATATTTCTGACAGCTATATTTCCACTGCTCAAGGGTTTTATTTTGAGCTGGTTCGGAAGCCGCCGCCTCTCACCAATCCTCTCTGCTTGTTCAGGTGAAGGCCGTATTATATTATATCATATTAAAGGAGACATATTTTATTAGAGGTTTTCCACCGGCCAGACGGCACTGAAGTCGTTTTTTCCTAATTGTCTTAAGTGTTTATTGACTTACAAGGGAGGAGGGTAAAGCATGTCCCGTGTGACTTATCAATCACCGCACTAGTAGCCGTGCTGTAAAGCTCGTGGACTTGCAGTGTGAACCCTTGTTATTTCCCCCCATCATGCCTTGCAGCAGGTAAGGTTTGTGACGTCACTGTTTGTGCGCGCACCATCTGGGATCGGTGAGTCATGTTTCCAGTCAGGCCTGACAGCCATTTACACCCGCAAGCATGTTTTGTGGCATTTTCATGGCTGCCAAATTCACACAGTCGCCTAATGCAGCGCCGGCCCGCACAGGTCCCTTTATGACTTTCACACTAATAATGTGTTAATCGCTCCCTCTTCAAAGGAGTGGGCGCTGTTGTCAACAATGTCCTTACTAGCTCATTCTCATTAAGTGGAGAAGGAAAGGATCTCATTGCCACATAATTATTATATAAATAACATGTATGTATTTTCAGGATAAACTAACTAGTGTCTAAACTAACAAGTGAAGGGATTCATCCATTTTATTATCTTAAATCCCACCTTAACCTAGAACATTTTCTCCAGTTTTACCCAAATATAAAAGCTTCTTGACTGGATGCTATAGGCCAGTGTAATGGCTGATTTGAAAAAAGCAGGAAAAACTTGATAAACCCCCCCAAAAAAGGACCAACACGTCACAATGATAACAAGAAAGCTTAATAAGTTTTGTAGGTCTAAGCTTTGAGGCGTTAAACACTGGCCAACAAGTTGTAAGCTCCAGTCGAGAAGCTTTTATATCAGGGTAAAGCCGTACTGGAGAAAATGCACTGGGTTAAAACGTTAATAATACCGGTTTATACTGACCAAGGGTTTTAGTTTATTTTGGTTGTAAAGTACAAGAATATTTGTAATTTCTTTGCATTTTGTGATATTGAAACGTGCCATTAATATTCAAACATATGCTTTATAATACTATAATATTAAAAATATTCCCTTCTTGTGTAGTGCAATACCTTTTCAGTCCAATAAGACATTTAACATGGAGTTTACCCCCTCTTGTGGCTAAAAGGCCTATTACATCTGCAATAATGTGAAATGTCAAACTTCACAAATATATTTAAGGTTATTTTGTTGATTCTTTGTTGATACATCCTAATCCTCTAGTGGGCTTTCATCATTGTTCCTGAGCAGATATTCAGCCTGAAAAGAGAATCTACATTTAGAACAGTAAACGTGTTTCTAATGGTTGCTGCGTGGTAGAGGCTGTACCAGGAAGTCGACTGGGTCCTCGGGCCGGGCCTTGGAGCACTCCAGCATGGCCTCAGACAGCGAGGGCATCACGTACTTCATTAGGTACATCCTCAGGGGGAGAGACTGGGCCGACAGCAGCTCCTGTTGTTGCCTCTCCAGCTCGGAAAGGTTCTTCTTCTATGGAACACAGTTGTGATTCAAAGTTTAAATTGTACCAGTCATAAATAAGTCAGTATGTCGATTCAGTGTGTGTTTTGTTGGTTTCCTCACCCACTGCTGATAGTGCGCTGCCATCTCGGCCAGAGTGGCTTCATTCCTCTGCTTCCTCTGCGCCGCCTCAGAGGCCTGTCTCCGTCTCCTCTCCTCATCCTGCCTCCTCCTCTGGGCCTCCAGCTCCTCGGGACTCGGCCCGTAGTTTGTGGGCTCCCCCACCATTCCGATGATCTTCTTCAGGGCAGCTGTGCACTCTACATCGTCTGCATTCATCTCTAGAATATCAATGAAATTACTTAACAGTACTGATCATGTTGGCCCAAATCAGTCCTCTGTACGATCATATTCATATTTAGCATATTCGTTACAGGAGAGGCTTTTTTTTTTACAGGTATGTGGCTCAAGTAATGACTCAAATTACCAAGTACAAAAAATGGTAAATAGACTCAACTTATATAGCAATGAGATGTTTTTTTGCGGGCAGATTTTAACTTAACCTACTCAAATCAAGGGCATATACTTATTTCAAGAAAATGATATTCATTTCAGTTTTCCACCATTGTGCCATTTCCGTTCCACTCCCTCTCTTTCCCAGTCCCAGGCTTGGAAAATGTGACTGAACATTGTATATAAGCTTCTGCAGATACATACCGATCTCTTCGGGGAAAATCTCCAGTTCTTCAAAGTAGTCCAGCAGCGTGTCTTCAGCAGCACAGCGCTCCCTGTAATCCTTCAGACGGGAGAGGAAGGCGTCCTGCGTGTAGCCCCTCTTCTCTGCCACGCTCTCCGGAAGCGCTTGGACTCTTTCAATTAGGAACTCGTCAGAGGCCATGAAGACAAAGATGTTCTCTGTAAAACGGGCGGAAGGGGTCGTCCCGGTAAATGTTTCTGTGACACTTTGGAATACTTACAGCTGCTTTTAAGTTTGCTACCTGGTGTGATCTTCTTGTTGTACGCTGGTTCCACGGTTATTGACTCCCGATTCTCTGGGTTTGCATCTCGACAACAAAGAAGAAATGTCACAAAAAGAACTGCTACAAGAATCAGAACAA
This sequence comes from Neogobius melanostomus, assembly GCA_007210695.1. Taxonomy (NCBI): domain Eukaryota; kingdom Metazoa; phylum Chordata; class Actinopteri; order Gobiiformes; family Gobiidae; genus Neogobius; species Neogobius melanostomus. The sequence goes on from VHKM01000181.1 coordinate 8,635,362, forward strand.
GTTTGTAGAGTTATAACTGCAGGGTTAACAGTTTTTACAGACAAGGATACAAGATGAACATTTAACTGGCGACCATAGAAACCGTGATTTCGATTGGATAGCGATTAATTGTGTTCAACCCGATTAAAAACAATAAAAGAAACATCACTCACCAAAGAAGAGCAGCTGGGCCTGTTCGTACGTATGAGGGAAGCCATCCAAAACAAATCCTTGGTTCAAACATGGCTTTGAAGAGAGCTTTTCCTTGATGATCTCAAGTAGTTTTTTATCAGCTGAGACAGCTCCATCTTCCTCCAGCCTTCCCAGGATGTCCTTTAGCTCTGCTTGCTGCGCAGCTGTAGCACCTTGACTCTCTGGCGCCTCCTGTGACTACACGGACAACAGCTCTTCAGTAAAATGATGACGATAAATCTTTTTCTTTTTTTTTTTAACCCATCCGCTGACCAATTTCCCGAGCTTCTCCTCAACGACGTCTCTGATCTGGATGAGGTGTACTTGGTAAAAGTTGCAAAGCTTCTCGGCAATCGTTGTCTTCCCCACGGCAGGAGGCCCGACCAGGAAGATCCTGACAGGCTGCAGGAATAAAGATCAGCACAAAAACACGTAAAGGTTTGTTCTAAACGTAATCCATTGTGCGACTGCAACCTTACAAGAAGCTTCCTGGTGACTTTGTATTCCTCCACAATGCTGCCAATGTTTTCCACCATCCCGGCCTCGGAGATCAATTTGAGGTTCAGCTCCTTTATGACGGAAGCTTCCAACAGGAGATTGACCTTCAGGCAGTCCAGCTCTTTTGGCTAAATGACAGTTTAAAGTATGTTAAAGCCGCACTGCTGTTAAAATAGTAAAGATACACATACTCCTGCCATAAAGTGTGCATTCGTTTGCCTTGTCTTGACTTTATTACCAGGTGTCCTTCCCGATAAATTGTTCTCCTATACATTAAAATCTTACCTGAAATGCCTTCATAGAGATTGCGTCTTGCTCTGGGAATTCTTTTACATTTCCTGGACCGAGTGCAACGCTGATCGCCTGGAGAAACAAACCGGTCAAAAAATGTGCCACTAATACTTTATGGTAAATGATGAAATACAACTTACAAGTACAAGTTCCTCCCATGTGTTTTTCGAGTCATCAACCGCGAGGATGTACTTTGGCTTTGGCTTGTGCAGGATAATGCTTTGAATCACTCTAGCAAAGCAGCAGTGGATTTGTTTATTAATATTATATAAATACATGAACTGCGTAGCGTTTTACACAATAAACAGAAATGGGACGTTTGTTAACCTTTTGGATTTGGGTAAAGCTGAACTGGAGAAAATGCACTCGGTTAAGAGGTTAATGATGTTAAAACAAAGTATAACCTTGAATGTTGAATGTGTGGCTGAAATACATTGATCTTTAAGAGTAAGCTCACCCTCCAAGGTCATATACGTGAATCATAGGTATGTAGTTTATTCCCTGTCCAAATATTGGAATCGCTGGGCTTTGCATCAACCAGGAAATCTAAAGGAAGAAGAAATCAAACGTATTTATAGAGGTGTGGCCATATACAGTATATGATGTATGTGTGTGTTTACCTTGAAAAAGTAATGAAAGAGGTTTTCTCCTTTTCCGTACTGATGACCACTGGCAACCACATAAGCTGGAAGTCGGGTCTTTTTCTAATATCGGCAAAAATGTAATATTAAACGAATAAGATTTCATTGCCATCGATGTTTTAATGAGTATAAAACCTACAGTTCGGCCGAGCTTCATGACAAGTTTCTCCAGTTCATAGTGCGGTCTAAAACCCGGATGCGGCCGTCTTCTTCTGAACTCCTCCTCGGATAACGGGACGTCTGCTTCGTCCTACAAACAGTAAATGGACACATTAACTTAAGATGGATTCTTTCAAGAGAATGATAGTAATGTTATATTTACTGGATTCTGTGGCTTAGTCATGGCCCACGTCATTACTGTAGAGATTAAGATGAACAATTTTCTGGACTTGAACCTCTCCATTTCATCATGAAGAGCTGTTATTGATGAAAACAAAAGGCAACATAACAAATATAACAGATTGTCTTCAAGCTATTATAACAGGAAAATTGTTAAATCAGCTCTCACCTGTTAGGGCCCATGAAGCCTCCTCAATCAGTTTTTGTGTGGCATTTTCAGAGATGTTGTACAGAATGACATCACACTCCAGTAAATGACCCAGAAGCTCTTCACGAGTCGGAGACTTTGGAAGACAATTACATTTTTAAAACTAGTTAACCAGGAACTAAAATGGAAGGTTTTACTCACAACATAGTGTTCCATCACTCCACTCTCTTTTTCATTTTGAAATGAGGATGACACTGTCCCAATGATGTGAAAAGCAGGTTCTTCGCTGACAGGAGGTTCCTCCCCCTCATCTTCCTCAACCAGGCACGTGGATAAAAACTGTTCATACAATATGAGGACAGACCGATACATTTCAATATAATACCCTGCTTAAAGTACGTGATTAAAGTAGCTAGCCTCAAAATTAGCATACACCATGCTAACTTTACCTAGCTTTACCTTAGCAATGTGTTTTGAAGAATAGATGTCAACATCATTCATGAATATTCGTTTAGTCTTTGGCTTTTTGTCCCCCATTTTTTGTAAATATAATTATCTATAAAGTCTGCGAAGTGGTGCTTTTTCCACTTCTGTGATCTGCATAAATAGCAAAAGTTTGGGTTGCTAGGGACTCTGGTTGGTTGCTATGCTTTTGACGTATGAAACGTGGGGGAGGCGCTACTCACGCAGAGCACGTCGGGCGAGGAAAGCGCTTCTCCAAAAGAAACCACAACAGAATTATAATGTTTGTCCATGAACTCAGCAGTTTGTGGGACAGTCCTTACTTCCCCCGTTTCTCTTGTTTGTGTCTGGTATTGCACTGTATTAAGGTCATCAAAAGATTTGACTTGCCTCTTTGCACTTGGTTTCGGTTTGTCAAAAGAAACAAAAACAATATTAAAAGGTGTTATACACGTAGAGAAAGAGCTTATTATCATTTAATAAAAATAGAATAATAAAATGTTAATTTAAAACGAGCCAAAACTGCTGCGTAATTATCATCTAATGCCTTCTATTTATGACTGATGCCATAATAGTAAAGATGAACAGAAGTGTGTTTTCGTCGGGTTATGTGTGTTTTTCATTTCTTTGTTTACAGGGGAAACATCTGCGAGTGAGCGCGGCACCAGCAGAGGGCGTCCTGACCCAACATCACACACATGAAAGTGCCCTGTGATTTCTCAGGAGGCTGCTGCTCTTAGTAAATGGTAAATGGTCTCAACTTAATATACTTATGTGTGTGTGTGTGTGTGTGTGTGTGTGTGTGTGTGTGTGTGTGTGTGTGTGTGTGTGTGTGTGTGTGTGTGTGTGTGTGTGTGTGTGTGTGTGTGTGTGTGTGTATATATATATAATAGAGAGAGAGATTAAATATATATAGTGATTATATATTTAAAAAAATAAACTTAGTAAGCTACAGTCTGTGCCATCGGCCCCTCCGACCACCACCAATCACTCACTCACTACATTCGCTAGGCTTCCTGGTGTTACTAAACAGTCTCCCATCCAAGTACTAACCAGGCCCTTCCCTGCTTAGCTTCCAAGGTCTGACGGGATTGGGCATAGCAAAGGCGGTATGACCACACTTCAGTTATGTTTCGGTGGTACATCCCGTGTAGGGGCTTGTCCTCCCATGACGGGACCTCCAGCGCCTCATCTTCTGTTCATTGTCTGAGACATTCACTGAGCATGTCATCTGTTGGAGCCTTGTCCTTGATGTACTTGTGGATCTTGGATGTTTCATCCTGGATAGTGGCTCTCACACTCACTAGTCCTCGGCTGGTGTACAGTCTCAGGGTGCTGGATTTTGGGTGGAACCCTCCATGCATGGTTAGGAGCTTTCGTGTCTTAACATCTGTGGTCTGTATCTCATCCTTTGGGCAGCTTATTATTCCTGCAGGGTATCTGATTACTGGTAATATATATAAGGCGTAGCTGTTTATTGCCCGGGATTTGTTCTTGCCATTGAGCTGGCTTCTTAGGACCTGCCTTACTCGTTGGAAGTATTTGGCCGTAGCCGCTTTCCTTGTCACTTCTTCGAGGTTGCCATTTGCTTGTGGGATTCCGAGGTATTTGTAACTGTGAGACCCCTTCTGTGTGGACTACCTTCCCTCTCTTAGTCACCATCCGACCACACTTCTCTAGTCCGAATGACATCCCAATGTCCGGGTGGTATGGATCAGTGAGTCGATGTCTCGCTCATTCTTAGCGTACAGCTTGAAGTCATCCATGTAGAGGAGGTGACTGATGGTGGCCCCATTCCTGAGTCGGTATCCATAGCCAGTCTTGTTGATTATTTGGCTGAGGGGGTTCAGACCTATGCAGAACAGCAGTGGGGACAGGGCGTCTCCTTGGTATATGCCACATTTGATGGAGACTTGTGCAAGTGGCTTGCCATGGGCCGAGTTTTTAGTTCAGGAGTTACACAAAGGAACAAAGCAGAAAATGAGTAAAGCAGGTCTAAAATGTGTTGTTTTTGTGACACAAGGATATCTTACTTTTTTCTGGTTTGAGTGGACATGTAGTGTTTGCAGAAGCTAATGTGAGTGGATATGTAATTTGATAAAGTCAGAGAAAATGGAATTTGAAGTTTCTGTTTCCTATAGTAAACTATGGGAGTGGGTGGGAGCGTCACAGAACACATCAGAGTCAAATCTGAAAGAAGTACTCCTGGACTGAAGCAAACCAGTCATGTGTGTGAAGCTAAATACTAATGTGACAGTTCAAGACCAGTTCTGTAACTGCTGTTTAGGCGCTTAGACCCCAGCAGGGAAGCTGAAAGTGCAGAGTCTTCTCCCCTGGTGAAGATGATGTCTGGTGGTGAGAGTAAAAGGAAGATCTTGAAGAATCGCTGATCGGTGCAGACTAGGAGCGGACCATTTTTAATCAGGTTGGTGATGGACGGGTGAGGCCAGTTTCATAAATGTCCTCTGTGACTGGAGCACAAAATCACCATATGAACACCATTCAATAGTACATTTGTTAATGATAACAAAAGCACAATCTAACACAGTGTAGTATCCAACTCCAGTGTTTTACATTTTCAAATTTATTTTAATTATTATTATGGAATGTATCAGAAATTTCGACCTCTTAGCAGCTTTTGTATATATTGATATAATCCGCTATTCTATTCTATTCACTCTACAAGTATATAATCTCTGTAATACTGTAAATTGTTAATAATAATGAACTGGAAATGTAAGTTGTATCAGTATAATTTCAGAGCCTTTTCTGACCAGTGTTTGCTTGTGTTTAGGAGGTGTAGTCTGTCTGGCTGTCTGTTGTGGACCATCCCACCAACGTTGGTGTAACTACCCATGTCAGACTCTCCTGTCTTTCCCACCTCCTCCTCCTCCTAATGCAGTCTCCCCTGACCTCTCCTACCCTCCTTCACTCTATACCACTCCTGCCTATCCTTATTCTTGGTTTCATTATCACCGCAAGTAAAAAAAAAAACTTCCAGAAAATATCAGGGTTTCGGAGATAGTTCAGTTTCGACTTATGCACAAATATAAATTCAATTATGTTTGTGGTGTAATTAGCAAATAGACTAGTAGAGGGTGACAACAAACCATATTTTATACGCTTAATCTTTATTCCAGCATCAACTGTTAAAGCAACAGCAGCCTACGTAAAAGTAACAGCTGATTTATTATGTATCATTCCAAACAATATTCGAATTCTAATAATATAGTTGAGTCTTTCACCTATGAGCCAAGGGTTTATTATAGAGAACAGTATGAGTCGTCTTTTCCCAGCAGCCACTTACATTAATAGCCTCTCTCAGTTTCTCTGTTAGCATTTATTATGAAGCAGGGAGCTCTAGTTGGCCTGACTTCCTCTTTTACGCAGTGGTTTCTGGTTGTTGGGTAATGTGTCCTGTTTATTTCTGACTTTTCTTCAGTTCCTGTTACATGATATGGAGGAGCTTCACCACCAGCATTAGTGAGAATTGTCATGTCTACGATGCCAATGCCACACCAGACAGTTCCAACTACTGAGGAGCAACTGTGAGGTCTTCGTGGATTCAAAACGTCGGATTCAACCATGTATTTGTTCCTAATAATGCATTGTGCTATTGCTTTGCTTGGCACAAAATGTTATGGTAAGTCTTTTCTTCTACTCGCACTAGCCTGGCTACTAGTGTTTTTACTGAGTCTTTGATATCGAACTAAACAAGGCATCGGTGAATACATTCATTTATGACTCTTTTGCTTTTTTGTTTCACTTTGTCCTTTCTGTCATCCTAGAATGCCTTGCTTTGTTTGATATTGCAACACCAATGATATGTTTGACATTTTGAAAGATAAAAGCAGCCTTTGTGTGTTAAAGGCAGTGTATGTAGCATGCACTCTTCGTGGTTTATAAAAGGTAATACAACTCAGCCTAGTTTGCCTTAAGCTGGAGGGCAGAAGTACAAGTTTCTGGACAATGAACTCACCATTCTTCCATCTCAGAACCTTCAGTATTCAGTAGGGCTGAAACAACTAATCAATTAATCGACGACTAATCGATTATTGAATTACTATTTTACTATTTTACTATTTTAGTAATCGATTAATCGATTTCTGGTTTACACAGACTCAAAAAGAGCAAAAATGACATGAAAATTTAGTATTTTTGATGAAAACCTACTTTGTTTTTATAATTGCTGTGTATGTAATGTTTTGCACATTGTACATTTCATAAATATCTGTCTGTGTCCAATCAAAAAGCAGAATTAGCGCTAAGAGTTTCCAACAAACATTTACAAGTTTACTCCATCAACACATCCTCAAGCGGCACCACTTTAGCGTTCTGTGGTAATTTTTTTTGAAAAAATACAATTTTCCTACACCATTCACAGCCAAGCGATTATTCGATTAATCGTAAAAATAATCGATAGATTAATCGATTACAAAATAATTGTTAGTTGCAGCCCTAGTATTCAGTCTCTGAGCTTTATGAAGGTTATGGATGTGGGCACGTTTTGTGGCACCACAACTAGAAGCCTGCAGTTACTATTATAAATCCAATTGTTTTTAACGTGTTTGACTCAACTGGGGACACTGGCCGTATTTAAAAAAATATTTATAAAACATAAAATAAAAAAAATCATACATATGCTTATGGAGGATTGCACTAGCACTAATTCAGACTGAATTGGAAACAGTGAGAGTTCTATTAAGTTTTGCAAACTGATTTAATCAATCAATCAATGGTTTTGTATAGCCCAATATCACAACAGGAGTCGCCTCACAGGGCTGCACCAAACGTTAATGCAATAAAACAAAACAAGACTAAATAAGACGATGTAAAATTCAGGCAAATTAAATGTCCAGGCAAACATTAGATCGCAGAAGGTCCAGTCCTTGTTGGAGCTTCAGTTCTTCTTGTCCAATCCCTGTAGGTGGGGTTCCTCCATTCATCTGCTCCTCCTTGGACACCAACGACCCACTGTCTGAAACAGGCACTCCCAAGGGGGAGTGGGACAGGGGACACCATGTGAATAGTAATGAACAGACTAAAGATAAAAAGAAATATTGAAAACTTCTCAGGGAACTTTTAGGACATGCTGCTAGCAGGCAGTTACAGTAGTCCAGAATTGATGAGACAAATGCATGAATAAGTTTTTCTGCATCACTCTTAGGTAAGAAGGTTTTTTACTGTAAAGTTTATTTTACTGTAGAACCTGGTACCCCAAAACCCAAAGTGTGTGAGACTCATTCTGCTAATTCTTATTCGATAATTGTCACCAGAACCAAGACAAAAAAATTACAAACATTATCAATTTTTGTATATAAATTAGTTTTTCAGTAGCCAACATCTCAGTTTTGAACATGTTCATCCCTGGAGACGCTTTTATTCTACAGATGTATATTAATAAACTATAATAATGGACATGTGTTGCAATCTCTTTTAGGTCACTATGAGAGGAGCTTCGGTGTTTTTCCCACAGACCAGCACATTGAAGAGGGGTCTGACGCGGAGATTATTTGTCAAAGTGTGTCGGGGAAAGTTTTCTGGACCCTCAACAACAAACGCGTGAATGAAAGTCTATCACGCAGGGTCAACTCCACACACACCGTCCTGCTGCTGCCCTCTTCACTCCTCCAGGACCCCTCCCACCCCATGTCTATCGTCGAGTGTCACACTGATGACAGCAACCCCCAGATCCTGGGAGGTACCACTGTCCGAATTTACAGTAAGTGCTATTTTGTGGTCATAGTGTTGAGGAGATGGCTAGTAATCAGTTATATCACCTGATGGATTTACATAAAACTATCCTATTATTACTTAAATTGTCTTAATATTGTCAGAAATATCGGTTTTCCCCTATATTGGCCCTATTGGGAGGTTTTTGCAACAAACGTAGATAATACTAACTAATTGAATTTAATTTTTTTCCAGCTAAACCTCACAACTTGACCTGCATTTTCCATTCAAACGAAGAAATGAAAGTGGGCTTACCGCGCCTGTTTGCATGCAGCTGGGAGCATCATATCAATACACCGCTGAAAGTCAACTACTCTGTCATGTGGTTAGTGCACGCACCATCAGTTTGACTTTCAGGGTGTATTTATTGATATATATGTCTTTTTTTTCCAGCGCTCATTGTGCCGGTGTCCAAAGGGAAATCTGCACATCGGACGTAACACACTGTGATATAAGTACACTAAACGCATCCATATCATTTGTAAAGAAAAACACGATCTACGTAAAGGCCAAAACAAAGGCCTGGGAAGCTCACTCCAGTGATTACACCTTTGACGCTTCACAAATATGTAAGTTATATTTGGAAAAAGAAAAGCGTATCTATTTAAGTATTGGTTTCCGGTTTGTGTTGTGACACCTTTGCTATATTACAGTCAAAATTCCTCCCAGGAGAGTCAAAGTCACAGCCATTCTGGTCATATTGTGGTCGAGTGGGACCGTTTACCAAACATGGGTGTCAATGGTCGATGTCAAGTCAAATACGAGCACACGACGGTAGGTACATTGTTCTCATCGTGCAGTCGGAAGTTGGTAGGAGAGATATAGCGTTCATTTTCTAACACTCACCAACTTGGCATGTCATGAATATTTAAAGTAGGCAACAATATTAGATATGAATATAGACATGCTTCTGCTGTTTGCCATTTTTAACCAATGTAATAATATGTTTTTATTATTTGTGATTTAATTTGTATTTTCCTATTACACTGGCTCTGGTGACACTACTCAAGGATGAAGAAATGACGAGGGTAAAGATCTCCTGTCCACTTTTCCCTCCTGTTTTCATTTCTGTTTTAGTCAATTCTGTGGTTCATTATCACAGGAAGTTCTAAACAAGACACTGACTCCTGGTGAAGAAGGGAGACTAACCATCGACACAGTGGAGTCCTGCCATGAATACAATGTCTCTGTCCGCTGTGCTTTGGACCAGGCCCCCTGGAGCTACTGGAGCCCAAATAAGACAGTCCTGACTAAACTCAAAAGTAAGAACACAGTTAGGTAAAGTCAGTGTAAAGTCAAACAGTTCTCATCGTAACTGTATTTAAGTTAGTTTTATTATAGTACTTTGTTTTTCCAATTGAAAGGGACCTCTGTGACATTGGGGAAAGGTGCTATGAATAAGTGAGCGGAAAAATAGAACACCTTCCTTTCCCGAAAAATACCCACTCCGATTCAGGAAGGAACTTTTCCATGAAAGTCCAAAGTCCCATGGGCGTTTAACTCTTAATAACAATGTTTTTTTCAAAGCACCTATGGAAGAAGTGGATTACTGTAAAATGTACCTTTGGCAGGCAGAGCAGGCTTTGAAGTACGCGTAACTGATGAGCTCTGGAAGTCATCCTTTTGCGAGCTATATTTCAATAAACTGGCCCTATACCTGATTTTCATGTTTACAATAAAATGAAAGTGGGAGCGTGCAAACGGTTTCTTAGGATTCAAACTCGTTCTTAACTTTTCTAAAGCATTTCTAACATCTCAATATTTCACAGCGATGGGTTTATGAGCACTTTTAGGAAACAAAACAAAACAAAATGAACTTGCCTGTTTGCTCACTATCAGCAAATAGATAGATAGATGGATAGATAGATAGATAGATAGATAGATACAATGGTATTTTTCCACAAACGTCCACTTTTACAATATACAGGACAAAACACTTTTGTTCCCCCACTACTTACAAAATCAGGTAAAGAGCCTTTAATAAGCTATTAATCATTTATAGATACTACCAATATAGATTATGTAGCTGAGCTGTCATAACAGCAAAACCCAATGTCACAAACATTTCAATGTTTTCAAGTGCGTTAAAAAAATCTGTGTTATGGCATGGTCTATTAGTCATATTATTATGTGACTAAACATAGTAACTATGAAACACAATGGGTTTTTTTCTTGCCTTTATTGAGTCATGCACTATTTGTACTTTCATTAGATAGCGATGTCAAGCTGGATGTGTGGAGAAAAGTGTCAAAGCAACATGGACAAATAAATGTTCATATCAAGTGGAAGGTACATGGAACTATAAGTTGAAAAAAAAAACATTCACCATAGTAGTCTTTCTGTTGAAAGCTTCTCTCTGCCTTCTCAGGGGATACCTACAAATTGCCCCGGAACACTGAATTTCAGCATCAGCCATGCTCCTTACAACGTGCTCACTTCCAGTGCAAATTACACCTGGACTTTATGCTCAAATAGCTCCTGTGATATTATCCTCAGCCAAGGAGCTCACAGAGTGAACCTGACAGTTTTCTATAATGGAGACTTTCTGGCAGTGGACTCATTTTATCTCTCCGCTTTTGCAGAAGATGAGTCAGACAGTAAGTGCTATCGATTTTGATCTTCACACTATATGTCATCAAGTAATTGCACCATTCCCTCTTATTCGTTGTATCCTTGGTAGGTCTCTTTTATGTGAAAAATATTGACACCAAACATGAACTAAATGGTCTCATTGTGCACTGGACGGCTCCCTCTCAACCCGTTACTGGTTATGTTATTGACTGGACGCACAGTGGAAATGAGTTTGACTGGAAGAGAACTGAATTCACCAACGCCACATTACAAGGTGAGAGACAAACTGGGAATCTTAAATCTTATCTGGCACTGACCCCAACAACTAACCTTACATTCATCTCTGAAATCCTCTAAATAAATTGTAACACCTCAACTTCTTTCTTATTTCTCGCTCATTAGTCTTTATGAACCTTTTCCATCTGGTTTTCGTCACTTGCACCTCACTGAAACTGCTTTGTTAAAAATCATGACCCTCTCATTGGAGCTAATTCTGGACTCCTCACTTTCTTATCTTCCAGGCCACACTCATTCATCCAGCTCAAATCTGTCAAAAAAAGCAGAATCCCAGCCTTCCCTTGTCACTCTTGGTCAGTGTTGGGAACGTTACTTTTAAAAAGTAATTAGTTATAGTTACTCACTACTTGCTCCAAAAAGTAACTGAGTTAGTAACTGAATTACTCTATAATGAAAGTAACTCGTTACCAGGACAAGTAACTATTTGCGTTACTGTTAAAAAAAAATTGCTTTATATCAAAGAATTTTGATTTTGATCTTTTTTTTTGCACTTTTCAAAAGTCCGTTGAAAGGAGTAGAACAGACAGAGGTGTTTGTATTTATGCACTATCATGTAAAATATGTTCATAGTAACTGAATGAACTGAATGGGGGGTAGAGTGGGGGAGGCCTCTGTGACTGAATGGTATTGACCAGTATTTGCGTCGCTGTTTTATTAATGTCAATGTCAATTAATACGGCCGTATTCACACAGAATGAGGAGGAAGCAGGAGTAAAAGGGGACACACGTAGTTTTTGGAGCAGAGAGCACGAACACTCTGCACAGACCGTTTTTGGCCTCCCTGATAGTTTGATTGATTGACTGATTTGCTTTAGCTCCTTCGTGGATACATGTTCTCTGGCTCTCGTGTATTGGTCAACCCCTCGCTGTCTTTTAAATTTGTTGTTGTTTGTCTCTTATCTGTGTACTAACTGTTGTTTGTTGTTTTTTTCTGTTTGCTTGCTTGTTTGTTTTGTTTTTCTTGCTTTCCTCTTGTAATGTTGTCATAATGTTGTTGATCTGTCATTGCCCCCACGGCATATTACTGACTCTGCAGTTACAGACCTCAAATAAAAAAAAATAAAAAATAAAAAAAAAAACACTCCCCAAGAAAAAAATCCGCACGTGACCTCGTGTGCTGTGCATTTCCCATGTCTTAAAAAAAAAAAAAAAAACTCTGCACAGACTCCTTGAGACTCCGCCCACCCTCTCCGCTGCTCCTGCTGCGTGAGCTGACACCGCGGCGCTCATTCAGTCTAAATGTAACGTGCCACTTTGTTTACCCAGTAACGATAACGGCGTTGTAACGACGGGGAGAGTAATGAATTAGATTACTCCGTTACTGAAAAAATAACGTCGTTACCTAACGCCGTTCTTTTAAACGGCGTTATTCCAAACACTGCTCTTGGTGCACCCCAGGGTTCTGTCCTTGGCCCCTCCTTTCATCACTTACCTCCCTTTCCACCTGCCTCTCTGAAATCCAAAGCTGGTTTACATCTAGCCTTCTTGAGCTCAAAAGTAGGCTCAAAAGTAGCACCTTTCTTGAGTATCCAGAAAGCGCTTGTCGATTAAATGAATTCCTATTTATTATCACCTTACCTACATCGTTTTACTTCAGGTCTAGTTAGTTGGTCAATAGTTGTAGCCATTTGTTTTAGTTATGAAAATGTATCCGATTTTACCGCAAAACAAAAAGACCTTCACAGAAATGAGAAGTTATATTAATTGTGATATTAGCAGTAGAACAATGTGTAGGAGTTTTATACATTTTATACTTCCGTCATAACATGAATTCCATATAGTTTACTCTCATAGTGTTTTCGTAACATCTGCTATCATTCCAGTCCATACACATGCTTTTGAGAGCAGGAGGAGATATATGATAAGTATTAGTTGTAAAGCGCACAAATTATCTTCCGCAGAAAAGTGATTCGAGGAATGGTTGTCGTAATGCATGGGAGCTGCTTCCTAACAGCTTTCTGTGGTTAACAGGCCTTGCAGATAAGAGGCCCTACAACATAACCGTCACTCCCCTTTTTGACCACAAGACAGGACCTTCCACACAAATCTCAGGAGTTTGTTCAAGCTTTGCAAGTAATGTATCTTCAGACTTTTACATTTTTGCATGACCTATTGCTCATAATCCTGCTGAACATACTATTTACTTATCTTTCACATGTATATTTAGATCCTGGGAATGTGACTATTGACAATCTAGAGGCCTATGACACAAGTGCCCATGTGAGCTGGAGTATCAGGCAACAGGAACGCTGCAGTGACGCTGTGGTGAATTACACCATCTTCTATGGGACAACAGATGGACCAAAATTTAGTAATTATTTAATATATATATATATATTATTTGATATGTTTTTTGGAATAACTTGTGTAATCTTTTCTTCTTCAGATGTAACTGTGACAAACTCAAATACACAAGAGGTGTATTTGAAGAATTTAAAACCAGGCACTTATTACAGTGTTCATGTTGTGGCCAGAGCTCATTCTGGCCCTTCAAAGAGCAGCGAAGGGCAATTTAAGACCAAGCTTTTTGGTAAGTTGTAAGTTAGAGTATTTCTGATTTATTGTATATGTACTGTAAACTGGGCCATGACAAAATTCTGATTTTCTAGATCCGCGGCTTATCTATATTTTGAGCATCACTGGAAGCATTCTTATTATATTCTGTCTTTGTTTATGCTGCACTATTCGGTAAGTTTGAGATTTGAGCCTATTTGGGCGAGTACGGACATGTTTCTAATATTTGTGTGTGTGTGTTTGATCCCTTAAAGAAAAATTTATGAAAGGCCTGTGCCAAATCCTGGCCTTAGCTCTCTGGCTCTCTGGCCACAAACCACACATCCAAAGGTGAAACGCTTGCTTGTTTTTGCGCATCCTTTGATCAAAAGGTGGTAAAATATATGTTAACTTTTACTTTTTTCCCCAGACATTAATGTCTTTTGAGCGTTTCAATACTCCATCAGAGAGCATATGTGAATGTGTCTATACAGAAGAAATGCACCAAACTTCAATAATAACCACCTGTAAGTCCACAGTTATCAGTGACCAAAGAAATCAGACAATACCATCTCCACAAGACTATGAGAGGCTATATTTATCTGCAAGAACACCACACCAATGTAGTGCCAGAGATTCCATGTCACGTCTGAATTCAGAGAGCAGCCAGTTTAACCCTTACAGAAGTCAGAGAGCAGACATCCCTGTTCCAAGAACCAGTAAACAGAGCAAACTCCTAGCTATGAGACTGCAGGAAAAGACACCATCATATGTGTCATTGGACATGTTCGATTCATGATTGATGATGAGCCAATGAAACCCGAAGCCCAAGCCTAGCCATACAACAAAAGTTATATGATTGCATAATCTTCTCATTGTTGCAGCTCTATTTATTAAAATAGTGTAATGTTTGTGTATTGAATATACCTAATATTGTTGTGTCTAATTGATTATTACAGCATGGTTAATTTATTGATAATGAATATTATAATAAATGTGTTTGTTTTGTATTTGTGGTTTTGTATTGTCAACACAACATACAACCGTTGATTCTTGAACTTTGAGGCCAAGTATGACGCGGTGTGGGTATGCCCTCACCTGCACTGTCTCATGGAACTGGCTGTTTTTAATGTTGACTAGTGTATAGACTAAGTTTTATGACACTTTTATTTATTTTCTTTTTGCTTGGTTTGGAAAAATAGCAGCCTCAATCAGACTGTGAAATCAGTTGGCAAGCTGGCCCACGTGAGTTTAGAATCACTACACCAATCAGCGGCAGACACAGCTTTGTACAACTTATCCAAGTTGTTTGTGGCATTAAACTGGTGCATAAGCACTGTTCTCCTTGAACTGTCATCCTATAAATGTGGGGGTTCCTGCTCTGCCCTTCACTGTTAAATAATCGGGGACACGGTTCAAACTCCCTCAAAAGAATCTTCCTGGCTTTTTTACACATTGGTCAGCTAGTCAGCTACATATGTACTACTGAATGTATGTGTACTGAGGTTGCCCCTCTTGCAATATGTAACATACCTATGAGCAGAAGTGGGAGTAAGTCACTAAATGCAAGTCTCGAGTCAAGTCCAAGTCGTTAAGGTCCAAGTCCCAAGCAAGTCCAAGTCAATTGGTCATGGGGTCAAGTCAAGTCAAGTCAAGTCATAGCTTTTGCCAAGTCAAGTCAAGTCAAGTCTTTCTTTAGCCGGCAAGTCACCTCAAGTCGCAAACGTCAGCGTTAAGCCTAATTCTTCTTTTCAAAATGTGTTTAATCTACTTGAAAATATAAAGTGCTTTCTCAAGATTTAGCAATTTTGAAAATGTAGGCTAAAATCACACTTTTTAAAATATAATGGATTTGGATTTAAAGTCTAATTAATATTTAAATCGCCACAAAATGTAAAATATATATATATTTTAAATGCTCCAGTCTATGTACAAAATTACTGGGACAGCATTTTAAGGAAGGGGGCCCGGGGGACCTACTTAAAAAAAATTGAAACAGAGTCTTTTAAATATGAGCTGCTTTTCCCTGCAGTCTGAAAGATAAATATAACATTATATTTTATTTTTTGTTAGTTTCTGGCAGTTTTTCTGTCAGGGGTTCTGTAATGCCCCAGTCCCTGTATACTCGGATTCGCCCCTGCTTAAAGTCGATTCCGTGCAGCCTTCAGTCCGGCTGTCACTGGGCTCTGAGTGGCTGCGGAAAATAGCCTTAAATGCTATAACTTTCATTAGAACGCCTTAAAACACCGAAAAGCCCCCAAGATTTCTGTCATTAATCCAACTGTTACCATCGTCGTTCTGGAGGCCGCCTGTATACGCACCGTAGCTTCTGTCATTGTTTCGAACGTTTTCCTGTCCTTAATAAATGTCTATGAATCATCTTCAATTCATCTTTTCACTCACTGTAGAAAACTTTTAATGCATCCAAAGAAACACGTCGTATTTCCTCCTGCCTTTTCGCGCTGTATTGATTAGACGCTCCGTCGGAAGCCGAAAAAGCATGTGGCTAATTACCATATGTAAACATAGATGCGCCGCTTTTACGCAATGAATCCTGATCTTTCAACAGTTTCACTCAAATAAATAATAACTATAAAGTCACAGCAAGTCATTCAGAGTCACTGGCCTCAAGTCCAAGTTAAGTCTCAAGTCACAAACAGGCAAGTCTAAGTCAAGTCAAGTCTTTTTGGAGCTTTGGTCAAGTAAGTCTCAAGTCCCGAAAATTGCGACTCGAGTCTGACTCGAGTCAAGTCATTTGACTCGAGTCTCCCACCTCTGCCTATGAGTACTTCTAAAGAGAGACACCTGAACTTAAAAGAACTACATGGTTATAACCACTTTGTACATGTTCCTACAGAGGGCAGTGTTGCTCGCTCTTTTAATAGTTTCCTTCAGAAGAAGAAGAAGAAGAAGAAGAAAGCTAGTCAGATTAGCCACAGCTAGCTCCTAGAGAGAATGAATGCTGTGGTAATGTGATGCTAGCAGCTAATAACTAACTGTTTTACAGAAGGAGACAGACCAGAAATAAATATCATTTTTGGACTGTCGTTGCACCTTGGTCTGAACCACGGAGATGCACGGGCACTTGTCAGAACTCGGATAGGAGCTTGGGTTATTGAATGTTTTGCCCTGCACCTGAAGCTAAAGGGCCTTGAATCCACGGCGCTCGGGTTTACTGCGGACGGGTCACGGGACACCACCTGCGGGTGCTGTAAGCTCACAGCTAACTAGCTCTACGAGACTTGAGTTGGTTTTGGGCATAAAAGCAGAAAATCACAGAAGTATGTCACACAACGGACCCCCACCTCGTTGGCGGAATTGTCCCCGCAGAGGACAGCCTGTGGCAGGTGAGATTATAAACAATATAGCTTTTATTAGCTGCTGAAAAGGGGAGCTGAGCTAACACATGTGCTGTGGCTGCACTTCATACATGTAAACAAAACCAATGTGGCTTATGGCAGAAACGTATACATTCATCAGACCTTGAATAAAGTAACATGTGCCACTTTCGGTTTTATATTGTATTAAATCACGGACAATGCATGCACATTTGCACATTTAAATGAAAGAAGTAGTTGTGCATATGAGAAGGAAGCAAACCCTTGGAAAACCCAAAATGACAAATAAAGACGACAAAGTTGTAACATGGTTTGTCGTTGTCTGCTATTTAAGTGTATTTATAAACTTTAGGCTTGGATGTCTTTGTAGGGTCACGTGTCCAAACAAACCACTGTAGAAGGGATGCTGCATAAAAAAAAAAATGGCGCGGGCAATGATGCTACTCTTAATAGGATTTGGCCTGTATGAATCTAATCTCAAAGAACCTGCTCCCAGGCCATAGCATGTAAACACGTCTTTTGCATACGTTGACATGAATGTACCTTGTTTCAGAAAAAAATACTGTGATTTGCCATTTGATTGTAATTTTAGGAAAGTTCCTGCCTATGAAAACAATGCTGGGCCCCAGATATGATGAACAAGTTGCTGAAGAGAATAGGTTTCACCCAAGCATGTTGTCGAACTACCTAAAGAGTATGAACGTGAGTCATAACTGTGTAATAACATGTCCTCTTACTCTGCAACAATTGCGCCTGATTATACAATTTGACCAGTAATGCATATCCTGAATAGTGTGTTTTTGTTTCATCAGGTCAAGATGGGCCTGCTTGTTGATTTGACGAACACCACGCGCTTCTATGACCGCAATGAGATTGAAAAAGAAGGGATAAAATATGTGAAAATGCAGTGTAAAGGGTATGCGCCATTCTTATTCACCTTTTATTTTTAAATTCACCTATGAAATAAGTCTGATATTATCGTTTTCAGCCACGGGGAATGTCCTTCACCTGAAACAACTTCGATGTTTATCCGACTGTGTGAGCACTTCGTTGAAAAGAATCCAACAGAACTCATAGGTGAGCATTATACTTCATACTTCTGGCTAATATACATAAATGTTTTTATTGTATCAGCCCATTTTCAGGCTGTTTATCACATTTTTATGTCTATCTTTCTCTGATGATATATATGCAAAGTACATACATACTGTAGATTGCGACTGAATGTTATAAATTGAATTGTATGGGAAATATTCGCCATGTTTGTTAACAGCAGGTAGCAATGTCCTTATATTTACTTTGGGCTGGATGATTATGGTTTCCTCTCGTCTTCTTTTACTTTTTTATTCAAACAAATTGGCTTTTACTTATACTGTATATCAACAGTTCAAAATAAAGCTCAGCTTATGCAGCAAATGAATGCTTTCCAGTGCAGTACCATTTAACACAAAATAGGATTTCTGAATGAACAGGATGCTACTGTTGACCATGCTGATTATTGAGATGGACCATAGATTTAATCATGGTTTGATTCAAATTCTCCAGCCCTCAATCATAGAATAAATGATGCACATAAAGAATCAAAAATCCTTCAATTGCCATGTACTGGTACTGGTAAATATAATGTGCACATCCACCAACACATATTGTTCAAATACTGTAATGTGAACGACCACTGTAGTGTTTTACACTTTAAATCAATTTTTAATTATGGAATTTGCCATTAATCCCAGAATATTAAACCTCTTACCACCAGCCTTAACCAAGTGCTTCTCGACTGGAGCTTACAACCTGTTGGCCAGTGTAATGCCTCATTTGAAAGCTAAGACCTACAAAACTGATTTAAATGGATCTTTTTCCTCGTTTTGTTGCCATGTTGTTGTCACTTTTTTCGCGATCTTTTTCCATCTAATTTTTGCCACTTTTTTGTTGCACTTTCTTCGCTTTTGTTGTCACATTTTCGCTGCTTCTTTGTTGAGTTTTGTCACATTTTGGTTGCTCTTTTGTTATCACCTTTTGATGCGTTCTTGTCACATTTTTGCTGCTTTTTTGTCACTTTTTTGTTTAGTGTTTATCATGTTTCTGTAGTTCATTTGTAGCCTGGCTAACACCAGACTGCTGTGTGCGCTCGAATCATTTCGCACTGCACAGCAGTCTGGGGACCATGGCCGAAATCTTTGCATGGATTTGGGGACCAATCACAGAACAAGGAGGGGACGGCAAGACGATGTTGTTGTTTACGGATTAAAAAAAAAAGTGTATTTACGGATCCAACATGACAGCAGCAGAGGCGACGCCATCTTTCGATCAAGCTAGACCGTGTTCTAAATAGTTTAGCGACTGGCTTTAGAGTTCGGGAAATTCCACAGTTACCATGGAAATGCGCCATCTTTGCAGCTGTTAGCATGCATTTCCATTGACTAACATTAGCTAAAAACAGTATAAAAAGTGGAGAAAAAAGCCGTGGAACAGCGTCGTTAGCTGCTGAGTTACTGCTGGTAAATACATTTAACTCACTGTGGTGTCCAAGTGTTTTAATGTGAACAATAACTCCAGTGTTTTAACTTTTAAAATCTCCATTAGTTTACAATTGCTGCTAATCCCATAATGCTTAGCGATATCACATTCCTGAACTCAATAGCTACGTGCAGACACGTATGATAGACACTCGAGCGCCCAATAAAAGGCTATGGACAATTGTAAACCACACGTCTCCTACGAGAAAATGAATGGGTGGTCCCCAGACTAAATATCACTCGCGATATTTAGTCTGGCGTTAGCCAGGCTAGTTCATTTGTGGCTTTTTCGTCACTTTTTCTGTCACATTTTCATGGGTTAATTTTGACGCTTTTTTGTTGTGTTTTCTTCTCATTTTTGTTGCTATTTTAATGCTTTTTTCCCCAAGAAGCTTTTTTGGGTAATGCCAAACTGGAGAAAATGTGCTAGGTTCAAATGGGGGCTAAGAGGTTAAGTGGATTTGATGACACAACTGCTCTTTTTCAATGGGAATGAGAATTTGAAATGTAGTGCTTGTGTGACAATGTTTTGCATATAATTTATTTTTGTTGCAAGTTACACATTTTGAAGAATGGCCGTATCTGAGCTTTGCTGGTTGTGGTCAATCCATGTTTAATTGTATTGTAATTCTGAAATATCACTGAAGAAAAAAACAAATTGCAGATTGGCGGCATTCTGCCCCTGCTATTACCAGAAATATCCACTAGAGTGTAGCCTCGCTCTTCGTTCAATCTCATCAACTTCAAAAATCCTACAGTCATGTCTTGCACCCTGATCTCAGTCCATCTATTCCTTCTGTTGTGAAGACATTTTAAACCGCGTTGCCAGCTTGTCTAATCGATTTTTCCCCGTGCAATTCAACATTTCAGTTATGTATTCCAGCAGCCGTTTTACTCAAATTATTCATCCATCACCAGTTTATGTTAAAGAATTGGCGAATAGTTTACCAGCCTCAGTCCTTGCATGTTTACAGTCAATCTTTTCCG
The DNA here is from genome assembly GCA_007210695.1 of Neogobius melanostomus. NCBI lineage: Eukaryota > Metazoa > Chordata > Actinopteri > Gobiiformes > Gobiidae > Neogobius > Neogobius melanostomus. The sequence goes on from VHKM01000181.1 coordinate 8,655,847, forward strand.
TATGTGCATTGCAATTCTTTTATTTTCTGTTTTACCATAGAAACTCTACAGTATACCTTGTGGCTAACGCCTTTTCCAAACTAAAGCATGACACTCTTTGCATCATAAGCTCGGGAGGAATTTGAAGCTGGATTTTCCTCTCCACCTCTCGCTCTTTTGTAATTTTGTAATTAGACCCATGTATTACCATTTCGGCCAACTCCTGCCCGGCTTGCAAATCAAATACTGTAAGTCAGCCCTCACCAGAGCAGAATGTGTGAATGCCAATGCGGCACTGTCTTCCCTTTAGCCAGATGGTGATGCCCAACAGTCATGCCTGCTAAATGTTATTCTCTGATGCAGACTGCATTTTTTTCTATTTTCTAGTTTATTAAAAATACTACATTGAGGGCTCGGCCACATCATACCTTTCATGATAATAACAATATTTTTCGGTTGTGGCCGACGGGGAGAGCAGCGGGATAAATACTGACTGTGGAGGCTCTGCAGGCGCTAAAAGCTCTTAATAACTCCAGAAAAAGGACCTGTGTTACCTCTGTTTTTTTTATTTAGACTTGAGAGAGGAAACAGAAAGGAGGAAAAATCACTCTGCATAGTAGATCTGCGTGGTGCACACTTACGGTCAAGTCCAGTGTAATTATCGAGGGGCTGAACAGTATGTTAATGCAGGTATGTGCGCTGTTTGACCCACGGATCACATTGGGATTTTGTGCTAGCTTTGGGGCTGGTCCATCGATTAAAAACAAGCAAAAATATACCCCTGGCCTTTATTTAACCACATCTGTGTCAATGCCTCTATGCCACAGTAGGTTCATAGCTGGTTTGAATTAAAATAGGCAGATTTAAGCTCTGTTTTGTCAATGCGGTGCACCTACAAGTTACAGTGCATTGGATTGTCCAAGCAGTTATTGTCGTTATGTTTTATCTTCCAGATGGAGATAAACCTACAGATTTAAGTTCATTTAGATCAATGGAATTAATAAAATGGCTGTAAATGAGTTTGCGCAAAGGTCGTGGTTTTAAAGTATTAAAAGTATTTAATTCAAGTGGCCAATTATATCGTTTTTTAGCTTTTATTTTATCTCATTTGTATATTTCCCCCCCAAATCTTCCAGCCCTCGTCCAAATGCTGTTTTTGCTGGAGGCTGCTCAACAACAGGCGTTCGTGACATGGTTTCTTTGTTCCAAAATTAGTCCGTTATCGATCGATTTTGCGGTTACTCAACAGCCGCTTCACCATCACGCTTTCAGCCGCACATTTTCTTGCAGTTCAAGCAGTTCAAAACTCCACATCAAAACAGAACCCTTTCTATTTTCTCTTTTATTGTTTTCATGCAAGCTTTTTGTCATCTCCCTCGGCGTTTCATATCCCTCTGTTAAGATGCTTTCGTATATATGAATGTAAAATGCAGGACCCCCATGGAACTCGAGACAGGGGCTCAGAACTCTTGATTTATGAGTGACGCCTCTTGTCACATGCACCGCTACGCCCCCGTAAGGACCAATCTTACTGATGCGAGAAGTGAAGCCTTTGAATAACATTTGGCTTAAGCCACTGGGCTGGCTCTAACGCAATAAACGGCATCGTTCAACATGGAAAGCACTCAAGCAACAGCATGTATTTTCCACTTTAAGGATCTGTGAAGCAAATGCACTATAGGACTACTTTAATATATTTTAAGTGCTATGCCTTTTTGTTTTAGGCTGTTAGTAAAAAAAAAAGAAAGTGTGTACAAATCTCCCTCAGAGGGCAGACCTCACAGATTTTCCGATATGTTGTTGTGACTTCTTGCGATATCAGGGTTGCCGTTAAAAAGCATTAAAAGTCATTGAATTAACTAAGCCAACATTAAGTTCTTGCAAGTCTTTAAAAAGACTCAAATAGGATTCAAGCTCGTATTAAATCTAAATTTCTTAGAAAGTATAATTTTTTTCTTCGAGACAGAACCCTATCAATGACATTGCTCAACAATTTTTACTGCGTGCATTTGTCAAAAACACAAAAACTATGGTCCAAAACACATGTGTCAAACACAAGGCCCGCGGGTGAGATCCGGCCGATATGATTTAATCCGGCCCCTTGTAGAACATAGATTTCTGAGCAAAAAAAAAAAAAAGTGTCTAGCCTTTTCCAGTGCGGAGTTATGATTTTTAAAGAAACAACCGACGCGCTCATTCCAGCCACTAGGGGTCATGTGTCCAGCAGAGGGCACTGACATCAGGACATAAACGACACACTATAGCTATGTGGTATTTACTGCTTTGGTCAGCCTGCCCCAGGGCGGTTGTGGCTACAATAGTAGCTTACCACCACCAAGTGTGGAGTGAATGAATAATGACTACAATGTAGCAACTTGTGACACAGGCTTGTAAAGCGCAATGCAAGTGTAAGCTTTTATTATTTATTAGGCTACAGTCCTGACGGGCTTTTGACCAAAAATTAACACTATTTTAAAATCACAGCTCATGTTTTCTGTTTACGTTCTATGTGGCCCGCAACCCGCCGTGGGAGCTGAATTTCGGCCCACGACCCAAATGAGTTCGAATAATGTCATGTTTACAAATATTACCAAAGGAAATATTCCATAATTTTTTTTGCATTTGCAGTATTAAAAAGGCATTAAAAAGCATTACATTGGACTTGCTGTCACATGTAGAAACTCTCAATATGGATATTGCATCACCTAAATCTACACATAATATTTCAGTGCAAATTTCATTAGCACCATGATCAACCTGGAAAGGCTTTGGTTTGAATCGTTGAGAAGACAACAGACTTTTTGGGGGATATTTGCTGCTGATTGGACCAAGCGAACATTGTTTAGCCAATTGCAGCTTAGTCTCAAACTGCACTAAAGCAATTAAATATTCTGTTTTTAAAACTGTTACTTGTGTTTATAAGCCTGTAACTGCACCTTGTGTTTTTCAGTTGCCGCTGTGATGTTAATTAGTATTGATAAAAGTGCTTGTTGTTGTTGGTTATGTAAAACCTGCCTGTTCATGGCAAAAGTGCCACGGGATTGGTCTGAATCACCAAGGTATCTGAGCCGATTGTTGGACTCTTGCAAGATGTGCTTTCGTGGGTTTAGCAGGAATTCATCTTCAGCTAAATGTGATAGAAGGTGGAACTGGAACAGGTTGTGAAATATTTAATTGCAATTAAGTATTATGACTCTCAGTTCAGTTCACAGTGCACATTTTAAACTCACCCAGGAGCAATAACGCTTACAAGCACGTAATAAAAACTGCAAAAACAATTCATTACCCACATGCTTTCCAAAGCATTTTTGTAGAGGTCTATTGCCAAGTTCAATAACTATGCACTGGATATTTGTTTTATTTGTTTTGTTTTTTGCTAAGAAAATACATGAACCCTTTGTAACTAACTATGCAAAATTTACTTTTCATTGCTTTTTACCATGTTACAATGTGGTTCTCTCATCATCAAAAATATACCTGGAGTTGTGTTCCGAGCCACCGAGTGCATCTTTGAGCAATCTTTGGATCTTTTCCAGTGGCTGAACAGCGGCAGCTCTCGAAAAGCCCGTCCTGATGACCTATATTTTCAGGAAATGCTTTCCTTTTACCTCTCAGTCTATACCTAAGCTTAATCCTTTCACCGTGAAGTAAACAGACTCGCCATGGCTTTATTACAACCACATTTTTCTTTATCGAAACAACAAAGGGGCTTATGGGAAGATTGTGTGAAAATCAGAAAGTGAGACTAGTGGATGTTTTGTTTGAGCTGTTTTAAATCAATATTGCATTTTTCTAACGAACAAAATGTAAGATAGCCCCAACAATAGGTTTGTGATTAACTTAAAGAGTGACATGTTTTGTCGTCAGTTAGGCCTAAGCTTTATATTGTGGAGCACAGTTTGAAATTCCTTCTAAGTGCCCCTAACATTGTACTTTTCTTCCCTTTTTCCCTCCAAGGTGTTCACTGCACGCATGGCTTCAACCGCACGGGCTTTCTCATCTGTGCTTACCTGGTGGAAAAGATGGACTGGAGGTAAGGTCATAGTTTGCATGCAGTTCACATCGCGGCAGTTTGTGCGAGTGACTCATGCTTTTGCCCGGCAACATAAGCTACGAGCGCCTCTCCGTCACCAGAACAACCGTCATCACCGCACTCCGTTATTTCCCCGGTTACTCTAGTGCTTTTCCTCACGCTGTCACAAATCCTCAGTCAGGATAGCTTTAGCATAGGTCCGGCCATGGGAACTGTCAGTATTGATCAAGGCAGCAGGGTAGTGGTGGAGCGCACCACCTCAGGACAGACCTGTGTGCATAATTTAAAGCAGCAGAGCGAGCGAGGGAGAGGACATGGAGTTAGCCGGGGGAAATGTACTGTATATGTATCTGCTTTTGAATGCTAGCCCATCCCAGCCACCCACTGCTTCCGCTCCACAACAATGCTCCCTTTTGGATTTGATGTTGACACGGCAGATGTTGGGTGTGGAGCCCCTCCACCTAATTCCTTCTAAGTGGAAACAGAAACTTTCATTTAATGTTTCTATTCTGGGGTTGGGACTTGGGATAGAGAGCATTTAGTTTATCTACTGAAAAGGTATAGATTAGGAAGAAATATCTGTTAAAATTAGTCGTTTTGATCATGATTTCCGCTTAAGGCGTGTCCCGGCAGGCGACAACATCAATTTTTCATGATCTGGTTAATGTTAATTTTTTTGTTTTGTTTGTTTTCTTTTAATGTCAGAGTAAAAAATAAACCAAAGTCACACTTTGCGATGTTTCTTTTATTAGTTTTTCTCGACTCACCCGTCGTAATAAATGAGTACTTCATGAGCACGAAAGGTGACGCTGTAATCCAAATATGGTCATTTATACATACGTTTTTCAAAAAGGGGGTTTTCTTTACACTCTTGCAACAATATCTCCACTTTAATAGCACCTACAGCCACCAAACTTTCCAGTCTTGCACTCGACAATATTCTGATGGTTTTTTCAGGGGGATTTTTATCCAATTCCTAGCCTGAATTCTGAATCCCCAAAAAAACAAGGCAAAATAATGTGAATTTTTACAGATTTTTTTAAATTTTATATAACTTAAGAACTTGTTATTAACTTGTTAAAAAAAAATTAACTAATGTTGTAACTAAAATGGTAAATGGTCTCAACTTATATAGCCCTTTTCCACCTACATTATGCACTCAAAGCGCTTTACGGCAGGGAGCCAGTCACCCATTCACTCTCACATTCATACACCATGTCCGCAGACACTGGAGGCAAGGAGGGTGACGTGTCTTGCCCAAGGACACAACGACAGTATGCACCTTCAGGAGGCGGGATTCGAACCCCCGACCCAACGATCATGAGACGACGTCGCTAAAAGTAATATTTCAACAAAATAAAACCATAAATTCAAACCTGGCTCGATCCATTATCTAGATTCCATTGCTGCATAAAGTGCCTTATATTCATATGAAAACATAAAATGCGTCCCAATGAATGGCAAACCAATTCATAACCACTGGTCAAGATAAAATTGAACCAGGCCAAGAGAGAGTAGCACGAAACGAAATACTAAACAATATTTCACCAAATGTCAACATATGTGGTGATCAATACATAATCTGGTAATACAATTCTCACTGGTTTAAAATTCTTTGGCGGTACTTTTAAACTTGAGACCCAACTTATTTAGTGCAAAGTTGTAGGATCAATTCGCAATTGCATTCTATTAACTAAGACAGTGTTGTTGCTCTGAACGGTTGTCATTCTATTGCGCTAAATTACAAAATCGAGAATTAGGATAAGCGCGTTATGGATCTGCTGAGAGGGACCCTCCCAACGGGCTCATAAACCTCGTCTTTTAATGCACCACTAAGCATAGGAACATTATCTACATATACAGCCGGTTAGGGCAGCTGGGTGGGGGTCTGTTGATGGGGAGTTACTGCCCTCTTCAATGGACCCGCTCTACACCCTGGCTTTTTAACGCACTACAGTATGTAGGGCTTACATATTACATAATCCATTGAATACACACAACAACAATAACAACAACAACAACAAGAAAAAAAAAAAAAAAAAAAAAAAACTGAATGAAGGAAATGACAACTGGGAAGTTGCAAGATCACGGATAATATAATATATTAATGTGCCTTTTGAACAAAGAACTAGTGCCTTCTGAAATTGTTATCTGTGTTTGGCAATGATATCCATCTGTAACCTTCTGTAACCATCTGTAAAGAAAGAGAAAAGAAAAAAAAGGATGTGTGTATGTATGCATATATGTGTATAAATAACTTAATGATAGCCTTTTTTACTTGCTTTGTATTAGTCATCGAGTACATGAAATGAGACAGTTGATGTAGTTGTGTTTCCTTCAGTTGTGTTTCCCTTCTGTTTCGTTAAACTCTATTAACTTATATTTATACGGACATTCTAGAGGTGCTTTGTGGGTGTGATCTGTGTTGAAACCACCGCTCTGGAGGGCTGTAGGTTCTCTTTTGCCGGTGGGGCAGTATGATGTTGCTTAATGAAGGATTGATAATGTAAATATAACAGGCAAATTGGGTCACGGGGGGTACGTTGTGTGTGTGCATGCTGTGTTCCTGCTCTTGTGTCTTGTACTCTGTAACATGCTCCCTGTACTATTGTGATTGATCAATTGTTTTCATTTCAATGATGTCGGGGGTGGGCGCTTATAAGCTTCTGCTTCGGCCCACTCCTTTTGAGCAGAAATTTTAACTGCTCAAATAAATAAATAAACTAAACTAAACTAAACTAAAGCAGCCTGGGTTCTTTTCCCCTTTCAACCGTAAAGTAATAAAAGTTATTAAGCAGCCCTCGAGGAAGCACTCACAGTTCCACGCCTAAGTAAGAAACACAAAACAAATATTATGTTCTGGATTATATTCAAATCACACTTGACTGAATGAAAAAAATAAAACTGGATGGAAAAAGCTCACAAAACCTGTTTAACATCGTGAAAACTCTAACTACACCTTGAAAAGAATGTTGCACGAGGGTCCGTCAATGAAATGGTGAGAAGAACCGAAACATTGTGGCTTCTGCTCCTGACGCACCCTCCCTGTGTCACGTGCTCACGATAAACCTTGCACAGTTATACGTTTGCAAACTCCTACTTTCATGTCATTCCCTCTGAACTCCATTTGTTCTCTCTCGTCAGCGTGGAAGCAGCCGTGGCCGCCTACTCACAGGCCCGGGCCCCTGGGATCTACAAGGGGGAGTACCTCAAAGAACTGTTCCGTCGCTATGGAGACGAGGAGGACGCGCCCGCCGCGCCCGCGCTGCCCGACTGGTGCTTCGACGATGAGGACCCCGACGTGGACGACGACGGCAACGCGGTCCAAGAGTCCGGGCCCAGCTCATCGGGGTCGGCGCCGGGGAAGAGGAGGAAAGAGAAGCTCAAACTGGTGAGGCCTGATGAAGTACAAGTTCAAGTCCGTGGGTCGTAAAGCTGCAGGAGGCTACATGAGCAAAGTGATTATATTCTCTTGACTTGGATAAATAGTAGGGCTGCACGTTTTCAAGTTTTTCATTAACCGTTAACCGATCTCCTTAGCGGTTAATACTTGGTTAACCATTAGTGTGTGCACTAACCAACCCCCACCCCCCCGCATGCGCCGCCCCCTCCGTTACGTTCTACTGACTGACGCGAAAGGGGGTTTTCATCGTTAACACCTTTATTAAATGGCTGGAACACATTTAAAACTATTTAAAAATTATTTATAGAAAACGCAGTGGTAATGACAGAGCAGTCAAAGTAGGTCACTAACTTTTGCGTTCACAAGGCCCTAGAGTGTTTTAATTTATTTTACTTGCAGTCATTTAGTCCGAAAACATTGAAACATTGTGTAAAGTAACAGTCATGATTCATGCGTACAACAACAACATTTATCTCCACCACTTTTTAACAATAACGAGAAAGGTGAGTTTTGTGCCTTTAGCTTACCTAGCTACCTCCTAAGTGATGCCCGGGTGTCGGCTGTTGAGATGGTACAACAACAAAGTTATACTTGAAGTATATCTAAGCGTCTGCAATGCAATACATGCATTACGATCCGCCATTCTCAGTTGCAAAGTGCTTCCACGCTGTGCTTTTTTTGGCCCGCTTCATAATGAATACTAGCAAGCCATGCACAATGACTACTTCTCGTGGGCAAATGTCTGGGAGCGCTCTGGCGGTCTCTGGTGGTGCAAAATGTGTTACAAGTATTTTCAATGGCACGACAAATTAAAGATGCCAGTTAACCGAGCAAAATGCTTTCACACGGTTACGCAATTTTTAACGGTTAACCGGTTAATCAGTTAACCATGGACACCCCTAATAAATAGATTACAATGTATCCAAGTCACAACAATGCTTCGGGGGTGGGCTGTATTTTCTTGTGTCATTGTGTTTTATACAATGACACAAAGAAAGATAATTTGGCTCTAATATAGAAGCAAGTACGTGCACATCTGAATGAGTCACAATTGTCAAACTCGTGCCTGAGAGATTTTGTTCTGCATGTGTCGGGCCGCACAACTTCTCTAAATCTCTGCTTGCGTGAACTCATTTCTTCACTGACTCCTGCTGCCGCTCTAAGTGACATACATATTCATGCAGCCGTCAATGTTGTCCAAAAAAAAAAGGCCAAGGGGAACAAGAGAGGGATGTTGCATTTGTTTTACGGAACGTCAGTCTTTGCATTCATAAATTCACACGTCTCCGCAGGGTCGCTCAACCAGAGAAGAGTGTGCGCTGTCCGTGGTGCTGAATAACGACAGCACTTCTGTGGGTCATACAGTAGTTGGACAAAAAGCTGTCCAAAGGTTTTTAAAGCTACAAACCAACTAGTACAGTGATTAGCGTTGCTGCTAATAAGCCGTTTCAACATGCATTACTTCCCATTGTTGCCTCTTGAGTAGTTACTGGCAGGGCTTGACATCAGTGTCACTTTTTGTGACAGGCAATTGAAATATAAAGACGGCAAGAGAAGCCACTTGTCCCGACTCAGGGTGGGCTATATCGTATCGTATATCGTTAAACCTGTATAATTTTTTTATATCGTAATTTTTTATATCATTGTGGACACAATATAATTTGCATGCACACTCCAGCTGATTTGAACTGAAGTCACAAACAGAGATTGCAGCTAATGTTACGCTCAGCTCCACTCAGAGCAGCATAAACACTGGCGGTGTAGGACACAGGTGCAGGTGCTTAAAAAGTAAAATGAAATAAAGGAGGATGTGGATCATATTTGCGGAGAAATTAGCATGGAGCTAAAAATATATCTTTGAATTAATCTACCCAATAGGCTGGAATTTGGAAGTAATTTGTCCATTGTCAGATATATCGTGATTTTTATACCATCATATAGATTTGAGGCCATATTGCCCTGCTCTATCGACGTGAGTTAAACTTCTATCATTTACTGTCAATAGGTGCTTAGCAATTGTTTCTGCTCCACGGCTTGAGCGCAGCAGCTTTGTCATCCACGTGTACGAGCGCAGGCCAGAAAGGACCGCGTGCACGAGGCAGTGCCACGGAGAGGCGGAGGAGACCCGTGCAGAGCTAGAAAACAGTTTAGCAACCTTTGTTCCGGCCTGATTTTGAGTTCCGCGCGGTCAGAAAATAGAATGTTTGTCAAATAAAGCTAATGTAGCTTAAGCTAACTGCTGTTGTCTGAGTCATGATCCTCTTCCCCTTCAGCAGCTGCATCACTACATCCGGCTGTTTTAGCCAGTACGCAGTTTTTATACAGCCTTATGTTATGGTCAGTTACGTTAGAAAACATTCAGAAGTTTTCTTTTTGCAGCCCACGCGAAAACCACACGCCATCGGGATAAGTGATCAAATATAAAAACGCACAGTACTTGGGACAGATATTTCATCAGTTAAATTGAGTACATTTTGTCTCCTTTTTCAGTGGATGATTGTGATTAATAAGATAGTATTACAGATATAGAGATATTGCAGATTTGGAAAGAAAAACTAACAATTATTCATTAAGATTCATAAAAAACGTACTGAAAGACACAATTAGAGTGGCACAATGCTTCAAATTCTTAAATTGCTTCAGATGTCTTTATTGTTATCCATATTGTATTTCTTCTTGCTTTCGTCGCTATTTTGACACTTTTTTTCAAGAAGCTTTTAGATTTGAATAAAGCCAAACTGGAGAAACTGTGCTCGGTTCAGGTGGGGGTTAAAATAAAGGCAAGGCAAGTTTATTTGTAGAGCACAATTCATACACAAGGCAATTCAAAGTGTCGAGCCCTGTGCTGGTATGTCTTGGGTAAAATGTTGTGTCTTTAAGTTACCAGTAAGTCTACGATGGGGGAAACCTGTGTTGCCAAATAGTATCAGTGGCGCCTGGCCAGTGTCACCATTACTGCACATATAGCTCGCTGAAACCTGTATTAAAGTAAATCTAATAACGGCCGTGATACAGCAGAGGTGAGGCCGAAGCAGCAGGAGCAGACTCACATTACTCGTCTGTCGTTAAAGAACAAGCCGCTCGAGTGGTTTGCTCCGGAGTCAGACTGCTGGGCGTCTGATGGAGTCCACCACCGACACGGGAAGAAAGGTCATAAAATACAACGCCGTAATTATAAACAAGATGTCGTCCAATAAATTTAACAAATTGCCAGTTCTCTCACATAATTTCAGTTTAAATTCTTATCAGCACAAATATTGCATTTATGCATTTTTACACAATTTCCGAGGAATAATGAATGTTTTTTATTCTCGGCTCCTTCTGAACTGAAAGGGCATTTATGCAGCCATCACTTTGCGTAAGTGTTTTTCTCCTGTGCTTATTATTCATTATGATACAGCCACTAATGGATCCGGGGGTGATGTATGTTTATACCGCAGCTGCTGTTGCACCTAATTGCTGTACAGTTTAACATTATACAAGCTCCGTTCAGCTCGACTGTGAATGAAAGGGACAAGGACGTGTCTCATAAAATCTACTTCAGTAAGTGAGGAGGAGGAACGTCGGCGTCTTTCGAAAGCCCAATTGTTTGGTTTGAATTTTACAAGATGGAGCTGAGCAGATGCCTTCTAATTTGTGCGAGTCTTAGATTAGGAACTGAACTGGGGATGCACACATCCGATATCGCAGCTGATACTGAGAAAAATACGATATCGGGTATCGGCTACAAATATCCGATGCTGAACCGATACCAGTTTTGGCTCTCAACGTTTTAACACAACTTTAACCAACTAAATCTAAGAGAATATGGACATGCTGTTCCTCATTTTGAACTAGCTCAGAATTCAATCGCTGAGCTAGTTTTAACCTCCGCAAATGTATTTTTGATCGCCATGCAAAATGCTACGGCTAGCAACAGCATGCTAACGCTAGAGGGTGCGTGCTAATGCTAGCGGCAACTAGTAAAGCCTGGGTCAGAAACTATGTTAGAAATAATAAAATAAAATCGGCCACTGCTGGAGCGGCCAAGTGTTTGTGTTTATGAAATGCTATTATAGAATAACTGATTTAACATATTTGTAATACATGTTGTAATGATCAGGGGCCTCATTTATCAAACTGTGTGTGAGACTCTGACTTTGAAAGTGTGTAGCAAAATAACAAAAATTCTGTACGCAAAGTTTTTTCCCGATTTATAAAACCCTGCGTAGTCTCCGGTACGCACATGTGACCGCAATCTTTCCACCGCTGATTACATGTGGAGCAGAAAGCTGCGGACATCATGGCACGCCCTCTGCCCGCCTCCATTTGACCATTAAATGCAAAGTGACTTATGAATGAGATTTCCCTAAACATGAGGCGCTAATGAGTGGGTTTTACCGAAGGCGAGGGACAGAGAGGGAGGGGCCGACGCTGCAGCAGCTCGTGCAGAGACGACACAGGCTCGAGGAGATTTACTGAAGAGTGAGCTCTGCTTCTCCGATCACACGTACTGGCATCTTTCTGTATATTCCATCAATAAAACTTTTCAAAACACATGTTTAGAGCGTAAAAAATAGCCTTAGGTGACGGCTGTATTTGCCAATAGAGAGGTTTGGGTTTGTAAATAAAAACACGATAAACTGTGGGGCATTCATTCATCCAAACTCCAAATTACACACACTGTACGTGAGCTTGGGTTCTGTGAAGGATGAAGCAGCGGTTTTGTCCGGGTGGTGTATGTGATGAGAGGTCCGTGTCCGAGTGAGGAGAGGTCAGGGTGTCTGAGGAGGGAGCGCAGTGGAGCCGCGGTGCCGGTGTGTAAAGACGGCCTCTTGTCTGAAGGGCATGTGACCCGAGCTTGGGACCTTAACCCAGTTGGTCAGACTTATGAGTCTATTAAAGCACAGAGTTGGTACAGCGGGATCATTCCTGCTTCTTGTTTGAAAAGCTTCAGCGCCAGTGCGCATATGTGCACGGGTACGAACGTGCACGTATATGGGCACCAATGAAGACAACAACTTAAGTACAACAACTTAAGTCGCATATGTTTTTCACAGACATCGTGTTTAGTTGCTCTTTTCATTCTAATCGTTGTCATTTCTGATGAAAATAGTTCAAATGAACTAGTTCTATAAAGTGACCAAACATGACTTCCTCAAACTGGCTCCCCCTCGCTCTTTCCTCGCCTCTCCCCGTCTCTCCGCAGTGTTTCTGAAAAGTGCGCAGCAAGCTTGATAAATGAGGCCCCAGATCACTTTATGTGAGCTGTTTATATTAACGGAAAATAAGCTGTCCCAAGGATAGTGTCGACAAGCCAATGATCCTTGTTAAATGTTTTTCCATTAGTTTATTCATAGATATAATTGATCTCTAACATCAGCACAAGAAAATATAAGATTGTATTAATTTGGCTCTGGAGAATAGCGGAGCATTCAATTTTTCACTCAGAGAAAACTATTTTTAAGAAAGTCTCTTGGTATCGGTTAATATCGGACATCAGCAGTATCAGCATTGGTATCGGCAGGGTGTGATTTGCTGGGGGGGATTTTCCCCCCTTCTGGTTTTCTTGTCACGGTCTCTGTTTCTTTTATCCCTATCCCTACTTCTGCCGTATTATAGTATTAAATGTAAAGGGAGATGGAATTGTGTGTTCAAGGTCCGTGCACCTGCTAGCCAATTGATTTCATTTTACATGAGACTTGGGTGATCTCTGCTTTAGCGGGCTTTGATGGGCCTGGGGTCTATACTCTGCAGATGACTGCTGCAGAGAGCGAGGGTCTGTGGAGTCAGAAACACTCATGGATCGCATGTCTCGTCACCAGCACCAGGATTTTTGCAGAACTTTCCAAATAAGTGTTTTTTTTTAAATTATAAATGCCTGAAAGCTGACGCGCTCCCGGGATGGCACAGGCCATTTGAAGTCTCTCATCTCCTGTCTCCCTCGCTGCTCCTCCCTGAGTGTAATCCAAACCTATACAGAGGACCGCGTGACATAGGCCTATGCATCCCATATATAAATATCTGGCTCGGAGTGGGCTATATATCATTATACATTGAATTGGGCTGTGCACGCTTATATTCAGCCCAAAAACACATAGGCATTTCTAAAAAAAAATCATAATCCACAATGCCACGATTGTTTGCAAAGTTCTGCTATAGATAGTCCTGGTTACAAAGCAGATCCATCCGCACCAGAGCTGTTAAGACGAGACGCCATGAGCTCTGCTCAGCGAGTCAGATGCAGAGTCCGGGTCTATCTGTCAATGGTCAGGGCCCTACTGAGTCCCGTTATAGCACACGCTGCACATCAGTTTGTTCAAGAGTTTGGGGCGTAATGTTACGTTAAACACTGCTCTTGTCTCGTTCCCTAATTTGCTCAGGACGCCCTGCACGCGGCGGCATCAACTTCACCCTCCGCTCACTCCACCAGCAGCGCGCACACTCGCGCTCGCGCCAAACACACACACGCTGAGCTACTACTAGACAGTTAAAACACATCTTACAACACTGGGTTTCAAGTTCAACACCATGAAATGTATGTGCTTTTAATGCAATAAAGTGATTGAGTAACTATCCCTCCTTCTGTTTTTTTGACAAATCACACCCTGGGTATCGGTAGCAAAAAAGCTGGATCGGTGCATCTCTAAACCGCACACAGTGGCCTTTTGTGGAGAAGATTTGTGTAAATGTGTAGTAAAAGACATCGTGCCCACAACAGCCAAATATATAAAACAAACGCATAAAAATCTCCCACCAGGGTGCACTTTTTAGCACCCATTTTTTACCATAGATTTTAAATAAGGCGTGGCATTGTTATTGTGGGCCCTGCATGCTAACAAACCTGCTACACATCTTCACTGAGAATGAAGTTGTAGAGGTAGTGAGATATTTTTAAGCATGTTTACCTAATGGGAAGTAATCACCAAATATTAGCTCAATATTGTGTTAAATGTCTTCTCTGGCCAGTGAGCGATAGCTAGTCTATGAGTTATCACAAAACACAGCTGCTTATAAAAAGGAAAAAAAAAAGTAGTATTATTTTTGTTCCGAGTTGAAAATTATCCATTGTTCATAACACAGCGGCACATTGGGGATCTGTTCCGCACATCTGCTTTTGGAAAAGTGTGTCACTCGGCTCTTAAATACTTCACAAACAGCTCTCTTCTTTTTCTTCTTCTTCTTCTGTATAAGTGAGCATCTTCTTTCTATCCAGGACGCGGTGTTCCTTGAAGGCATCACGGTGAAGGGCGTCACTCAGATCACCTCGCAACCCAAACTGGGCCAGATCCAGCGCCTGTGTCAGGAGATGGCCGAGTGGGACAAGTAAGAGGCGCACGCTCCCCCCCCCCCTCCCAGTGCATGATGGGAACTGACCGCGTGTTCGTGGTGTTCGTGGGTGTTGTTCTCTATTGTGCCTGCAAGTGACTCATTTGTCTTCTGTCTTGACACTTTTCGACAGCCAGTAGAGACAGGAATATAGGTATAGCTGCTTTTTTAAATATAGAGACAAAAACACAGGCGCTCACAGCTATTTTAATGAAACTGTGGCGTCAGCGATGCTCGGCCCCGACTTGTCGACACAGAGCAACAGCCGATGCAGCTATTTTCACTAGCTGCTGCTTCCCACAGGCTGAGAGAAGACAAGTCCTTATTTCGGGAAATGATGACATTATAGGTGTTTTCTCCATAAAAACAATACATACTGTGCTTCATATTAAGTTTTATTCTAAAACTCACCCAATAGGCTCTGTGCACGCAATGTTGCTCAGTAACATGGTGCTAACTTCCGAGGGTAACGACTGTTTCCTGTAGGGATGGCCGATATTTGTCTTTTTTTTTCACATATCGGTCCGATATGGGAAAATATTGGCCAATATATTTTTCTTTCTTTTAATTATTTTCTGTGCCGTGATGTAACGCACTTGAATGCATGCAGCAGTGTAGATGGGCTGCACTGACCTGACTGGGGCAACAGTTTATTCGAGTTGCCTTGTGTATGAAATGCGCGGTATAAATAAAGTTGCCTTGCCTTGCCTTTATTCAAATTATCTGAAATAAACAGTGGCTCCTAAAAATAAAGAAACTCCAGCAGAAATTCACACGTCTCCAAAATAAAGTATGTTTTTACTCAGCTTAAACAAAGTGGAGCGGACACTTGGACACCGCAGAGATACAGAGCCACAAGTTGCTGCTGTTACAAACTGGACTAAAACTGCCTCCATGGACATTATTTTGAGTCAGGAATAATTTTTCTGATGGATTGTCACTACATCTGAGTGGTGAGTGTTGCAAAGCTTTTTCCGTCCTGACACCAGATTTATAACTTTCAATTTGTTAGCGTAGCATAGCTTCTAACAGGCTAAAGGCTACATCACGTAAACATTGACTTTCTGTCATCATGTAGGTTTACTACAGTGATGATAATGGCTGTATTCATGTCTACTGTCCGCATTTTCGTGCATATTTATTGCGATCATTAGTGCATTTTTCATTGAAAACAATGCAGTTCAAAGCGCATGCTAATCTTGTAAATCTACTTTTTGCCTGCTCTAAACCAATATCTTCAGTCTGGCCTCATAAGTTCAGTATAAGGTGCTGTTAAAGTGACATGATGCTATTTTTTGCAATTCCACAGCTTCATACAGAGCTGTCCTCAGAGACGTTTATCAGATTTGTTTAAAGTTAAAACATGTAACTTAAACAACATGATAGGCTACATGTTTAAATCAAAAATACAATAAATAGTAGCATATTCCCAGTGTCACTGTTTTCCATTAATAGAGGAGATGGGTGGAAGTATAATAAGTAGGTCTGAGTAAATATTTAGCCAAAACAAAATCACATTTCACTCTAACATTACATTTGATCTTTTTAATATTTTTTCTAATAAAAATGATTGTTTGTTCCATCATAGTGTGTGAGACAGTGTGTCCCAGACATAAGCATTGTATTGTTTATTTTCCAATAGTGGAACGATAATTTGAAAACTTAACATGAAAACTTAACTACAACATTTGAGTGAGCTTTTCTATTGACTTTTAACATAAAAATAAATATCGGCGAATTGGATACTGGCCACAGTAGTGAGGCAAATATCCGATATCAATATCGGCAGAATATTTTCATATCGGACCATCCCTAGTTTCCTGTCCTTGTGGAGAGTTAGCTGCATACTGTTGAAATCTAAATATTTAAATGTGGAAAAAAACATGCAGCTGTTAGTGATCCACTAACAACATGTTCAACACTTTACTCGGGATGTAAAGATTTCACCTGAGGAGACTTCTGTGTTTACAACCGTAAGTGTTTTAGCCTAGAAGCTAAAGGCTAACATTAACTTGACGTGATTTCGTGCAAATATAGTTTTTTTCTGTTTAATTTAATTTTCTAATTTAAAATGTCAACAGGAAGTAGTCTTTACTCTACACTGGTCAAAAGGAGCCAAAACAGTCCATGTGTCGATCCTATTGAAGAATAAAATACATTTTTTTTTGTGAGCGAAACTACATGTGCGTTTGTGGACCAATTTTTTCCTAAAGTTGTGATGCAAAGTTGCAATTTTTCTTGCCTTTTAAACAATTTATTTACAATGAAATAACACTTTTCTGCACATTTACCATCCCGTTATACCCACTTACTTTACTGTCAATAAATGTTGAGTATTTCACCAGGCACAGTGCATCTAACTTATAAGCGGAAACCTGTATTGAACGGCACAAGCAATAGATGATATGACTGATAATGAGAGGCCAAACTTAACTATGTTGATTTTATGACATTTCTGTAATTCCTCTGTCCCTGGCCTTTGTAAAACGAGCCAGAATGACTGAACACAAGCCGTGAAGGACATGCTTAAAAAAAGCGCACCACGTGGCTCATTCATTCGGCTCCGGCCTCCGGTTCAACGTGACTCCTCAAAGTGTGGGTCACAGAAAGCAAAGTTATAGGAACATTCGTGCAACTACATGGGAACGGAAGCTACGGTTATGTGTTAGGCTTATTCGGCCAAAATAGGATTCGGGCATTTCAAAAGATTCAGCATACTATTTTAGATGCTGTCGTCCTCGGAATGCCACGTTTGAGAACCACTGGCCTAGAGTGTAAGGCCGGATATCAAAAGCTTTATTAAGATGTCTATAGGTGGAATACATAATTTTTTCTCTCCTAGGTCCGGTTTCCCCGGAGCACAGCCCGTGTCCATGGACCGGCAAAACCTGCGCTTCCTGGAGCAGAGCCCGTACAAAGTGAGCTGGAAGGCCGACGGCACACGGTGAGTCCAGAGTCCGCCGCGGTAAATGGCCTCCCGTCTCCAGTATCTCCCTCTACGACGTATCCGCTTCATCTTCTTCTCCTCGTGTCCGAAGGCGCCAATTAGTTTGCCTTCCCACTCATTAGGTTGAAGTTGTTTGTCGGGGATTTGCGTCCTACGAGTTAATTCATTATACGCCGTGGCTCGCGGTTGCGGATTTCCACCGGACAGCAGCCTTCGCCTCTCATTAGCTTTTAATTACGACATCTTTATTCAGCTAATCAACCTGGCCGGGTTAGAGCGGCCGGGCTGGGGGATGAGTCGGGGAAGTGACGATGCATAATTTGCTGCAGGCTACAGTCCAGTGTTGTCGCCCCATAAGGATAAAATACGCCATAAACCTCATCGCCTTTCCTGTCACATTCAGCACAAAATTTGTTATTCTCTATTTTCTTTGGCCCGTTTTGTCGCCAAACGCCAGAAGTGCTGTGAAAAGCCGTTTAGTATTTGTGTAGTCTGCCGCTATCGCTCTGTCGCCAGCACAAATGCGAGGTGTGCTGGTGAATATTTTGTAACTGCAGTTGAATTTTGAGGGTTTTAATGTACCCTTTTGCTTTTAATTATAGATAAGTTGCCATGGCTTTTTTTTTTTTTTTTTTTACATTTTTCGACTGTGCAGATGTCTGTTTTAAGTATGTGGCTCTACCAAGGCATTTTACTCTCGCAAATTTCAGCCCCTATGCAACAATTACTGACCCACTCCATTGTTTGCAAACCTTCACAAGTTCTCCATCCACAGGGTTTCCGAGAGGCATTCAAAGTTATTAAATGTGTTGTGTGGAAATTAAAGCCTTAAATCCCATTAAAAAGGCATTAAATTGGATTCAAACGTACTTTCTTTTAAAGTGATAGTCTGTAAGTTTGCAAAGTGAGGAGAGATAGAGTGAAATTTGATGGTAAGCAATCAAATTCCTCCCCTCTTTAACCAGAAAGCTCTTCTTAGTTTGCAAAATGAGGAGAACAGGAACAGAATTTTCAAAAGTAAACGATCAAGATCCGCCCCCTCCCTCCTGATTGGACTTGACAGGCTGGTTCACAGGAAAAGCATATCTCATTGGTCAACGCGGGAGGATACTAGACTCTGATAAGTCGCCGAGATCTGGGAAGGACAGACATTCAAAAAAAAACAATATCTATATTATTACTTACTTTATATCAAAATGCAAGACCAGGTGGTCGATTTTGGACATTTTATAAAATGTGTAAAACATTTAGACTTCCAGACTTCCATCACTTTAAATAATGACATTGCTAAATAATAATAAATAATGGCCTTAAATCCATTACCCATGACACTGAAATGTACAGCCTCTATATAGTATATGCATGAATGTGTTTAATTTTAAGAAATAAAAAATATGAAAATGTCTTTGTCTTAACATAAGAATCAAATAGAGGGGAATAAATACTTCAGAACCCACTGTACTTCCTGCAAACACCTGCCCCTACTTCCAGCGCCGCACTGTATGAAACTGCTTTAGTCATCTGTAAATAATATTTCCAGCGAGTTGGACTTCTAATAGCTTGCTCTTTCTTTGGCCTTTCTCTTGTTGGTGCACGTCCTGGTGTTTCCGCAGCCTCTTGAGAAACATATAGAGTACAAATACTCCATCGAGAGGGACGCACTGCGATGGGCATGAGTCATCAGTCCGTCTATTGTGGGATCCATTTATTCTTGTTGTTGCGGTGCGGCTGATTCGAGCTTGAAGACGGGAGAGGATGAACTTATTTGTAATGGGCCAAGTGGAATGGGTGGTAAAGACCTGGCTCTGTCGGGATGTTGTTTGCTCAAAGAACTCGATAACTGCCGAGAGTGTGAACTTCAGACTTTTTGTTCTGTACTTTTAAAGCTGTTATTTGATTAGAGAGTTCAAGACGTGCAGCGATGGATGACGCAGAGTTGGAACCTAATCAGAGCTATATCCCGTGACATGAATATTCTTATCGTAATCTATTACAGTTTTAGTTTTGGGGCTCATCGCTGACGAGTTTTCAAAGGTCAGGGCATGTCATGTAGAGTGTCAGGGGCTATATCCGAATGTCTGCACTATTGGCTGTATAGTGCATTAAATAGCAGTCACACCATTTTGTGGCGGTGTCTGTAAATCCAGAGACACAAATGTTGTGCACTCAAAATTTCTCACACTGCACCCTGAAAAGTAGTGCGCAGTGATGATCACTGGATGGGTCGCGACAGGTCTTTGAACACTAAACACAACACAAATGAATAACACAGTACAGGTGACAATCCAAAGTGATCTGAGGCGATGAGAAACTCATGGGCTGCGTGTCTGAATCACAAACAGAACAAGTGCAACACTAGTAAATGAAGAGTCGGGGTCTAGAGTGGACATTGGGACACAGCCAAGGTGACATTCAGTTGGAACGGTTTGTTAGTTAACAGCGATCGAGCATTCAGCAGACTCACAGCCCTTGGAGGAAGTTATTGCCATACCGCCTTTCCAATGCCCAATCCCGTCAGATCTTGGAAGCTAAGCAGGGAAGGGCCTGGTCGGTACTTGGATGGGAGACCGTTTGGTAACACCAGGAAGCCTAGCGAATGTAGTGAGAGACTGAGTGGTTGGTGGTGGTCGGAGGGGCCGATGGCGCAGACTGGTTGCTTCGCTTCCGTCAGTCTACCCCAGGGCAGCTGTGGCTACAATAGTAGCTTACCACCACCGAGTATGGAGTGAATGAATAGTGCAATGTAAAGCATCTTTGAGTGTCCAAAAAAGCGCTATATAAAACCGATGCATTATTATTATTATTATTGCAAAAGTCCCAAGTTATTCACTCTCTCTTAACACATGATGATGTTTTGTAAGATCTTTGGTAAATCTGCTGTATTTGCTCTTGTGGAGTCCGTGATCGAAAGAAGCAGTGAGTGTCTCCGTCTCTTCAGCATCAAGGGTCAGCCCAAAGCCATGTAGCCTGATATGCCCCGGAGCCTCCTCCTGGTGGGACAGGCCTTAAACACGTCCCCAGGGAGACGCCCAGGCAGCAGGGACTTCAGATCGTCAAGGGCTATGCACTCAGTCCACGAGCCTCCAGAAAAGCCTCACACTGAGGTCTCTGATGGCCATTTGTGAGAAAATGCTGCAAAGATAAATATTTGACTATACTGGAAGCGTTAGGCAGGTTTGTGAGTGTAGTTGCACTTATAAGAGCATGTTGTCTTAATTAAGTTTTTCTAAGCAATTATTTTCCTTGCATCCCCAATTTAACTTCACAGTTGTGTTTTTATAGTCACAGTCCCTTGTTTCTTTTGTGTCCATTTTTATGTTGCTAATTATGAGCAGTAGCTGGTGGCTCTTGGGGATTTGCATTCACTCCTCACCATGTCGACTCTACCTACCGTATTAATTCAAAATCCGGTCTCGTTCCAACTCCCTGTGCTTAAGACTAATCAAGAGAGCCTTATTTATCCCCGGTTAATTATAATTCAAGGTGGATTCAGCCTCCTGTGCATTGGTGTCCTTGTTTCGCTGTAGCTGACATTGTTATAAGTATAAATGGACCTGCATAGCAAAGCAATATTTTTTACCAGTTTCTTCTTACTGGCTGAATGAATTTGTGGCTAAAAAATGTTTTACTAAGTCACAAGTTGTAACCTGCAATCGATGTGGGGCTTTTGAAGGTTATTGCATTTGTAGAAATCCCAATATGTTTTTTTTCTTTATAGCGTGCCCCTAATTTCACGTGGGGAAAAGTTGTCTCCTCATTTTGATTCTGGAGGTTAATTGCAGTGCTTTTTATTGATCATTAAAATTTTGCTTCGCACCACAGTCGGAAAGGCTTGGCTGAGGTTTGTTAAAAAGGCAATTAGCGAGCAACCCCAAAAAGCACTCTTGGGCTTACGTAATAGTTGTGGTCGGATCTTGTGATTAGTAAGGCTATAAGCTACTGCGCAAGAAAATGAGGTGTAGCGTGGCCTCTTTAAAATGCACTTTTTGAGAATAAGCTAAATATTACATCTTTTTCTTTTGAGGAGGAAAAAAGTAGACACGTATATTTGTGTGCAGCACAAGTGTAATCTGCTGAAACTAGATTTGCACTGCCTTCATTTAGACTGCAATAACCTGAAGCAGCCCTGATTCACTGCCGGCGCCACATAACCTTATTTTTCACTTAAATAGGAAAAAAAGATATATATATACTGTAATACTGTAATTTTTTTGTTATTTTCCTGTTGCTGTGGTGAGGGCTTAGGGGTTGTCCAACTGTTTTTTGTAGTTTAGTTTATTGATTTATTAGGTAGGGACAGTGCATGTTAATGAACAAGCCACACCGGATTGTACCCTTCGGCTGTCGTCCCCCATGCCTACTCTCAAACACACTCTCATTAATCCTGGCCTATTGTACATGTTTTTAGTTGTAACCATTCCTGGTTGGAATCGAACCCGGACCTTCTAGCTGTGAAGCACGGCCAATAACCGCTATACTTCCGTGCCGCCTTTTTCAAGTTGTCACATGTCTTCCTTGGTGTAACATTGCACAAATGATTGTTTTGGGAGTTATTGGTACTATTTTTCCATAATAAAATATTTCTCCTCTAGCTGGAACCTTTACGCTGCACTTCCTTATACCTTGGACCCCTTTATTGTTTGGTGCATCATAAGGTCATATTGTACTAGCACAAAAAAGAGAAGTTCCCCCAAAATACTTAAAGCAGACCTAAGTAACTCATGCCCCTAGAGGACATAAGCGCCACTGCAGGTGTTGTAGCATGTTGCGTTTTTTTTACTTATGAATTGTCCGCGAGAGTAAATACTACGCTGACAGAAAAGACAAAGGGAGAGAGGGATATTGTACATCCAATTACACAATGAAGATAATTTTTTTCACTCAAACTTGGCTGTAATACTGTTTAAGTGGTGCTAGCCCACAGTTCGCTTTGCCGTTAGCATGTTAGCTTCTTCTTCGTGATTCTGTTAATGTGTATTGTGCCTCCGACCCAGTACAGGCAAAGTTGCAATTGTGGTTTTCTGGCCAGAGACACCTAACCTGCTACGAGCCAGACTGATGCTCCATGTTAAGAGATACATGGGGATACAGTCTGGAACTGTGCAATTGAATATCGATGACTCCGGCAAAACCAAGACGAGCCAATCATAGCACGGGAGTTAACAGTGTGCTAGGATTTCCCATCAAACACCAGTGCTACTCCCGTAACCAAAACAGTGAAGATGCCGCGACACAACGATCTTTCTTCAGTTTTAAATGAGCTGGACTTGTTCTTAAAGCCAGAGCAAGAAGCTGCTCTGAGGGCTTTCACCAGAACATTTACTCGACTGCACGTGTGGACTACAAACAATCCTGTCTGAGGACGTAAACGCAAAGCGTAGGTCGCTCTCATTCAAACTGCGATCGTTAGCCCCGCCTCGAGTCTCGATTTGGAAATTGCGTCCTATTACCACAATTCCAGTCTGTCTGTATTCATAAATGCATAAATAAAGTCAGGCTGGCTTTATGCCAGGCTAAGAGACACCATGGGGAGGTGAAAGACCCCTCAATCATCCCATTAACACCAGAGGGACTACGGAAAGGATTTATTAAGGTAAACTAGTTACTTAGTTCTTGACGTAGCTAATCTAGATGTTTGAAAATGCATCGATAAAAGAGACTTGGTACATGTGCCAAGACAATAATGAAGTCAGACTGATCTATCTTACGTAGAAATGTGGAGAGCCTTGGGGAGCTACTTGGAACTTGCCGGAGAGAAACTGGTGGCTCCTTCGCTACAGGTTGGAGAGCCTTGCCTTTTGTAGAGTTAGCTCTAACAGACCTCTTTGATTTTTGGGTTGGGCTCAAAGCTGTATTCTTGCTCGGTTGAAATCCCCCCCTCCAAATAAAGATTATTTTCTTTTGTGGACGACCTGCTGCTGTGATTGGTTTGGAAAATCACTTTTTTTGCCTTCATTCAAGTGATCACAATAGTTGCCACGAGGCACGCGGTGAACAAGCACGACACCAGCTGATGTTTGGATGAAACCGCAGCAGGTGTTTATGTTCTGCTTTAGAATTTTGGAAAACAACAACAATTTTTAGTTTTAAAGCTCACAGCATCATAGCAAACAACCAGAAGAGAACATTTGTGGAAAATTACTTCTTGCTGACATTACTAATGCTGCTGCTTCTACACACTGTTACTTTGTGCTATGGAACTATTGCATGACCCCAGTACTGCGACTGCGGTTTGATTAGCCTTATTAATACATTTCATGCTAACCCGTGAAACAGAGACGCAAAATTGCTAATAATATTGCTACAAACGCTTACTGCTGTAACACGCGCTACGCCAACTTCTGGTATTAGTCAGATTGATTGCAGTCATGCTGTCTAATCCCACTTTGTCTTGCACTTTTTTCACAGCCCCCCGTCTTCTTTATGAATGCACCACTTTTTGACTGTTTTTTGCTGTTGATGCTTTGGTCAAATGTTTTGGATTGTGCTGCAACTTAATTTTCATACATTTTTATTTGAAGACAATTTTGTTCAAGGGCTAAGTTATATCTGTTGTTACAGCCAGACAGTAAAGGCTTTGTATACAAAAATGATTAAAAACAAATTGGTTTCGCTTCATGAAATATGATCATGACTTGTGTTTGAAAAGTATTCGTTTTAAATTGGCTGGAAACCGAAAACCCTCCTGGCCCCGAATCGAGTGTGTGAGCCTGTTTTGCTGCAGGCTAATTTGCCAAGCAGAGTGGACAGTGCCTGGCAGGCCACTAGAGATGAATCCTGGAACAAGAGCCTGCAGTCAGAAGGGTCAATAAATACGCCAGCACGCCAGACAGTTCAGCTTTACCTCGCTCGGAAACCTGTCAGCAAGCCGTTTGGCAGTTTAAAAACTAGCCTGCCTCCTCCACTGAAAGAATACCCCGATGTCCCGGTGACAATATCTTTACAACAAGAAAAGGCTCAGTCTTGTGAAAGGGAGGTGGCAATGGCCTTGTTTAATCTTCGTGTTGTTGTTGTTGTTGGAACTTCTGTCAGCAGTTGATTGTTTTTTGCCCTAGAGAGGAGAGAAGAGAGTGGCCAATTATATCTTAGCACTTTTAAAAAACAACTGCTACCTAACCTGCTCTGTCTGATGATTAGAGTTTGGACTAAGTCGTGGAATACAAAAAGCATAAAACCCCTCTTTAAGACCCTTTTCAGACCTAGTGTGTTTATCATAATTCAGGCCTGGTGCTACTTGGAAAGTGAGATGCTTTGTGAGATACCTGGAGTCAGTGTGTTAGAAAAACAACATAAAGCTTAAAATTTTCTTAATAAAATATCCTCTTCACTGATGTAAATTAAATTTTATGTTCTTGTAGTAGAGTAAACTTCATTTTGCTATAGTCTGGTGCAATCATCAGGAGTTTGATGTCATTTTACATTGTCCTGATAAATAAATAAATAAATAAATGGAAAATTAAAAAAGAGAATACAAACATGGCATTTGTGAAAGAAAAACAGACCATGTGCTGTTGTTTGTCCAAATATTGCGCTCTTTCCCTCCAGCGCGAACCAGGAAGTTGGAGGCTAAATTAGCACAGTGTTGGCATTGGCGGTCCGCCCTGTCCACGTCTCAACCCTGTCTCGCTATGAACTCCGGCTGAGACGAGCTTCTCATTAACTCAGTTGAACAATCAGGACGTGCGGGAGGCTCTGTGAGAGCTAGAAACGCTTTAAGGCAACAGAGACTTTCACGGTTTGATTTGAGTGATTCATGTAGTGCAGCTTTAACACCTACAGTACCATGGGTGTCCCAAATCAAACTAAGTGATTAGAAAAACATGGAAACCGGATCTTCACAACCGATCTTGATTTTGCAATTAGGCTTGCTATTTCTTTACAGTAATTTAAGATTTTGTTCACATATTTTTTCCTCTACAAGCATCTTAAAGCCTTTCAGGGCATGGTTGTGGTCTAAACTACTGGGTTAGCGTATACCTAACCCAATGTTTACGCAGTATATCTCTAAAACTGCATCTTTTGGAGATTTACTAATTACAACTATTCAAGTGGTATTCTGGATTGATTGAACGGATAGATTAGCCAAATCAATATCTATTAGACCTGGCCTATCAACAGTTTCTTCCTTAAGGACCAGTCCATGCCGGGTACCATTAAATACAAGTGTCAAGATTCAAACACACTCTTAATCTTGAGAATTGTGCTGTGGGGATTTGTAAACAGTCGACGCTCGCAGCTGTCGTCGGTGAAAACAAGGGGCCGCACTAAAGCCGCGATGTGGTTTCAGTGATGATCTTGCGGAGAAAACCCGGGCTTAGAAGATGCTCCCCAGGAATGACTCTGTACCACCTCAGCGACTTTCATTTTGGATTTCATTTGTCGGGCTTTATCTGCAGCGGAGCGAGGCCAGCGAGCGGTGTATAGATCACTTTGCCACGTCTCAGTGAAGCTAGAGCATTTTTCTCTTTTCTCAAATGAAGTTGAGCTTTTGGCTTAGGTGTCTGATACTTTTCACTTTCTGGCTTTGTAGCGTAAAGGTTCCAATGCTTAAAATGTGAATGTTGTTGATGTTGCAACCCTCTCCATTTATTCAGGTTGTGACCAGCACGCCAAGGTCAAATGTGACGTCTAGGGCATTACACTTTATCCGGGTTTATCTAAGAAAGGATCATAGTGTCTTTCTTTGTTCCCTGAATGAGAAGTCCTTTGTGGTCGTTGAGAAAAGGCCCCCCTGTTGATGTAGCTTTACTAATGGGCAAAGCTGTGGGATTACATGTTTGGCGTCTCCTGGAGTGGAGCGGCTGTCAGTCAGGCTGCGGACGGGACCAGCGGAGCGACGCGTGCCTCATTAGGGCTAAAGTGCTCCCGGGATAAGTTTCCGGCTCTCAGCAGCGGCGCAGAGCAGGCACATACTGGGACAAACCCACAAGGGTGTGACTGAAGGAGCTTTGTATATTTTTGGGCGGCTCATGAAACCAATTGTCTTGTGTTAGCATAACTTCAGAAGAACAGAATGAAGGAGTGGACCACTGAGAGTGTGTAGCACTAATGGTCTCCCTCTGGTTTCCTCAGAAAGCACTTGACAGCGTTAGCCGCAGCTAACTGGCCAATTAGACAGCAGGGGAAGCACTTCTGCTCCATGCAGAGCCTGTTGTGTCTGTGTGGTTGACAGATCCTCTCTGTAGTGACACAGGCCTGTCTGTCAGATCCTCTGTGACACAGCCCTCTTTCACATGTATAACATCGCCTCATTGTGTGTCATCCTCCTGTCTTCTCTTTTGATTCTGCTTTTGTTAATCCAGTCCTCAATGGCTTCACACCCATTGTACCGCTTCATTATACTCCCACATTTTTCCCATGGGGACATGACAATGACATTTTCTACATTCTGCAGCAGTGCTCTTCGATTTCTCCCTCCAATATCTTTTCATAAGAGCGTAACATTGTAACTCCATCTACATATTGTTATTATGTAAGTTTTATTGCTTCAGATGTGACCCCTTTCTCACAACAATAGCTACACACTCTGCTGTTGCGACCATTCGGAATAACTGCGAGCGATAGTCCAATTTTCTCCCTTATTAAAAAGTACTCCAATCTCAATTCGTTCTGGAATATAAATACATGGACTTGACTTGAAATAGACTTTAAACGTGTCCCTTATAAAATAACACCAAACACAATTCCTTTACTGCCTGTGATGATATAAAGGACAAGAATGTCATTTTTTTCACTTCTTTGAACATAATCTGCATTCTGTAACAGTAAGTGTTAGGGCAGGGCGATATGGCCTAAAATCTATATCACGATATAAAAAAGAAATATCACGATAACAATATATTTAACGATATAATTGACAATGGACAAATTACTTACAAAATCCCAGCCTTACGCCTATTGGGAAGATTAATTCATTGACAGAAGGCGTATTGAGTTGCCTTATGTACAAAATGCGCGGTATAAATAAAGTTGCCTTGCCTTGATATTTTATTCTTTTTTTTTTTTTTACGCTAATACTAATTTCCTAGCAAATATGATCTACTCAAGCAGTTTACATCCTTCATGTCATTTTACTTTGTAAGCGCCTGTCCCTGTGTTCTACAGTCAGGGTTTCTGCTGCTCTGATGGAGCTGAGCGTAACATAAATTATATCGTGTCCACAACGATATAAAAAATTACAACGATATCCAAAAACTATATTGCGATAACGATATGCGATACGATATGGCCCACCCCTAGTAAGTGTTCTTCTTTTGCCTATAGCACATTATAAATGTATAAATGACGTATACAGGTAAACGTGGTGGGTGAGTGGTTCCCAGACCATGCAGGGTGTTTAAGTGTTGACTTTGCATGTTCTCCCTATGTTTACGTAGGATTTCCCAACCTCCAAACACGCTGGTCAGGTTAGCCAAAAATTGGTGGCTCTGGACTGACCTCCACCTGATCTTCATCATTCCATTAAACAATTGTATAATGATAATAATATGTACAATGAATGCACTGGACACAAAGTTTGCAGAATTATGGTTTATAAGCACCTCTGCATTGATATTTCTCTATCTATAACTTAAAATATTGTCCATTAAGAGAGAAGATACTTGACGAGTAAGAACGGCTCTCTTCACTTCTTGCTTGGCATGCCCTCTGCTGGCAGAAGGGAAATTAACCCAGGTAAAAACAAGCCACCAGCGGGCTAAGAGTGAGATAAGTGTGAGATTAACTGTGAGAAAAAACAACCAAGTTAAACAAGGTTATTACAACATGCTTGAGTGAACAGAATTACTTCAGAAGGCATGTTTTGTTTTAATGAGGTTAATGCATAACAGTTTATTTTAGTTGGTTTCAACAAGATCTGTTCTTCAGTTTATTCATTGCCATCAGCAATATTTAAACTGTTGCTAAATAGGCCTGCTAACTTTGTGTCCTTTGTCTAAAATTTAGATTTTTGTATAATCCCACCTTTTGGTGCCTATGAGAGTGTGTTGCTGTCTTTCCTGGGGGACGAGGCCGTCTCTGTGGTTGTCCACTCTGTGACAGTAACCACAAACACAACTTCCATCAAAGGGTGAACATTACCAACATGTCGCCAGCTCACTGAAGCACATGGAACTTAATTTTTTGCTGAATTTACAAAGACCATGGCATGACAGGGGAATCTTTAAGATGTACCTGTGTCAAAGGTAAATAATTCAGAACACGTACAAGAAATAGTCACCGAGAGGATTGCAACACTTCACTCCCTTAATCATACTCGAGCACAGCAGCAAAACCTCAGATTTGTGGATTAGATCAGGGGTGTCAGGGAAAAGCCTCTGAATAGACAAAAGCCCCGTGGCTATATGAAAGTTTGTAAAGATATAACTTCTTTTTTTTTTACTTCAGCACGACGGTGTCACTAATTAAGATAGTAGGAAATGTGATTATAAGAATCATCCACCTTTGCATCTCTGTAAGCAGTTGCTAAGGGCATAAACAATCTGTAAACCTAAAAATAAATCACATAAAATAAAACCATTTGGCTCAGATGAGTCCGTAATTATCCCCCCTGACTTAATGGATCACAAATGCTAACTGATTAAAAAAAAGAAATCCATATAGTAAAATACACTAAACATACACTAAACCTTAGATGAAAGGGATGGTATTGTACACTGCAGTTTGAGAACAAACTCTACATGATATCATCTGGTGAAGCATTCCCCGCACGTCCTTATTCTTTGGCAGCTTGTCAAGTCCAACTTTGAAACAGCTGGTAGTTATGGCCAATTGAATCCACCTAATCTCAATGCTGTAATGCTTCCAAACTACAGAAGGTAAGAGGAACAGGGACGTTTTTCATTATGGAAGTAACATTTTTACTTCCATCCATTTATCTGAAAATGCTAGCTAATTAGCCTGCTCCTCTCAATAGCATTGATTTCGATACTTAACCTTTGAATGCCGACATCATCACCAATTGATATTTTGCGTCCAGAGCTTAATTGGATCTGGGACTTGTAGTGAAGACTGCACATCCCTAAATATGGGCTATTTTCACTAATTCTTATTTGTACAATTTGGTCCCAAAGTCTCCTCGGGACACAGTTGTTAAATATGGATAAAGAACAATTACTCGAGATGTCAAGGAATTAGCAGTGATAAATAAGCAGCCGTGTAAAAACGACAGACCTGTCGATTGGCTTGTTCCGCTACCCTTGGCTCTCAGCCATCTCGCAAATACATACATATTTTGGGTTGGCCTTAGCTGCAGGGACATCTCATGCTCAGAATGTCTGGCATTCAATCACTGAGTTTGAACTATACCAATAGCATGAATTAGGACATGACTGGCCGCTAATGCTGTGATTTTAGCGAGAGGGAGTCCTTTTATGCTTATTGCATTATGTTTATTTAACTGTTTTTAGCCATGGGATTTGTGCGGCTCATCCTGCTTTCTGAGTAGTTTATCTACTAAAGAAGCCAAATAAAATATAAACATGCTTTTCACTGCTTTTACATCATGAAAACATAATTTTTAATAATTGTAAAAAAAATCTGTATTGGAATTGTGAACAGTAAATGTTTGAGAATTTTATTTTAAAACAATCCTACATTTAACATGTAGTTTGTGATTATCCATCTATAACTCCACTGAGTCATCTTTAAAATGTGTTTGTTTTAGCATGTTTATGCTAATTCCTGACATGGCTAGGACAATACAATGGTGGCTAGTTAAGGGTGCCGGGACTAGTGTGGTGTTTTCTTCCAATGAGCCAATTCAGTGTCCCTGGCTTATCGTGACAGTGCAGTTCTTGTGTAAGGCATTGAAAGAGAGAATTCTCCGTCATCCCAGGATAGTGAATACAAGAGCTCAGTTAACTGGTCCTTCAAAAATCATCAAATTATTTTAAAAAATTATATTAAATTTGATGACTTTCGAAATGTTGGCTGTCTTAGTAAATAAAACAAAAAGGTCCGTATACATCGATTTAGTCAAGTCTTGTAGGTATTCAAATGCTTTTAGAATTGTATTTTTTCAGTATCGTTCTTGTATTTTTGCTTGTCAGCTGCATCCGTTGCTTTTGTTGTTCGAAAGACAGGAGATGGCTGAGATTGCACTTAGATGTGTCCTGAGTACTGCGCCAACTAAAGGAGGATCAATGTTTCTGTCTCCGCCCTGTCTGACTTTGTTTCTCCTCAGCAAAAGCCTCTCTCGGTGGTTTATATCAAACTTTGGGGAAATACGTTTACAGTAAATGGCTTTTAAGAAATGCAGAAATGTTGATAACTTGGAACTCTGCAAGAAGTTTGTAACTAAGGAGATTGATTTTACTCTTCGATTCACATGAAGGGTTTATCTCGAGTTGTGAGATTAGAAACTATTTACAAGTAAATAAAAGTCTCTCAAAGGTGAACGTCTTGTTAGTTGGTCTTCTCGGTCGACTGGCCTGCGACACCTTTTGGACCAGGGCTAAATGAAACGCTTAAGTCCTGATTCAGCTTTGCGAGTTTGGCTTATTTTGACAGTCATTTCAACAGTCTCACAGTCACTGCACTCAACTTTTAATATCCCCTGAGGTGAGTGAGCCTCTGGGTAGAAAAGCAATTTCCCGGTTTAACTTGGTTTGGGTTTCACTGAAGCCAGGACTGAGTAGCACACACAGGGACACGCTGTAATGAGGAGCACTCGGGGATAGTTCAGGGGGCCGCCTCCTAAAAACATTGTTCCGTATTGCACTACACAAATTAAAATGGCCAATTGTCCGAGGACGTGAGCCCCAGCGGCGGGTTGTGTGGCAGAGCATAGACACTAGTCCGGGAAGTTATTTGAGGAAAGACTTCAAACCCTGAAAAGAATGGAGGAAATATGGACCAACGGTGTTTTAAATCACTTTTGTGCCTGCATTGAGATGGCACTGAGCGAAAATAATCTCACACGAACGATTTATCCGGCACTTATCCATTTCTTCAGGCTTGACCTTTATCGTACAACTTGTTTGAGTAACTTTGTTCACTTTGGTTGTTTCTTCTTCTACTGCTCATGTGCAGTAGTTCATATTTGTCAGAAATGAAACACAACAAATTAGGGATGCGCCAATCCGATACTGGTATTGGATATCGGAGCCGATACTGGAAAAATACGATATCGGGTATCGGCTACAAATATCCGATATCGAACTGATACCAATTTTTGCCAACTAAATCTAAGAGAATATGGGCATGCTGTTTGTCATTTTGAAGCCAAGAATTTGATCGCTGAGTTAGCTTTTAACCCCGCAGCGCAAAATGCCGCGGTTAGCAACATCATGCTAATGCTAGCGGCAAGCCTAATAAAAATACAATAGCCTCTGTTGGAGTGGCCAAGTGTGTGTATTTTAATTTATGAAACGCTGTTAAAGAATGACTGATAAGATATTTGTAATGCATAAGTTGTAATGATCATATCATTTTTGAGTTGTTTAGATATAAGGCTAATATAAAATAGCCTGTCCCAAGGATAGTGTCAAAAATCGAGTGATCCTTGTTAAATGTTTTCCATTATTCTATTCGTAAATGTAATCGATAATTGATCTGTAACATCATGACAAGACTTTATTGATCTCACAGTGGAGATGGAAACCATTCACCTTTTCACTCAGAGAAAGTCTCTTGGTATCAGTTAATATCGGATATCGGCAGATATTCAAACTCCCACTATCTGTATCGGAAGCAAAAAAGCTGGACCGGTGCATCTCTACACGAAATCTTTTATGGCTAGTTCTGCACTCAAACGTTGTCCATCATCAGTGTGCAAGCTGCTGTTAGGTGGATCTTGAACGCTTGTATTCACTGTCAATACCATTGCTGCCTGCAGAGGGAGCTTCCAGGCGAAATCCTAACCAGCCCAGGCTCCTGTGTGTGTCTCTGTCTTACTGTATTATGCTTACATAGACATTATTTCAGATTCTACATAATCATTAACTATGCTGTTTATCGTGCTTGCTGTAACTTGTTAATTTCACACTTAATCCACAAGTTTTTTTAGTTTATTGTCTATTATAGTTTATTGTTTACACTAGATTTTTTCCCCCACCGGCCCTGCCAGGGATTATAGGCTCGCCACAAATCACCTCGCCCTGGTGATGTATGCATTTTGAAGATAGAGTAATCTCCTCCGTACACTGCTGGTATACGGCTGCTAAGGGGTGTAGTAATGGGATTGGTTTTCCACTCACTTAAGTGTTGTCAAATTCCTGCACTGTTCCAGATACAAAGCCCCTGTCGGCGAAGTTAGGCAAGTTAGTCCCCCTCCACTTTCAAATTCAGACGACGCAGTCGGAGAGAGGTGACTAGACACATTTTGTGATTTGCATTTAATGTCGTAATTACAGAGTCGACTCCGATAACTGGCTGAACACAACTAGATTAAAGGGAAAGTTGCTGCTTCGGTACAACACTGAAATTGGTGGCTTGTTTACCTCTTTTCTAAGCCTTTTAAATCCTTGCCTTTTGTTGTGTTTGAATGGAAAGCAGTAATTTGCCCGCTTGCGTAGAGATTACAGCTCCCCTAACGTTTGTATTTTTCATTGTCATCTGTAAAAACTATGGGATTTCTTTTTTTTCTTTTTTTTTTTTTGCTTGAGGCTTTTCTCATTCCTAAGAACAAGGAGTACTTTGTGATCAACGGTGGCCAAATTCCTGTTTTTGGCCCACGTATGAAATAAAGCTACTCAATCATGAAATTTGGGAAATGCTAATATCGGAATGTGAGCTAACAGGTATTTTTTGTGGCGGTATAATCTACGCATAGAGCTTTTATTAATGTGATGTCCTGCCTCAAACAAAACATGAACTTTGGTAAGAATAGACCTTGGCCTATTAATTAATTCTGCTGTGTTTGCCAGGGTCTTTTCTGACGTTTATCTTAATGAAAACCCTGCTCTGCCCTCACAGGTACATGATGCTCATCAACGGGAAGAACCATGTTTTCATGCTCGACAGAGACAACTCCATCTTCCACATAGGCAACCTAGAGTTCCCCTTCCGGAAAGATCCTCAGGTGCACCTATCAAACACGCTCTTAGATGGGGTAAGTCGAGCTTTTCCCCTCTTTTTATACACTATGGTTTTTGCCTTTCCAATTGCACATTTGTGACAGTCATGTACATTGTTTATTATGGTGCAGGACCATCTTGAATACATTTCAGTGATGCTTTGGTGCTCATTCTGTCTGCGAAGAATTGAGTCAATGCGCAGTCCAAGCTTTCAAACACAGTACAATAAAATGAACAAATTATATTGATTAAAAACATACAAAGCATTGAAATTATTTACAGAGACCCATTTAGATCTTGTATTGAATTTTAAATTACAATTATTATATTATATTACTTTGCCATCTGTAAACTCCGGTCAGTTATCTTTTCCCTACATGTACAGTACGTCTGGCCTGATCTCAGTGGCCGGGTTACATCGGTTGAATTTCGACCTACCATTCAGCGAGCGGGGGAGGCAGGTGTTGTAGGTGACGTCAAGCATTTGCGCCGCAGTTGCTGGTTGTAGTTCGGCAATGGCGGCGGATACGAAAGTAATGGAAGCTCTTCAAACCGTTCTGGCTCGGCTCCCAAATATCCACAAAATAAAATTGAAGCCTTGGAATGTGCAAGGAATGCTCCCAAGAGTATTCCCTGCACAGACCCTTGTACGAAACGAAATGAGTACGAGGGTATGGTAAAACCAGGCTACCTAAAACCTGAAGTTTTTTTTCTGGAAATTCAGCAATTGTGTCAACACCTACTAAATGATTGATTTCTCAGCCTCTGTGGCAGATTGGAACAAAATTCAAAAAGTAATTGAGAGCTTACACCTGTGGCTTTTTATTTAAAGGATGAAGGAACACACCGCTATTCTCTTCTCTCGCACTTCTCAATAAAACTACGCGATGGAAAGAGCAAAACAACTGTTTTGTGATAGTTTTTGAGTTAAACCTTTTGAGCTAACATCGCGTGTTTCCACGTACAAATGCCGCGCCTCATTTATGTAGAAGCTCTATAAACAGACTAGCTCGGTTGTAACCCGAAAATGTGAATATCTCCACAAATATTTCACCAATTAACACTAAACAAAAAGTGATGTGACGCTGACGCCTCTATTCTGATAATTGGTGCACGCTTATTCCCAAAAATGGACGTATACATTTTCCCGGCCTCAATTTTAGAATTACGCAACAGCGCCCCCGGCTTTAATGCTAGAAATGCGCCAATGCTTTCCCGGCTTGAACGGGTTAATAAGTATAAAACCACTTTTGCTCAGTGGGTCATGAACAGAGCAAAATGCGGATCATTTGATATATATCATAACGGCCCCGGGACCACGTGTGCCGGTCCACCTGGAGAGATCAGCTCCAGTCTTAACGGTCTACTTAAATATAGAATAGAATCGTTTTTTTTATTGTCATTGTTTGAGAACAGGTTCACAAACTAGGAATTTTTCTCGGTCTATATGTGCAACATAAAATATATAACACAGAATTTAGATAAAAATAAGCTATAAAATCTGGCTATGGGGGCATGCATAAAGAATATTAAAAGAAAATAGATAAAAAGCAAAACATGGTAAGACAACAACAATTTGACATAGAACAACAGCGGGATTGTATTTGCAGATGTGTAGGTGTATAAAGTGATAAAGTGATATAAAGTGATAAAGTGATAGCAGCAGATCTAAGTGTGGACACACCACACAGTCCAACAGAGCAGATTACAACCACGAGTCTGTAACTAAGCTACTGAGTCTTGTTTTTTGTTCATGAGTCTGATGGCGGAAAAAAACTGTTCAAGTGGCGATATTTATGGGTCTGTATGGACCGTAGCCTCCTGCCTGAGGGGAGAGGGGTGAAGAATCCGTGTCCAGGATAAGAAGAGTCAGCTGTGATCCGACCCACACGCCTCCGGGTCCTGGAGGTGAACAGGTCCTGGAGAGATGGGAGCTCACAGCCAATCACCCGCTCAGCAGCACGCACAATGCTCTGCAGTCGATACCTATCCCGGGCTATAGCGCCGGGGTACCACACAGTGCTTGAGGAGATGATGATGGCCGTGTAGAACTGCACCAGCATCCTGTTAGGCAGCTTAAGTTTCCTCAGCTGCCGCAGGAAGAACATCCTCTTCTGGGCCTTCTTGATGATGGAGCTGATGGCTGGCTCCCATTTGAGGTCCTGGGTGATGGTGGTGATGGGAGGCCTCCTACTCCTCCCGCAGCTGTTGGAGTTCGGGTGTGAACCAGGGCATATCATTGCTATAACAAACCGTGGTGCGCGTTGGTATGATGCACGCCTCATTGAACTGGATGTATGAGGCCACAATGTCCGTATTCTCATCCAGCAGCCCCAAATACCTCCCAGTCTGATATCTCCAAACATGAGCGCAGCTCCTCCACAGCCTCAGTGGTGAACTTCTTTATTGTGCTCACTACAGGTTTAGCAGGTTTCAGTCTCTGTTTAGGTGAACCATCACGTGATCTGAAAGTCCGAGTGCAGCACGGGGGACAGCGTGGTATGCGTTGCTTATTGTAGTGTAACAGTGATCCAACGTGTTGTCCTCTCTGGTAGGGCATTTAATAAACTGTCTGTACTTGGGTAATTCCTGGCTCAGGTTCCCCTTGTTAAAGTCACCAAGCACAATAACAAGAGAGTCTAGAAAAGACTGCTCCACATGCAGAATCTGCTCCACGAGCGTGCGCTGAGCCTTGTGCACGTCTGTGCCCGGCGTTAGGTAAGCAGCCACCAGAATGAAATAAACTATATCCTGCGTGAATAAAATGGTTTACAGTTAATGAACATATATTCCAGAGCAAGAGAGCAGTGTTGGGAGATCACAGTCGCTAACCCACTGTAAAAAGCTTTAGAAACCAAAACGTAACAACTTCGTATTAAACAGACAGACGAGCCATGCGCACTATTCTTCATTCACAAATACCCGAACTAAAGAGTCTATTTTAATAATAATAACAGTAATAATAATGCATCGGTTTTATATATTATATATTTTTCCACAAACAGCAGACACTACGGCGCTCACGCGTGCGCGCTCTCACGTGCATGTCAGCGCGAGGTGGTGTTGACCCACAGGACACAAGCTGAATGTGATAACAAGGAGAAAACAGGCTGTGGCTCTGGTTCATTATTTTATTATTTTATTTAGGCTCAGTCCCACAGCTACAGCCAGATCTAACTGACAGCGTTTGAGTAACAAACACTTCTGAGAATTCACATTTATATAGCGCCTTTCTACCTGCTTTAAGTACTCAAAGCACTTTACATCAAGGAACAACTCTCCCATTCACACTCTCATTCATACACCGGTGTACGCAGACACTGTATATTAAGTGTATGCGAAAATTGGAAATAAATTAGGTCCAAATGTAGATTAATAAAAAATAAATATATGCCTAGGCTTTATTGCCTATATACAGCCTATCTACCTATATATTTATTGTCTATATACAGCCTATATACTTATATATAAAAAATAACTGTGCCTAATGATGAAAGGCACTGCGCAGTCGGAGCACAACAACAGTGGTGTGTCAGGCTCAGCCAGCGCCATGCAGCTAAAGTTTACCCTGGAGGCTCCGGGATGGCGACAGGCCTGGTCTGTGCAGCACTGGAATACAGACGAGTGCATTTGAAGTCTGGCTTTTCCACAGGCGAGTAAAGGGCTCAAATTTTACTCAGATAAATGGTTTGCAAGTGGATCTTCTTGATGTCTTGGCAGAGATCTCATGGCAGCTCACGTAGCTTCGATAAGTCCAAACCTCCACCTATGCACTTGCATTTTAAAGTGTTTAAATACTTTGGATAATTGAAAAAATGAACACACTGAACTGAAACAGTTCAGAGCTCCACATCTACCATACACCCCT
This sequence comes from Neogobius melanostomus, assembly GCA_007210695.1. NCBI lineage: Eukaryota > Metazoa > Chordata > Actinopteri > Gobiiformes > Gobiidae > Neogobius > Neogobius melanostomus. The sequence goes on from VHKM01000181.1 coordinate 8,693,401, forward strand.
AACCTTTACTGCTGATAGATAAAATAAAATGTCTCTTTTGAATAAAAGAGGGACAAGCAATAAAAAGTATGCAAAAAGCCCAGGGCCATCAACATTCGAACTGTGTAGATTCAAAGGCAAAAGCCAGCTGAAGGTTACTTGATGTTTCACAGCCTTTCCCACTGTGTTCCCTTGAACGTATTATCTCACACAAAACACAGTCTATAGCACAGGCAACTCTGACAATGTCTTATCTAAACCACTCTCCTCTCTCCCTGCTCCATCTGTCAGCGCTGGCGGCCTCTCCCTCACATCCTGCCGAGATGGCTTTAGTGAAATGCCATCCTTCTGCATCTGTGTTGCTGCGTCCCCTGGTTGCACTACCCGGGGACTTATGGCCCTGTAAAACCCACCTTAGAAGCTTATTGTCTTGTTGTCGGGGCTGTAGGTCATGTGAGGCGCTGCTCTTTCCCACCTGCAGGTGCAACACATGAGTCACACCGACGCGAACAGTTCCCGGAAATTGCCGCCGATCTTGCCGTGGCAGTTGATTAGATTGTAGTTGGCCTCATTGCCCATGCCCTCCTGGTGCTGCTGATGACTGATGAGATGCTTGTCATTCTCTTGTTATCTTTTCCGTCTTGGCCTTGTCACTTTTTTTGCACTAAAAAGTTTTGAAAAATCTGAACAAAGAAGCATCTTAAATTTCACGGCGACATAAATATTCAGACAACTGCTGACTCAATCCTTTGCTCTCAAGTATTGTTTAGGTCTCTGGTGTGGCGCAGGCTATGTATAAGTATATTTTTCTAGATTAAAAAGAAAATGAAATGTTCTGTATCAAACTTTTAACATTACAAAGTCAAAATAAGTAGAGGGGCATGGATACTTCCTGAACCCATTGTTATGACAGTCTATATCAGGGCTTCTCAAACTTTAAATCAAAAGGTCCAACATTTAAATAGTAAAACATTTAGTTGTAAATATAATAATTAATCATCAGAGTGCATTTTGACATTAAAATGCATAATATTGGATTTTATTTAAGAAAAAATGATATCAAGAGTAATGAGCAGTCCTATGATGCGACACTCACGCGTTTTAACAGCATTTCAGCTAGGCCTGCCACGATAATTTATTTTTGAGGACGATATATCGTCTCAGAAAAAATCGCGATAAACAATAATATTGAGTATAATGCAAATACTGTAGGCAATAAAAAGAAAACTGTAAGCAACTATTTTAATTGAAATGTACTGAACCTTTGACATTCAATATTACCACCTTATACCAAACAAAGTGCAAACTAGACGGGTCGATATATTCTAGAACACTGTATCCATCTGTGCTTCTCAACCTTTTAACATAACTTACACTCTCACCAGGTTATGTGTTTGAACTAGGGCTTTCAAATAGTCAATATACAGTATCATCTTTAAAAAATCTCCCAATAGCATTAATATTGATATTTTATCTACATTATTCTGGTTAAATATTTCCTGACAAAAAACTCCTCTGTGTTAAATAAAACCTGTTTAGAATAAAATGTATATTAAATGTATGGATTCAGATAATACTGTATCACTGCAAAACTAGAGTAGCCATATAATTATTATTATATAATAAGCCATATAATTTACATTTTTTGTTTTTCTTTTAAAGTATAACCTCCTGTACACATGGCTGTCGGAGTGAAGCAGCTTTTTTGGGAAACTTGTTGGTTGTTTTTCAAACCGCTGCAGCATTTCTCTGGCTTTTAAACAGTAACATGTAGACCTATACATTGTATTTGTATTTGTATTTGGATAGTGGCGGTCGGATTCCTACGCTAACAGTAGCTCTGATACACAGACTGGGCGGTGGTTTCGTTTCATTCTCAGTTGGACATACCTGCAGTTGCATTAATGTTGTTATTCTCTCCGTGATGTGTTCATTTGGCTGGAACTCCAAGTGTTTTCACACGAGTCCCTCTTGCTCCGCAATAAAGTTCACAGGAAGTGTCGGAATCAGCAAAGCTCCGTAGTTGCACAGCACTTTGTTTACCTCTCTCCAAAAGCAGCGCTGATCTATAAATGATCTGGATACATGCGGGGATACTGCTGATGTGCTCAATGCCGTCTTTATGCACAGGGAGACGGGTTGGATGGACGCTCAGCTCACTCAGCGTTGTGATAGCGTTCATTCTTCTGTACTTATTTTAAGCACACGCAGCACGTGCATTTATCGTGGATTTATCGAGACTGAATATGTTATGGTCCTTCTTACTTATCGAGCGATAAGGCATAATTTCAGCTGTAACAGGTGTTCTTTATAACATTCATGGCTGACAATGCACGTTCACTTTGATTAAGTTTGGAAAATTTTATTCCAAAGTAACTTTTTTTCTTATTTCCGTTTCTATTTCGCCAGATCACTGCTATACTTTCTTAGTTATTTCAAATTTTAAAAGCTCCCAATTTTACCCAGACTCTTGCTGAGCGTTATGCCAGTAAAGTTAGATTATTCTGCCGATTTCCTGTGTAACATAACTGTTTCAAAAGAGAGCTTTTCATTTTCCAATAAGAGGAGCTTTTCATGTCTTGAACACCGGGAAAAATACCAATTGATATCAATAATACTATCTTTATTCAATGATTTTGATACAAGCCAGTAATCTCGACGGGACCTCAACAGTTTAGCAGTTGTGTCCAAAGGGAAGCACCATTCCAGCATGTTGTGCGGCTCTTTTTATGATGCTACGCCTACAGGTCAAAGCTGAAATTGCACTTATGGAAATCCAATAAGCTCTGCTATGGCAATAAAATTCAGAGCGCAGAGACGCCACCGAGGTCCGGACCAAATGACGTCGAGGTCCACATCCGGACCCGAGTCCAGAGTTTGAGAAGGTCTGGTGTATATTATGCATCCTATACATCCCTGTAACTCTATAATAGGTCTTGGTTCACCTTTGTAATGTGTTCTCTTTTTGCTTGTGTGAAGGAATGACGGCTTCTATTTTAGCTGCGTCAGACCATCTCACATTATCTTCTTCTTCTCTTGACCTTTCCAAAGGTCAGCAGCCCTGTAATAGCTCTTTGAGCCGCTGATATATATATACACTGAAGTCCCTTTTCTGAGCAGCCTATTTGCTCGACCTTTGAGGCACTTTTCACTGAATGTACATTGAGATTGCCACCAGCTTTTTTGTGACTGGTGTTTGTTCATCTGTTGATGCTTCCGGCCCTTTGGTTCCCAGAGCGGGTCTTTAGCCGTTTAAAATGAGCCCTGAAGACGCCATGTTGAGGCTCAGCTGCATCGCCAGATATGTTTCATCTTCAGCCCAAAGGCATGCTCTTTGTCTCCGCATGCAGCGTTAGAGCACAATGTCTAATGAGCTTCACACGGCATCGCTTCTCAGAGAAAGTGCAGAGCCAATTCCTGGCGGCCTCCTTTTGGTCCCACTAATATATTCATTTGTTGTTGCTCTGTCTCTGCAATGGTTGGATGCCTGCATAATGCTATCATTTCATTAGTGCGGCCCCTCTCACAGGCCAAGGCATGTCTGCTCCGTCCTCTCCAGTGGCCCGGCTCTGGCAATTCAAACACATGTATTGATAAGCACACCATATTGTACAATTAGGGAAGTTCGCCTAGTGGCAAAATTCATACAAAGAGGCAGCTGTTCAGACTGTAATGGACTGCCCGGCATGAATGCATATATTGTGGAAACTAATGAAACTTATTCAGTAAACTATATACAACTTATGCAGTGGGATACATAAATGTATGCAGCGAATTCAAGTATTTTTGTGCTACTGTTTATAATATGTATTTAATATTTAATGATTGAATTGATTTGGTGTAGGATAAATCGAATTAATTCAATTAATTCATGCTTTAAAAAACAGACAATGTGGAAAATGGCTAAATCGTTAAATCGTGTCCGCCGCTGCATGTCCGCCTGACGAGCGCCGCGCTGCCATTTAGCTGCGTGTCAGACGCTCCATAGTGACTCTTTTCTAAAATGACACCAGCGGAACCAGCCAGCGACTTTCTATAGATCTCTGCTGCTTTATAAAGGCTGTGCATTGTGTTTTCGTTGTGCGCGATGGAGTTTTCTTCGCTAAAACTAAGTTTCCCCCGGTCTGCTTCTCTCCCCTTCTCTCACGCTGAGCCGTGCTCTGAGCCGCTGCAAACATTTAACTCCGCCCCTTTCCCCTTGAGTCTCCATGGAGACGGTTGTCAATCACAGCTGAGCTCGAGGATGATAAAACTAAAGGCTTATTAAGAAGTTTTACTTTTGAGAGCAGACAAAGAATATTTAAAACAGAAATAATTTTGAATGGGCCTAATTGTAGGCTATATTATGAATCTAAATATTAATGAGCAGGACTCTGTGCAGTGTTCTACATATGAAAGATCAGGAGACCTTTTTAAGTTTATTTCCAATAAAATCGATTAAAATAATCGTAATCGTCCAACCTGAGTAGAAAAATCGAGATTTTATTTTTTGCCATATCGCCCAGCCCTAATTTGGTGTATCTAACTCACTTGATAAATGTATTTATTTGTGTGTTTGTGTGTCTGAAGTCAGCTGAAGTTTGTGAGAGTGAAAATAACTCAGGACAAAATTCCTAAATTAGTGCTAGATTTTGGGACAGCAACACAGTCTAAAGCTGTGTGATCGCTCACATTCTGTGCTGAATTGAATAAGACACAGTGTAAAGCACGTTGAGATGTCATCGCTCTAATGAAATTTCGTGTCTGTGAAGAGAGTGCGGCTAAAAGCTTGGTCGTCCAAAGACGAGACACCAAAAGGAAACTTGTTTTTGGTTAAATCTAGAGTTGGATCATTTTAGCTCCTTTTATAGAAATGGTACAAAACAATATTTATTAACCTACCTACAGGTGGCATATGGCATTTTGGTAAAAAGTGTATAAAATGAAACATAAAATCCCTATTTTGATCAATTACAAGGCAAGTTTAACAACTTAACAATTGTTAAGACATCGAACCAAATAAATAACTAAACCAGGCATAGTCCAAGGCCATTGCTAATCCTCAAAATGTCTGAGCCTGGACCCAGGCAAAACAGCGTGAAAGCTTAAAAAACATTTTTGCCTCAAAATGCTAATGCTTCAAGTGACTTTCACCTGAAACATTTTTTACTTTTTGCAACCCAGCTTTCCTTGAATAATTGATGAGTTGAACGGCAGAGCATTATTCATCCAACAAATATCTTATCTATGAAGCGATCCGCAATTCCACTGTCATTAATAGTATTTTTTCTTTGCCTCTTCCGGTTTGTATCAGTCATGTTTTATGGTCCAGCCGCTGCACCTGACTCATCTCCAGAGCTCTGCATAATAGATGTGCTTCTATTTCTGCTTCGAGCTTCTCCTTTATTTTTTTTCTTCTCCCAATTCGCACATGCTCACACCAGAGCCTCTTCACTGCTGCAGGCATCTTAGCTTTTTTACCTTCAAAGTACTGAATGTCCCTTAGAGAGTGTCAGTCCTTACCTTCTGTGCAACAATTTGCTTTCAATTAGAAATGCAGATATAGTTTGTTAACAGATGTGTCATAATTACTCATTGTTATAATGATTTGGCGGTAGGTATGTCACGGTATGAAAATGTTGCCTCACGGTTATTGTGACCAAAATTATCACGGTTTTCGGTATTATCGCGGTATTTTTTTAATGTGTGTTAATTAGTTCAGAAAGCATTGTCCTACACAAACTGAAATAGTTTCAAAAAAGTGTAACAGTGTTTGTTCCATCCATCCGTCCATCCATCCATTTTCTTCCAATTGTCCGTTGCCGGGTCGTGGGGGCAGCTGTTGGAGCTGCCCAAATCACATTGCACCAGCCTCTATGGCTCCTCCTGCAGGTGGTGGGTCCACAGAAGGATGGCCTCATGGTTCTAACCGGGCCTGTTGGTCTCTCATAAGGGGCTTCTGAACCGCTCTTTGTCTGACCCGTCACCTAGGACCTGTTTGCCATGGGACACCATACCAGGGGCACGAAGCCCCCGACAACAGAGGTCCCAGGATCATTTGGGCGCTCAAACCCCTCCACTACGTTAAGGTGGCGGTTCCAGGAGGGGACAGTGTTTGTTATATTTAAAAAAAAATAATAATACATACAAAGCCATATCAAAAGTGCAACATTTCACATCAAAGTAAAGGGCGCTTTACAAGCCTGTATTACCAAGTTTCTCAAAGCGCTACACTGTCGTCATTATTCATTCACTCCATACTTGGTGGTGGTAAGCTACTGCCCTGGGGTAGACTGACGGAAGCGAGGCAACCAGTCTGCGCCATCGCCCCCTCCGACCAACACCACCCACTCACTACATTCGCTAGGCTTCCTGGTGTTACCAAACGGTCTCCCATCTCCCGACCAGGCCCTTCCCTGCTTAGCTTCCAAGATCTGACGGGTTTGGTCAGAGCAAAGGTGGTCTTGGTAGGCTGCTTAAGTTTCCTCAGCTGCCGCAGGAAGAACATCCTCTGCTGGGCCTTCATGATGAGGGAGCTGATGGTTGGCTCCCATTTGAGGTCCTGGGTGAGGTGAATCCTCCAGCCAGGTGACTCTGATCATCAGCGTGGCTCCACATCATGGAGATGGGTCCCCGGGCGCGGCACTGCCGTCGACCACTGCTCCTTACGGGTTGCCTCAGCGGCATTGAAGGATGGGTTAAATGCAGAGGACAAATTTCCCTGCGGGGACAATAAAGTATACAAACAAACAAAACAACAAACAAACTCCTGTAGGCGGACTCGTCACCGTCCGAGATGAGCCCGATGAGGGTGGTGTCGTGCGCATGACGATGATGATTAGTGTTGGTGTTGATTAATACAGGTGTTGTTGCCTTTCCTGACTTCAATATAGTACATTTTGGACTTTGTGAAACACCGCGCTTACGTTGCCTGCTGGAATGAGTAAAAAAATATATGTATGCATAATATGTATGTATATATGCGTATGTATTACGGGTAATAACTTTGAGATACATTTGCAATTGTATTGATGTATACACCCCCTTCTCTTTTTTTTTTCTTCCACTTATATATTTTTTGTGTGCCAAAGAAAAAAATAAGTTTTTTTGTCCTTGTGCTGATGGTATGCAGGGCAACCTGTGAATAAATTTAAAAAAAAGAATCACCATCACAATGTCTAACTCACTTGTTAAACCTTGGACCCACAGTCTAATTGGGCAATTATTTATTTTCATTATGAGTTTGAATTTAAATTGTATTTAATATCCCTGTAGTTTACAAATGAGACTCCATTCGCAGGCCTGCTTTTAACGCACAGTGTCCATCTCTGTACTGGTAAAAGCCTTGACCTGCTTTTTGTGTTCATGTTACAGGAAATGATCATTGACAAGGTGAACGGTCAGCCGGTCCCTCGCTACCTCATCTACGACATCATCAAATTCAACGTGAGTATCTTCTTGGCCTATTTCATCCGTGACCTGCTCAGTCAGGAAATAAGATTGGCACAACATAAGTGCATAACTCGGCGAATGTACAAAAAGTCAAATTATGGACAGTGCACTCATGGCCACAGCTGTTTGTGCTTTTATTTAGTTTCACATTTCAAACTCGGGAGCCTTTTGTGCATATGTAGCCAGAGCTTTTGATAAATTGAGCTTGGCTTTACCCTCAGCCTGACTCCCAAGAGATATCTGTGCACCCTCACACTGTCCTTTCACGATTGCAAAAAGGTGTGAGTGTGTGTCATCACTGTCACCAGTTTGTGTGAGCCCATAAAGGAATTGTCCAAATTGTACACCACTCTGATGGCTACATCAAAGTGCATGTGTTGCAGCTTGTTGAAGTTTGAAATTGAATATAAAATACAAATAGTACATGGAAATACATAGAGAAGATGATTTTGAAAATCAGCAGAAACACACTAGGATTGCAGTGGACGGGGAGGATTGGGGTGATATTGTGTTTTAATGAATTTGTTAATACAGATGGGTAGACAGCCCTAGCATATTTGTACTTTTCAGAATGAGTACATGGAATGAGATTATTTTGCTGCTAAATATGACTTAAGGCTGAATGTTGAGGCCCATTGTAGTGTCTTGAATCACGGTGTTAGGTTTGAAAGGAGCCCTCTGTGCCTTCCCTGTGCTTCCCCGATCTCTCATCATGAGAGCCGCCTCCCGGGCGCTGCGTCTGGAAACTGATGTGGAATGGGATTAGTTTGCTCTCAGACCTGAAAATCCAATCGCGGTGCAGTGGGCTTCTCGGAGGTTAGAACAGGCAGCTCCGAGGCTCCGCCGTGTTTGATGACATAGCTTTGTCAGACTGCAGCTCGCCATGACCTCGCAGCATGTCACGTATCGGCGGAGAAAACTTTGGCTCAGCTCCGCACAAGTTTCAGTCATGGATTCAAGATATTTAAACAAAAAAAGTAAATTCTTTTGAGGTTCACCTGTTGCACTTTGGCAAAGACTCACTGGTTAAATGTAGGGTGTTTGAAAACAAGCTTCAAATCGTATATAAAAATCTATGATATTATAAATACATAGCTCTTTAGGGTAAAATAACAATTTGAGTCTTGACATTCTGGTGTTTTTATCATTAACATAGTAATGAAATCCGCTGGATTAGCCTCAAACAGTGACATATTTATCATCTTTCCATATTTTTAATACCACGAGGCCCTAAAATTATATGAGCCTTATAAATTTCCATTTATACCATTGGAGAGACTTGACACGGAACAGATTACTCTATTACTGCGCCATAAGAAAGGCCACTGATAATTGCCCTGGTGCATCTGTGCATATGAAATAGCTTCAATGTCATCCGTGGGTGGCAGAAACGCTCCAGTCGTTCGCATTATTATTATTATTTTTTGACGTGGACGTTTTCTTGGGAACAGCCCGAGGACAACATTACAAGGCTGTTAATTGCTAACACTTCTCCAAACTGTAAATGAATTCCTCCCTTCAGCTTCATCTGCATGCTGCCAACGGCCAAGAGACAGACCGCAAAGGACACACTATTACAGCACAGCCTCTGCAGAATACACGGCTGCTGTCTTGGTTTTAAAATGAAAGACCGCAGGATACCCAGGAAAAGAAATAATGGAAATGATCATCTGACTCAAATTACACCCAAAAAAAGTTTCCGTCTGGATTTTGTATTTGGTTTTTTTTGTATATTCCAAATGCCACTGGGAATGCGTGCCGTAATCAAAGCTAAAGTGTGTGTGCGACTGTGCGTGTTTGTGTTTTTGTGACGACATAACATGTACTAAATTTCACCAGCTTATTTGATTTTAGCCAAACTTTGAAAGCTGTGACCCTCCACTGTGAAGGTGAATTTATAAGAAAAGTACAGATACTACCTGTCATTATTATTCCAATACAAATAAAAGTTGCTCTGTACTGAAGTTGACCAAACCTAGTATCACATTGTATTTGCGGTCATACTGACTGAACGTGGTGTCCTGTCACTGTTGGAGGGAGATTTGTGCGTCGTTGCTTGGCAGCTTTGGTGCGTTGCTGGTGTGTCGTTGCGTTATCGGCCTGCTGCAGCTGGGATTGGCTGGGATCATTGTGTTGATTGTTGTCATCAGGTTGTTGTACATAGCCCTGCTATTGGCTCCAACCACACTAATGAAGTCATGATACTTACAGGGGTGGGAGCTGATAAGTTTACTTCCTCCCACTCCTTTTCGAGTTTATGTACTGTATTATGCATATATCAAAGCATGTTAATGTCATGAATAATAATAATAATAATGATAATAATAATAATAATAATTCACTCCATACTCTGTGATGGTAAGCGAGGCAACCCGTCTGCGCACATCAGCCACCACCACCAACCACTCCAACCACTCTACATTTGCCAGGCTTCCTGGTGTTCCCAAACAGTCTCCCATCCAAGTCCTGCCAGGTCCTTCCCTGCTTAGCTTCCGAGGTCTGACGGGATCGGGCATAGCAAAGCCGGTATGGCCACAATGAATCCATGTTTATGTTATGTACAATGAACTCGGAATAAACAATCATACGTTTTTGCTGTGGAAAAACTCAAGTATTCAAAGTAGAAACTGAAAACCCATTCAAATTGTGTAAAAGTGTTAAGAAAAATAACTTTGCCGCTTCAAAATCATGAAAATTGCACCCCAATTCCCCACCGGTACGGCAACGAAGCGGGAATAGATGTTCTTGTTGTGAGTAAGTGGCATTTGACAGCACATCTGCACAGCGCCACCTACTGTTCTGGAGTGTGCATTCTTAAGCTTTTAAAATGAACAAAACATATGGCCAAATTGAAGTTTTACTTGGGAACCAAAATGTAGTGAAGTATTATATTTCTCTTTTTAAATGTAGTGGAGTTAAAGTGATATGTTCTACTCAAGTAAGTACATATCATCAAAAAATTAACTGCAATGCTCAAGTAAATTTACTTTGTTACTGACCACATCTGAATATTAATGATACCAAGCAAAAAAACATTTAAAATCTGATTTAGTTTAGTTTTACAATTACAGTTATTTGACCTCAATTGGCAAATGAATGCTGTTTTCAACTAGGAATATTGATCGTTTTTGTTGTTGTTATTTTAGATCTTGAAATTGTCTTGGGACACACTTTGGGATTCACTGCCGTAGTATATCTTGTTCTTCATTTAGATAAGATAGACAGGAAATGCGTAGCTCTAGTTTGAATTTAGTAAAAAAAATTCTTGGCCTGTTACAACATTGAGTTGCGTTCAAAAAGGATCCGTGCAATCGCCACGTCCGAATCATTTGCGTTGCTTAGACTTAAAATACTATAAGACATTTCCAGGCCATTTTATTTTGAACACGCAAGTGAGAAGCCGATAGTATCCACTTTAAATGAGTTTGTTTCGATGTTTGTGATGTCTGGTGGTAACCCATGCTTTTTCAGTTTTCCTTGTGCCCGGTTTATTGACCCGAGGATCACACAGCCAAGTAGCTCAATAAGACCTCCAGCGGTGCGGGGGATGGTCTGGGCGAGGTTCAGCCACTCCACAGCATTCCCCAGGCCACTGTTGCCGTATCGATCCAGACTGCACATTATTGGCCCTCTCCATTATCTGTACTGCTCCGCTCCGTGGCACCACCCACCACCCACTAAGACGGGCTCACTTTGGCCCCGTGCAGCAGGCTGTGCAAAAATAACAGAATGCCTTTGACTGGTCGTCTTTTGGATTAAGCTGTGCCATACAATGGCCCTCATTTATCAAACTTGCGTATGGTGGAAAACCGTTTTCAACAGCATGAATTAACAGCATTGCCACATTGCATATTATCCTCATTAGTGATTTAACCGTTGAAACAAGGCTACAGTGTTGATGTTTATGGACTTGTTGCGCTGCATCGACATGCTCCTCCACGCCACGGGCCGAGCGCAGAAGCTGAGCCCGGACCAGAGACTCTACAACCTGGACAAGGAAGCCACAGAGACGCTTATGGTGTTTTTATATTCATGTTTCGTTTTTTGTTTTTAACAAAAGACCGCTGCTGCACAAACTTTGTGGGGATGGCTTCCCCGCCTCTCACCCGCTGCCGTGTACCGGGACACCGGGACTCACCTGGGTCTGCGCGAGGCCATGCTCTGTGTTCTGGTTGGTTTGAGTCTGTGGACCGTATCCCGTGCTCGCGAGTAGCCCGGGCGTCAAACAAATCCTTCAACAGCTCCACAGCTTTCTTCGGTCCAGATGGGTTCGTAAGGTCCGGGTTTGAGCAGTGCATAGGGTCTGCTGACCGTGCGCTCTGCTCCCGTCAGGGAAATGATCTTAGCACGTCCCGTCGTAGGGCTGTCTTTGGTCCGGACGGGTTCATTAGGTTCCGGTCGGCTGTCAGCTCTCCGTGCACCCTTTTACTCCCTGAGGAAAGCTCTGCTCATGCCTAAAGAGGCGTAGTCCTGCCCCTGGCTCCAGCGCTGAGTCCACGGAGCTGACAGCTGCTTTTCGCTGGTTCAGATCATGGACCAGACTCTGGTCTGACTGCAGCGTTATTTTTTGTTTTTAATATGGTCTAATTTTATACCCTTTTTTACCCTATTTAGACCTACAGCTTATTTATTAAAGGTCACTTTTATTATTAGCCTATTTCTTTTATTCCCCCTCTTTTTATTTAGCAAATGTGATCTTGGATTGGCTATAAGGTTAATGTGAGTTACTGACAGATATTTTAATCTTCCTCATGCGCAAAAATATCATATTTGTTATGTTAAAAACAACTATTTACATTTCCTGGTCCGTGTTTCGTGCGTGTGTGTCGTAAAATCCGTGGGTGAGGCCTCCTCATACATGAATATTTTTGGGCGTTTCATTCAAATAACGCTGGGATTTCTCCGTGGCATTTACTATCAGATGTTCTTGCGTACGATAAGATCTGAGCGGAAAGCACAGGTTCATAAATGTCACGCGCCCTCTGGCGTATATCGCAAATACACCTATGCATACACCATTTTTTTTACGCAATGTTGATAAATGAGGGCCAGTGTGTGTCCTTGAAAAAAAGGCCTACATATAAACATTTGTTGTAGTTCAGGAGACAAAGAGTCAAACTATCACAAGATCAGATAAAAGGGCGGGGGCTAAGACACTTTGAAGATGCCTTGTTGCAGCAGCCACAGGAAGAGGGAATGAAAAATCCATTTCACTCACAAACACACACACGGCTCAGTTGTGAAGCACCTAGTTGTTCGTACGCATTAATGCAGTCGTTTCCGAAGACTAGATCAGAATGCCAAACCTTACTGTAGTTCTGGGAAAACGTATAACCAAGTAAACTAACCCTTTCCTTGTATAATGAAACTTGTTTGATACTTTTCATTAGCGCTGCAGTAACGGTACAGCCTTGACGGTTGTTGAAAAAGTTAACTTGTTTGAGAGTGTTCTTGGGTGAAGTCTGTCTCCTGTCATCATCACTCATGCCATTCAGCTCCGTGTGGGTGATCTGACAAAGTGATGGACATTGTGCTAATTACATATGTCCTTCATTTGGTGGCTAAAGAAAGCTGTTATTATTGCCTCCAGGCGCAACATGGCTCAACATGTCAGTTCACACTTTTATATACAACATTTTAGAAAGTTGGACACTTTGCCTTGTAAGTAGATCCCAAACACTGTGTCTTAATTTACTAAGTATGCTCGTAAAAAGGGCCACTTACCATATGGTGACATTGAAAACAATCTGATAGACTCTCCTTTTATGCCGGGTTCAGACCAAACGCGGCCAACGCCTCCAGAGCGTCAGGTTTACATTGAAAATACATGGGGGACACGCCTCGGGGAGCGTCAAGAGATCCCGCAGTGCGTCCCGTGTCTCCTCTGCAGCGCGTTTTGAAGCTTTTGGTGCGTGGCAAGCTTTTGACGCACGCCTCGAAAGCGGAGGATGCTAGAGTTGGAATTGTTGAACTTTTTGGAGAAATTTGCGAGCGTCGACCAATCAGGAGCTTTCCCCAACAGTGACGTGCGTTGGAGCTGAGCCACCGGGGCAGATCCTATGCCGGCCCGCAGATGTAAACACTCAGTCACGGAGGTTACTGTAGCTTCATCGTGTTGTGAACCTGAGCTAAAGCAGCTGCGGGACTTTTACAAAGACACACATCAGTGTTTCTTTTACCTAAACACCCAGGAGCGACGGGGCCACGATGGCGCAGATGGTAAAGCGGGTTGTCTCGTGATCGGAAGGTCGGGGGTTCAAATCCCGCCTCCTGAAGGTGCACACTGTCATTGTGTCCTTGGGCAAGACACTTCACCCAGCTTGCCTCCAGTGTCTGCGTACATTGGTGTATGAATGACAGTGTGAATGGGTGAGTGGATCCTTGCTGTAAAGCGCTTTGAGTGCCTAACGTAGGTGGAAAAGCGCTATATAAGTTATATAAGTTGAGACCATTTACCATTTAAAAGCAGCAACAAGAAAACTTATTTGAGTGATTTGAGTGGCTGGATCTGCGCTGGGAATGTGTTTGGGCCTTGATGATGCACAGAGCATTCCCAAAGCTAATGCTACAGGCTAAAGCTCCAATCGATGTGAAAACGTGAAATATGCACGAATAAAGTCTATTAAGCCCCATCTACATAAAGCAACAGTTTAACAATGATCACACACTGAGCCGGGCTTGTTGATTTTCAAGTTTATTGCTCACATTTTATCTACAACGGGCCGTAGTCGATCTGTTTTCTCCCGGAGCTAGCTGCGCATAGAAATAATTAGTGCTATGCTAGCTGCTTAGCAGCAAACAGATAGCTCGCATTGACCCCATGAAAATAAGTATTATGCATGAATAACGTCAATAAAGCCCTTAACTACATAGAGCAGCCTTTATGATGGTCACACACTGAGCTGGGCTTGACGCATTTGTGGTTTATTGCACACTTTCTTTTTTATCAACAATGAGCTTTAGGCGATTGCAACAAGCTAACCGGGCTAACCAAGCCTATAGCCACTTGTCACCAATGTCCCTTCAACCGTATGGGCTGGATATGAGCTTAAATACTGGGGAGATCCTGCGTAGACAATGGGTGTATAGTTAAAGATCCATAGGACATGGCAGGAGCAAAGAGGGAAACTAGTTAGCCTCCAAACAACTGTAGTTTTCAGGCAAGAGCTGCTTCCAAGATGGCTACGAACACACTCTGAGCTGATGCGCAGCCAGGGCGTCTTGACGCTCGGTGACATTGTGACAAGCGTCTAACTTCAATAAGCACACGCGTCCAACTAGGGGCTTTGGGTGCGATTTTGAAGCCCAAGAAGCGTGCGGTCTGAACGCAGCATTAGACCGCCCCACTTTGAATTTTGGTTGTGTGTTTTATTAAACACTGGAATACTTTGCGATTAAAGTGGCTGCTCTTAGTTCTTAGTGCTGAGAACTCCCACTGGAGAAGATTCAGAGATTATTCAAAGATGTGCGAGTGGGTCAAAACACAGCTCTATGTATGTTTCTGATGAGAGAACAGCTTTTTACAAGCTAGTTGATTTTACATCAGACCCTATCCCCTCCTCAACTTTTTAAAATACTTGTTTAGCATTGAACCGTTTTCTGTTTGAATTTGTGAATGGTGCGAGTATAGGAGGACGCGCTGCACTTTATGACTCTCAGTTTGAACACTCCAGATAAGTGAATTTGCTCGATAACTGTGTGTATCTTTTTGGTCTAGGGGTCAGAAAGTCTCCCCAGCTACAACAGTACATCAGCAGTGGCATTATTAATGAAGGACCCCGACGTGTTACTTGAATAATGCAGCTGTACTTCTCGGGCAGGCTCTCACTCCCACAGTTACAGTCAGGGCTGTGCACGGCTCTCTCTTTCTATCCAAAAATAGTCCCTGTGGCATCAGCATCATCATCATCAGCCTCTAAATCTCTCAGAAGTACAGCAGCCTCTGACGCACTCCAGCTCCTCTGTACTCTTCATCCCACCAGTGCCTGCTGTCATACACGCATCCACCGTGCACTCATGAAGCTAATAACTGTCACGGATTCCTGTCGAATTCCTTCATATATGCCTAGATTTTATTGATGAAGTCAATTAACATTTAAAGGTCACCCAGAAAGTGTGTCGTCAGCAAACAAAAATGTTAGCGGGCTCTGACGCGGGGTTGCCCCTGGAGTCTGTAGGCACAACACAAAAGAGGCGCACGGTGCTAAATCAGGATAGCTACAACAGATGATTCAGCAGTATCCCTCGCCGTCCGAATTTGGTTAAAGTTATGTAAAGTTTAATTCTTTGCCTATGGAGAAATATCCTTCCCCTCCATTTTTTCTTTGTGTTTTCCATATTCAGCAGAAAGAATAGTGTGCCAGTGATGCTTCGTATCGCTAGTTCTGAGAAAACCCTTCCAGATTGGGACGCACACAACCAATATAAACAGATAACATGTTAAATATTTAAAGTGAGCACTTATTGGATCTGCTGTAAGTGGTGGGGAAAAAAACATTGCAACTGAACTTGGGCCTTAAGATGCATTGCACATGGGAGCACAATCTTCTCCATAATTATGAGAACTTGCCATTCCTCATTTGAAAACTAAGAATCTCCTCAGTTCACAGGGTTTCAGCGGAGCAAAATAAAGGATTAAAAAGCATAAAATCCAACTGGCATTAAGGGCCCTGTACCTGTTATTTTTACTGGTAGTGCAATTAAATAGTTTTTTGTTTCTAGACGAAAATCTTTTTTTTTCCCGCTCAGGAACTAGCAGGCAAATTTTTCTTTGTGCTAGTTCTTGTTAGCATTACTGTGACAGTGACCCTGGAAGTTGTGAGACTTGCTTATATAAACTCATTCCTCTGAGTAATTGGGATGCTAGTAATGCATTGGAAATGTTAGATATGTGTTTGGACACAATTAACAAACAATGAAAGCAAACAAAGTGAGTAAATCAGGTGTAAGGCCTTTAAATCTTCATTACTTGGAAAACAATGAGTTTGCTCGACTATTTTTACAGCAATAGTTTGTCGAAAGCAAACAATATATTTGTAATATGTGAAAAATCTTTTAATAACAAGTCTAGTCTCAATATTATTATTAACTGCATCATAAATGTAATATAGAAAAAAATAAAATGAACTACACAGACCACAATCCTTTGCTTTACCTCTGTGCAGCCAAAGTCAGTAAAATTACCATTCCATTTTGTGTGTGTGTGTCTTGCAACATTTCATCTTTTTAGCATATCCCAAGGTTTTGTTTCCATGGTTTTATGTTACTAGACTGCACGAACGTGTGTCTCAGGCATGCATACATGTACTGTATGTTTGTGTAGGACAGGATGAAAGCCTGGTTGTGCTCCCAGGAGAGGCTTACTGTTTTCTAATGTTGTTTGTGTCCCACGTTCGTATTCTCCCACTGAATTGTTGCAGTGTTTTGATAGTGCATACTTTTGCATATTTCTCCGAGTATTGTGCTTCAGTCCATCACTCGTGTTTAAATTTTAATGCACGTTTTTATATATAGGTTCTCACTGCACTGTGTAATGGTCGTTAATGCAGTGCTATGTTGTTGATTCACTTCACAGCATTGGATTTGTGTGCTAGAATTGACTTTTTTAGGAACTATCAGTGATGTTCCAAGGCATGATTATTGTATTCTTTGCCAAGTTTGGCCCATTAAGTATATTTTCCTCCTCCTTTGTTTTTCATAAGGGAACGAACGTGCCAAAACAAAGAAAACAGTTTAGCATAGCAGCTTATGCATAATGTGGGTTACTACGATGTGATAACTACAGTATATTAACGTGGCTTAAAGGATCAGTTTCTTACAGCGAGGGCTCCGATGATTGGCAGTCGTAATGGAGAACTGCATGAAGCCGTTATAATATTTAATCAATGCACTGTCGATGTGCTCTAGGTGACCGGCCTCTCTATGAAGCTCTATGGAATAGGGCTGTAGAAGAGTACAGGAGTCCAAAAAACAAATCTCTTATTCTCATGGTCAGAATCCTACGGCTGGAGGATTAACCTATTGTGCAGGTTTTGGGTTGACGGGGGAATCCAGAGCACATGAAGAAAACCTATCCAGACACACGATCCGGGAATCGAACCCGAGAGGGAAGACTACTAACTACTAATGGGTCACGGTGACTTCTACTCATTTAGATACTTACTACAAATTTGTTGTAGGAAAATTAATTTTTACTACTCGCGTAACATTAAATATTGTACAAAAGAATTTATACTCCTGCAATTGTATTTTTGCATTGGGTTATCAAAATAAAGCATTTGAAAAAGGTATTTGATCCTAATGCTTGGCCACCAAAACATAGTAAGTGCTTTATTTGTCATTATACAACTGTACAACAACAATGCGTTCAGGTGTTGGGTTAGTCCTGAGCCGCGCCGCCATTGTGGGCCAACCTGACCAGCATGTTATTGGAGGTAGGGGAAACCGGAGCACCCGAGGAAACCTGACTGGCTGCCTTCAGTGCTCCACCAAACCTCTGAAATCCGTCTTATTCTCCCGTGAGAAGGATAGAAGACGTGTGTCTGCGAGACTCGCCCGGATACCTCCGCGTTTGTCCCTTTTTGTTTCCGGTGGCGCCTCTCGTGACGCCTCCACTGTGCTGCAGGTGTGGGGGGGGCTCTTGGTGCCTCTTCAGTGTTTCAGAAGAAGAAATGTGTTGGTCTCAAATGTCGTTAGCTCGTAAGCTAGCTGTTTGTTTACCTTTAAAAAACTCTGATTCCTTCATGGCTAGTACAGACTCTGCAGTAAAAAATCCACTGAACCTCACAAAAACACAGCAAAGATGTACAAAAGTATCCAGTGAAACTATGTGGAACGCAGAAACTACAAATGTATTCGGAGAAAAAGGCCCAGGCAAGGCAACTTTATTTATACCGCGCATTTTGTACACAAGGCAACTCAATGCGCCTCAATGCGACAAAAAAGCAAAGGCAAAAAAACGCCTTTGTACCAAGAGAGAGGGAGGTTGCTGACAAATGACAAAATAAATTATTTTTGGCAAACATTACAAACTCTACAAACAGCGTACAGGAGACAGCAGCCTCTGTTGAAAAAACAAAGACGTTATGCTCATGGATCATTTAGCGTTTGTGATAATCCCTTAGCTCCCGGAGAAAGTGTAGTAATAACAGCACTGTGCGGTGTGTAATGGTTCTGTTTTGCGTTAAACAGACTCGACCAGCACATGCCTTGAATCACCCACACCACACATACACCGTGTTCTGTCCCGATGACACAGACATGGGCCAGATGGAGCGCACTGTGTGGGACAGACCAGCTGTTGTTCCAGCAAAATGGACTCGAGAATTAGCCGTTCAATGTTGTGAAAAAGCAAGCCGTCCTCATATTACATTTTTGACCACGACAGTATTACTCTGTCTGTTTGACTGGTTGATTTGCAAGACTTCAGAATCACTAATTGAGTTGAGAAAGTTTTTGCCTTCCCGATTACTGCCTTGCCACATTTTCTGACCAAACGTTGGGGACTGAGAAAACCACAACTAAAGTTAAAAAGGGCACCCTCAAAATTAAGCATAATACAAATTGGAACCGTAGATTAGGGGCCAATCCCCTAATTATAAAGCTGTAGAAACTTGCTAAATGCTCGACTTTATTTTTGCTTGTATCATTCTGGGCTTCGTATCGACCTCAGCCAAATGAAACTGTTTTCTTGCTCTATTTACAACACCAAAGGATCTTTAGAGGACAGATGATTATATCTGACTCTTTGTCCGCTTTAGCAAAAAACTATACTTTTGCCTCCCTCTCTTCAGAAATCTTTCAACAGATAAGTGGTTTCTGCTCCCCAGACGTGCGGGCGGAATACCAATGGTCTCAAGTCGCCACTTCAACCCGCTGTTGTCTAAAATAGCAGAACAAAAAGCATTACTGCAATTATGTCACGTCACAGTGCAGAATTCAATAAAAAAGGGGGAAGTTTTAAGTGTTTGTGGCACAAACTATTAGTGTCTATTTTTGTGTGTCAGAAAGTATACCGTTGTGGTTATTCGCTCCGTTTTCTTGTGGTTTCAGGGTCAACCTGTCGGCCAGTGCGACTTCAACATTCGGTTAGTTTGTATCGAGAAGGAGATCATATCGCCTCGAATGGAGAAGATGAAGACGGGGCAGATTGACAAAACCAAGGAGCCATTCAGCGTCCGAGCCAAGCCCTTTTTTGACATCCACGCATCGAGAAAGGTAAACCTATCAGTACGAATCATGGTCTTTAAAGCTTAGGTTCTCCGCTGGTGTGGGTTCAGGACCCTCCACGTGACAAACGCTTAAAAAATAGAAGTTGAGTTGAGCATTAGAAGTTATTAGATGAATCATGCCAAAATTAAGGCCTTAAAAGTCAAAGCATTTTTGCCTGAATTTTACACAGTCTTTGGTCCAATTTAGTTTTGAATGTCAAACTGTCCTCTCATTCCTCTTTCATTGAATGTTTACGAATCATAGGACACAAAATATGCCATTTTCTTTTGCATTTGTGCCATTATAATATAGTTTTTAGGCATTGAAATAGCTAAACCATTAAAGTTGTCTTGCTGCCCTCTGTAGAAACCCAGTGCGTGATCGTTCCATAGCCTGGGAACTAGCCCTTGCCGGATCATTCCTCCACTGAAAGGGTACTCCAACTTGATTAGAACCAGATCTTAACCCCATTGAGAATCTTTGGGATGTGCTGAAGAAGTCTTAGTGCAGAGGTCACACTCTACCATCATCAATACAAGTTCTTGGAGGAAAATGAATGCAACTCTGGATCTTTTGACATTGCAGAAGCTTATTGAAACTATGCTATAGCAAATGTGTGCTGTAATCAAAGCGAAAGGCGCTACAATCAAATATTAGAGCGTGTGACCTTTTTGTCGTGGCAGTGTATTTATAAAGTCCAATCACCTTCATCAAACTTTCAGGTAGCTCTCATTCTTCTTAGTTTCAATTTTAACTCTTCATAGCTACATTTTCTTGTCACATAGATTATTTCATGTCGCACTACGAAAAAATACAGCGGCTATAATTTCCATAATTAGTTTTAAAAACCTGAGTAAAGCATATTGGTCCATTACAAATGCAGATACAAGACAAGACTTGTGCATAACGTTTTGGCTTTCAAACGGTTCCTCTTTCTCGCCAATGTCTGGTGAGAGCAAATCACTTTTAAGGACCGTCTCCCTTCAAAATGCAGTGCCGCAGGCATTTGGGTCTTCACACATTTCCATATAACGCTGGAGGGAGCCTCGACATTCACAGACGAGTGCACACATCACGTCGTAGCATACTGCACCAGAGAACATTTCACTGCAGCGAAAGCAAAGTCAATCCCAGACCGTTGACTCCACATGAGGCAACTTTGTTTTAGATTTTCAAGCAGTCTAGCATAATTAGGCTTGTCTTCTCATTTACTACAGATGACACACGACAACTGCTGTATTTTAGCGCTATTTCCGTCTTCATGTACCCTGAGATGGGGCCGCAAGGGGGGCTAAAGCCAGCGGGATCTTTCAGCGTAAATCCAGTGGCAAATTTATATGCAAATGACTGCACTCCACAAGGCAGATGATTTCCTTTGTCTTACCCGAAAGGCACAAATGTCAAAAGATAAGAACGCCTCCTTCCTCCTGTCTTCATTCGGACTATTAGGAAAGGCTTTACAAACCGAACACTGCGTTAAGAAGAGCTCACGTCAAAGCAACTTTTTTTTTTTTTTTGACAAAGCCTCCGGAATGAGAGATTAATGCGAGACACGTCGGCAGGTGAAGACATTCAAAAATTGACCAAACGCACACTTAAGGACGCTTACTTTATTACTTGACTCGCTCACCATAGTTTTTCAAAACATTACGACATCGCGGTGGACCCTCTTCTTTCCCAAGCGTATTCATTCACAAATACAGACATGTTTTGTATCCACGTGACGTCCGTTGGGCGACCGAGATGACTCTGTAAACCAAGTACGGTCATTTCCTTTCTTGGAGACCCTGGACTATTATCAGCCAGCACAAACCTTTCAGTGTACAAGAGCTTGAAACTGGGACACACTGAGGCACGCAGACAGACCACATTTAACAGTCTGGGGGTTAAAGGAAAAAAAGGGAAGAAATCACTCTCGCCAAGGTTGAAGTCCTTTGACAAATAAGTGTAAGATACGAAAGGTTGTATGAATGATGAATACTATCATAACTGCACGGTAGGGAGCCTTTTTACACTGCGCTTCCTCAAAGCTTTGCACTGTTGCTCTAAATTCGGGCCAGCCGGAGGTCAGTGCACATTTAATTTGATTTCTTGCTTGAGCCGAGATCACACAATCTGGGCCCTTTATTCCCATCACCGATCAAAGCTTACAGAGGGCTAAGATCTTAAACTGTAGACAGCACCACTCTCTCTCTCGCCACATAGTTTCCCCTGCCAACGCTTCCATCTTGTATTTGTACTTTGAAAATAAAAATTAATGCTTCCACTCTCACCCCCCCACGCTTCCCGGAGATAGTCTTGAAATGAAGTCACTGCTTTCTTGACTGGCCTATTGTCGATGTCCAGTAACCGTCTGCCTCTCCGTACAGTCGAATCCCTGTAGTCTGCGACATTTCTTATTAATTCAGAGAGGCTCACAACCGCCCACTTGATCACCCCTCGACCAGAGCCTCCGGTTTGAGGGGGTATTTCAAGCTGCTGTTTTCCATCTTTAAACACTTCTCCATTGATGCCACCACTGGCTCTGGCCTCTTCCATCGGAGACATTTAGCCTTTAGCTTCCACTACCATCCCATTATCTCACAATGAAGCCCTTTTTGCATTACACTCTTCGCACAATAGGAACAGAACTCTGAAAAGTCCTGGACTTTCCCTCTGTCTGGTCGACAAAGTAGATTTCTGTGATTATTCTGAATTTAGGGGGAAGCTATTTAGCGATTTGGCATACGGCACGGGGACAGATTGATTTTAACAAGTTTGTCACAGTGGCTGTCCTGGCCTCGGTGTCTGCGTTTTTGGCATCGGAAACCAAACATCCAAAATCCAACGTAGTAACTTGTTATTTGCATTTTTGATAGTCACACTTTTCATAAAGAAGATGATTTTTTAGAGCATTAGAGCAGAGCTGCAAGATTTTAGACAAGGCAAAACACATCTGCTTACAATTGTGATTACATTTGCAACATAAGCAAAACAGGATTCAGTTCAAGGTGCTCATTTTAAACTGCGTTTGAAGGTATAGTCTTAATGAGCTCTATCTCTCTAAAATGTTCTTTGTACACTCATTAATGAATGTACGGTAGTACAGCGGTTAGCTCTCGTGCTTCTCAGCTAGAAGGATTCCCACCTGGATGGGGCCTTTCTGTGTGGAGTTTGCATATTCTCCCTGTGTCTGCGTAGGTTTCTTCCGGGTACTCCGGTTTCCCCTACCACTAAAAACGTGTACAATATAGGCCAGGATGAATGAGAGTGTGTTTGAGAGTGCGCATGGGGGACGATACATGGAAATTAGCCCAAGGCTACAATCCGGTGTGGTGTGTTTACATGTTCATTAACCTGCACTGTCCCGACCAAATAAACCAATAAATAAAATAAATAAATGGTATGAATGTAACACGACCTGCACAATGCGACAGTCACTAGTGTGTGTTTTTCTGTGGTGTTCAATGGCACGTGCACGGGGAGCGCACAAACACCTGCGGGGAGGTCCTTCCGGTAGACTGTTACCTTTGTCCTCCATGCCTGAGATTGCAGCCCTGAATACTGCTAATACTATTTCCCCTCTACCATTACCTCAAAAGTGCACCACTGACGACTGGTCCAACATCACTAAGTCAGTCCGTGGTATATAAACGGTGACACGACCTGAAAAAACTGGCTGAAAGCTCCTGTCTGCTTTTGTCCAGGTGTTGAAGCTGTGAAACCATGTACGTGGCGCCAGTCTCTTGTGGTCGAAGTGCTTCGCGTCTGCATATTCCCTGCTCATGAATAGCTCCAGTCCTGTGCACTGCCCAAAGCATTTTTGAAATGCTGGACACGTTTCCCCCGTCTTGTTTGAAGCCGTCTTTAAGCAGCAATCCTGGCTCTCTGTTAAGCTCTTGTAAACTCCACAATGTGCGCCAACAGAGAAAATGGCACGCTTGTCTGTTTGCTTGTAATATAAAATATCACAGTTTCATTATCTGACAGCTTCAATGAGGCTCTTAGAACATACAATAATGGTCTCAAATCAATACATGACTGTGTAGTGTAAAGAATCCATTGGTAAGAGATACAAGTGTTTCTGCGAGGAATGATATATTAAGCCTGGAATTAGATTGCTGGTTGTTTTCAGACCGCGCTGATGCTGCCTTGTCATTTCCTGGCAATATCCACCTTTCAACTGGAGAAAGTCTGCTCCTTTTGGGGATTATTGACATTTGCTGATGTGTTTTCACAGCACCCAATTTTCAAGTTTTTATGCAAGAAAATAGTTGTATTTGAGCTCACATTTAGGATATTAAAAAGCATTGTAGTAACTTGTATTCAACATAGGCCTGAGCCCTGAGATGTAATCCAGGACTGCAATGTACTACTGGAAACACCATCATTAATTTAACTTCAGCTCTTCTAGTGGGCCCTCGACGTGTTCCCAAGCCAGTCAAGAGATTTAGTGCCTAGTTTATGTGCTTCATGATATATATTTTTGAGCACTTACAAGATGTTTTTATTTGTATCGTTGGACTATAATTGTTGTATATCTTAGGGCTCGGCGATATGGACCAAAAGTCATATCCCGATATATTTAGGTTGAATATCGATATACGATATATATCCCGATATTTTTTCCACAAAGTGAGAGCTGTGAAATGAAATGTTAAGTCAAAGTCAAAGCCAAATACAAGTGATGATTTCAAGTGTGATTTCGATTTTATTTTGAAATCAAGTAATATAAAGTTACTGTTAATAACTTTATATTGCATATAACTAAACTATAGCAGAGGCAATGAAATAGGACTTATTCAAGTATTACTTACTTTTTAGTCCTTAATTATGAAATATAATTCAAAATAGTCCACATGGCCATTTACATAATTTACATTAAGCTTATACTGATATATATATATATATTTTTTTTTTTTTTTTTTTTTGAAAGCCCAAATAATTTCTTTATATTTGCTCTTGATTTAATTGTGTTTTAATCAGTGGTTGTGAGATAAGTTCTTATCTTTATCCAAAACATTCCCAAACATAAGCCTCCTAAACTAAGCCACAAACGACTCTTTACCAGCTGCACGTTGAGCCTGTGCAGCTTGTAAAGAGTAAAGAGTCGTTTGTGGAGAAAGAGACGTGTGAATCCGGAGGTGTGGGAGTTTATGATCAGTGCATCAGAGCGGGTATCAGCAAGGGAATGGTGATTAGCGGTGCGGCTAACGCAATGCTAACGGGGAAAAAGCAATAGTCCTTCGCGGTGGCAGCATTACAAACGCTGATATTATCACAGTACATCCACGATCTACTGCAAACCTTAACTAGACTGAGAAGTAAACAAAAGCACATGGCGCAGCGCACACCATATCTCTCCGCTACATTCACTATGGACCGTGGCCATCAGCTGCATGGGCCACAATCGCGTGCCTCCCTACATATAGCGTGGTTTTGTTGCTATCTGATCATTTTTATCCGAACCATCTCCAAATGATTGAGCCACTGGTTTTTCTTTTACCAACCAAGGGGCTCTCCTCCGCACGCTTCACAGACATTGTTGCTTTCTCCATGTTTGTTGAAGAGTGCCTGAGTGTCTGAGGAGGGGCGGGGCCGCGGCGCTGGGAGCAGTGCAGAGAGCTCCGCTCAGCGGCGTGCCTGAAGCAAGTATTACAGCGCAAATTTGGACTATATCGATATATATGATATGGTCTAATTCCATCCATCCATCCATCCATCCATTTTCTTCTGCTTGTCCGTTGCCGGGTCGTGGGGGCAGCTGTTGGAGCTGCCCAAATCACATTGCACCAGCCCCTATGGCTCCTCCTGCAGGTGGTGGGTCCACAGAAGGACGGCCTCATGGTTCTAACCCGGCCTGTTGGTCTCTCATAAGGGGCTTCTGAACCGCTCTTTGTCTGACCCGTCACCTAGGACCTGTTTGCCATGGGAGACCCTACCAGGGGCACGAAGCCCCCGACAACAGAGCTCCCAGGATCATTCGGGCGCTCAAACCCCTCCACCATGTTAAGGTGACGGTTCCAGGAGGGGTCTAATTCCATATCTCTTTTAAAAATATATCGATATATCTTAAATATCGATATATCGCCCAGCCCTAGTATATCTTACTTACAACAACTTGTGTGTGGAAAGTAGCTCCAGAATATGGTGGTAATTGAAAACAAGGTAAAACATAACTCCTAATTTTGAACTTAAAACTACCCTCTGTTATACTCCTGGAATTAATTTTTGTCAGTAGGTGTCAAGTAGTGAACCCTGCTCTGTGATACTTTCAAAGACAGAAAGGAAGTAACAATAATCTTGTGTGCATCACGCAGAATAAATAAAATATGTCGCAAAGTAAACATTTTGATACTTATCAGGGCTCAAAAGTGCAACAATTTTGGTCGCAAACGCACCTAAAAATTTCACTCGTGCGACTAAACATTTTGCCTGAGTCGCACCGGGGCGACTGCCTTGATCCTCACCACACCGCACTCGTCAGGCAACTCTCATCACAGTAAACACTGATCATCTGCTGAACTGCAACTTCCATGTATTTTTTGGCATTTATGCTGTCTTAATGTGCTCTGGTAAAGATGATACTTTCCAGTTGTGAAGTGGAAGTTACGAGTGCATTGTGTTCAAGTGCTTTTGTGTCATGGCAAAGTGAAACTAGGACTGCATCTAATGATTATTTTGGTAATCGATTAATCTACTGATTATTTTTACGATTAATGGATTAATTGCTTCATTTGTAAAATTAACTTTCACCTGAATGAATTTGTGACGCCTGTTTTAGTCTTTTACCATGAACAATTGTCCGTAAAAGGTGTTTAACCATTGTTGGTTGTAAATGTGTAGTTGGAGTGACATAAACTGAGCGCAGCCTGGCTCTCTCTAAAGCGCATCTACATGCAGAATACCTCGTGGTTTCTCTTTGCATTTCGCCTTAAAAACAGCCTGTTACTGCCGCTAAAAAGCCAACATGATGCAGCTAATGTCGTAGCTGAGAGCGCATGGACTTTGGATAAAATACACGAAGGACAGAGAGCAGAGGGAGAGGAGAGAGAGAGACGAAGGTAAGCCACGGAGTGGGACTTGGGAGCATCAAAAACGCACGACGGAACTGCTCAAAAAACTGGCATAAATCTCAACAAAAACTAATGTAATGAGAGGTGAATTAATGACAGATAAAAACAGCTCAGGGCGAGGTTTTTTTACGACGCTGTCCCTAAAATTATTAACTAAAACTAATTCCGTGCGAATAGGGCTAAAGACAGATATTTAAAATTTACAATTTACAAAACACTACAGACCCTAACTTTAAAAACAAAGTAGGTTTTCATCAAAAATACATAATTGTCATGTCATTTTTGCTCTATTTGAATCTGTATTTGTGACCAGTCACAGGAATCAGGGACACAAGTCGATTTGGGGAATTTTGAGATTTTCACAGATTATTAAAGTGTAGTCTCCAAGCTTTCCAACGATGTGTAACACATGGAAATCTGATAATATTTGGAGGCATAGCGATGATTTGAAGGTAACAATTCCCAAAAGGCCAAAGGGGATTAAACGGCCTCTGAAGTTTTGGGCCATTCTCACCTCTCTGCTGTTGGGAGCATAGACTGTTAAAAAGAATAGACAACTCCTCCTCACTCCTCCCCGTTTACCACAATGACCACGTTCGAGGGGGAAATCATGGCGGATTTACAGACTCCTCCTCCCCAGCTCTGACGAAGCATGTTCCTAATAAGGGCAAAAGGGCGGGATCTCACTGTAGACTCGGCCCTTGCGTGACGTGTAGCTCGCGCAGCTCCAATGCCAACAGTCCGACCTCCGTTAAGTAGGAGATTAAAAAAAAATTTAGTTCGAAAACCAGCCTGGTTTCTATTTTTTTGACTAACCCAGCGTTATCTCAGGAGGAATATGTAGCCATATTAAGTGTTGAAAAAATTGAAACCAGGCATTAAAGTTGTTTTTAACGTGTCTAAAGTCCAATGCTTTTCAATGGGGGCCTAGCGGCCAAATGGAGGTACTACAGCAATGGAGGAGCAATGGCGGCCTCCAGTGTATGCGGTCACAAAGCAGAGCAGCCAGCGGCCATTGGTTGGGAGTGACAATAGGGCTCATTTACATCTCATTTGGATAAGCCATACCCCCCAAAGCAGTAAAGCACAGGGAGGGAGCAAAAAGGTTATTGCTTCCACAACAAACCATTGTTTACCAGTTTCATTATGTGTATCTGTTTTATTTTTGGTTTCATGTATTGATCTCCTAAAAAAAACTGAAAGTTTGCGCTTTTAAATATACTAATACTGCTAGCTTAAACACGGAGAGGTTACTTCGTGACTTCAACTGAACGATTCTGCAAAAAAAGTGAAAATTACCAATTTCCCCAAAAAAACCTTTGTTTGCGTTTTTCTCGAGACACGGGCTGCCGACTTGTGTCCCTGGTTCCCATGGCAGGTCACATTTACTAGAAAACGATTAATCGAGTACTAAAATAGTTTCAATAATCAATTAGTTGTCGATTAATCGATTAGTTGTTTCAGCCCCAAGTGAAACATTAAAGAAATGCACCAAAACACTTAACAAATTATCATGATCTACAAACCGCTGAACTACTGCTTTTTTGTATCTGCTTTTATTGAGAAAAAAACATAGATAATGGCTTTGTTTTCCAAGACGATTGGTAAAAGACTAGATTAGATAAACACTAGATTACAATTGAGAAACTAAAAAACTAAATGCGTAGTCTGCTTCATGGCAATCAAGACATATTATTGCTGCTCTGTTTGGTGTTGAAAGGACAAAGGTTATCTCATCTTGGGAACTTGGGCATCAAATTATCTCCCAGTTTCCTAGTGGAAAATATGAGATAAGGAGGTACAAGTGGTATTTACCATCATTATAAGACCATTGAAGGCAATATTAGAACAACAACAACATTTACTGTGCAGACCTTTTAATTCCTGCAACCCTCATACACTTCACGGTCAGCTTTATAAAAAAAAAGAAAACCTGACTGCTCCCTGTAGATATTGGATTATTAAACAAACGACAGGGACATTTCATGAGGATTTCAGCTGCATCAGAGCAGGTCGCTCAGATGTTTCTTTTGTAAACTTCTAGCATAATGCTAAACTCTGATGTGCGGTGTTGGCCGCTAACTGTTGCTGCGTCTGCTGCTTCAAACATTTGCGTTCCTTGCACACGTTTATGTTTACATGGTGATGGGGCAGGTGAGGGTGAGGTGTGTTCGGCACTCGTCTGCTTCTGCTGTTTCGAAGGTAGCGCATCTAGCGATGCAATATGGGAATGCAACCATTCCGGTCTGGCAAAATGCAGTAGCTGAGGGCAGCTTTAAATCTTTATCACTATCTTACACTTTGTTGTTGTTGCTCTTCCAAGTGTTTTTACGTTGCGATGAAAAAAAAAATCAAGAGGTGAGGAATGCATTTCCTGGATACGTAGGACGTCAGAAGGAGCTTTTTGGGAGCTGCGGTGCTAAGAAAATGAGGAAGATTACTCAAAGATGCGCGAGTGGGTCAAAACACAGCTCCAAGCATGTCTTTTGTGAAGAGAACAACATTGTAACATGGTTAAAAGCTCTAAAAAAAAAGTTGATTTTGCCAGATTGCATTTTGCATAGGGATGGCCGATATATGAGCGCCGCCGATATTATCGGCCAATATTTGTCATTATTTCACATATCGGTCCGATATGGGAAAATATCGGCCGATATATATCTATTTTTTTCTTTGAATTATTTCCTGCGCAGTGATGTAGCACACTTGAATGCATGCAGCAGTGTAGATGGGCTGCACTGACGTTTATTCAAATTATCTGAAATAAACAGTGGCTCCTAAAAATAAAGAAACTCCAGCAGAAATTCACACGTCTCCAAAAGAAAGTATGTTTTTATTAAGTTTAAACAAAGTAGAGCGGACACTTGGACACCACAGAGATACAGAGCCACAAGTTGCTGCTGTTACAAACTGGACTAAAACTGCCTCCAAGGACATTATTATGACTCAGGATTAACAGGAATAATTTTCTGATGGATTGTCGCTACATCTGAGTGGTGAGTGTTGCAAAAATTTCTCCGTCCTGATGCCAGATTTATAACTTTCAATTTGTTAGCGTAGCATAGCTTCTAACAGGCTAAAGGCTATAACACGTAAACTTTGGCTTTCTGTCATCATGTAGGTTTACTACAGTGATGATAATGGCTGTATTCATGTTTACTGTGCCCACTTTTGTTAATGACCCGTGAAAACGAGGCGTTATGTCCGTATTTTCGTGCATATTTAATTAGACGCATTTTGATATGTTCATATCGGACCATCCCTAATTTTGCGTCTGAAAAAGTGAAAGAACAAGAAGAAAATTAATGCTTTTGAACATGCTGCTGCACAGTGGAGTGGGCATGAAGGACAAGGACTAAATATGCTGGGTAAATGCAACAAGACACATATGCCTATGTTTTTGGTGTGGAAAATTCAGTTTTAGTTTTAGTCTTAATTTGGTCCAATTGTACTCTATGTAACACTAATAATTTCAGTCCATTCATCATTGTACATATTCTGAACAAAATCATCCAGCTTTATTTTTAACAGATAGTTGGACAAAACGATGCTTTCAAGAATATGTCCCTGGCTGTGGCAATAATGATTCATACCTTTCTTCCATTTTAAGGGACTCACACTGCTCTCGTGGTACAATTATCAGAAGGGAAATTGCCTTAATTTTTCTCTGCCAGCTGCAAAACATTTTCATATCCCACCTCATTAATCATGTGTCTCAGGACATTAGGAGAAAGTACCTCATTTTCAAAGATTAATCCCGTCATCTGACCCTAGAGTCATCCGGCGGTTAGATTATCAGACCCGACCTGCGACCAAATTGGTGCGAAAGAATGACTTTACTTACCTTCCAGTTCATCTTTCGGTCTTTCTTTTTTCTTTTTATTTGGTTTGAGATTGAATTTGGATAGGGACCTCGGAGTAGATTCTTTCATAAGATTGCAGCCTTTCTGTGCAGCTCCCGCCTAATCACGACCAGCGAGATTAAGCCTCGACTCTGCGCTGAATACAAAGGAGGAAAAAGGCAACTCGGACTTGTATGCAAGCAGTAGGTGAAGGGGAGTACAGGCTTTTTTCCGGCTTAATGCACTCAATCACATTCGCTGATGCATAAAGAACGATATTGGCCTTCCACCCTTGGTACCTCACAAGGTTAAGATTATTCAAATTAATCCCACAGTGCTTCCAGAATATCGTATGCAAAATTCAAGGTGGACATTTAAAAAAAATTAAAAATCCCATGAATATATTAATCTTAGCAATAGAAGTTGGTAGAAGAAAAGTGTCCAACTTCCTTTCAGCTGCATAACTTACTTCGAGCTCAATGATAAAAGCCTTTCTTGTCACCCGCTGCAGATATGTTTACTCTGTGTCTACCGTGTGCATGTCCAATCCATTTGATACAGGTCAACAGTGGTGTTGTAGAAAATGTACATAAGCAAGCGGAGAGAAGTATGCAGTGGTCTAGTAGTCTGTGAAATGTGAGTTTGCGTAGAAAGTAGGTGTGGGAAATTATGGGTACTGTTCGATTCAATAAGGTGGCATTTGTGTTCATGTGAGTCTAATCTCTTTTCTTACATTATTATGCTAAGAAATAACTGATTGACTCATGCCTGACTGAACCTGAACCCAATTGACCTTTCGAAAAGCCCCGCCCCCCTTAGTTACTGTTGCTACGCCCGACAAAAAAATGGTAAAACACGAGCAGCGCAACAGATTGCCATGCACGTCAGTGACCTTTTTTGGAGCAATACCGCCGCAATATCCTCCAGATCGAGGCAAAAGGGGTCACAGTATGCAGTGGAGGGATATATTCAAGATATTAAACTATCCAACGAAGGATAAAGGACAACTATTTGCACAAAAGATACAGACAAGTCTTCAGAAA
Organism: Neogobius melanostomus; assembly: GCA_007210695.1. Classification (NCBI taxonomy): domain Eukaryota; kingdom Metazoa; phylum Chordata; class Actinopteri; order Gobiiformes; family Gobiidae; genus Neogobius; species Neogobius melanostomus. The sequence continues at coordinate 8,724,961 of VHKM01000181.1, forward strand.
TATCAGAGAAACCTTCTGATCTCTTCCTTAAATGCAACAGCACAGCCTTGTGGACCAGTCGTGCTCTTGCACTGCCCGGTAAGCACCCTCTTTTGTTTTAAATATTTCTAAAAATAGGATAATTTCTCCGTGCATTTCTCCGGTGCGCTAAAGTTGGCTAACGCTAGCTAAACCTACAGGTGCCACAATGACAATCAGCTACAGCCAGTTATAAGGGCCGTGGAAAAAAATACACAGTACTTTTATGAAAAAGGGAGGCAAAAACACGTCAGACTGTAGGCTTGTAAAAGTTCACCGCCGCAGGTAAAGTTACAGCTCCAGTGCCAGTTTGTGTAACATTATGTGACTGTCAGTAGCTACGATGTTAGCATGCTAAGGTGTTAGCCTAACTATAGGCTCTTGCCTTACCTTAGAGCAGACATTTGCTTGTTTATTTTGGAGAAATTTAGCTGGGCGTAGGCCGTCCACATTGTTTGATCCATTGTAGGCAGTGCTCAGGTTGTGTTTTCGCTTTGGGAAGGGGAATAACTGGACTCTCCCTGACACACTCTTGTGGTCCCTAGTGTCCGATTTACATCCTCCATAGGCAGATTGCTTCACCATTTTGCTTCTTCTTTGTCTGGTGGGTTTTTGGTGGTTAGCAGTAAAAAAAAAAGTGCATCTTCTCAGTGCTGGTATGTCCCATTGTTTTGCATTGGAGATCTGCGGCATGACGGACCTAGCTTCATAGTAACGGTTGCTAGGATGTCTGATTGGACAATTACCGGTTTGGGGCGTGGTTTTGCGAAAGGTCAATTGCTCCTCATGTGTAAGTTATAGATCAAACAATTTACGTACATTTAAAGAAGGGTTATTATGCTTTGTCCTGGTATTTCTAATAATGTCAAAGACATCTTTATAACTTTCTTACACTTTGTTGCTTAGAAAATGCAATATTGATCTATTGATTTTTGAACAAAATATCCAGTAGTTTCTCTTCCTGATCCTCTGAGCGAGTGAACATAAGCCCTACCCACTCCTAGCCTGCTGAGACCAGAATGATTCCCCTTTATATTTTTTTATACAGAGGGGGATCAGTCTGGACACCCCGCCCCCGTTGGCGGTATCCACAAAGTCAAACCGTTCCCATGCAATCAGATTCCTTTATTTGCGTCATGTGTTGTTCACGAGCAGCGTCACTCACGGTACGCGCAAGTTCCCTCAATAACAATCTACGAACGGCACTCAAGAGAGAGAAAGAGCGTGTCTCCAATTGACGGTGTCGTGGAATTTCTTACCACTATAAAGGAAAAAGCTGGAAAATATTTGTCTTATCAAAAGTGTAGTTTATTCACGCATGCGGAGACGTTACACACAGAGTTCAGTCCATGGTCAATTCTAGCGAACAGACTTTTTGATCCAGCTATATAGACAGCACAGCAGGGCACAGAAATGGTATGAGGCGTCACGGCATGACCATTTGGTGTGTTTAATGCAGATGAATGGCAGACGTCTGGCGTGCTAAGACAATCGAGAAGCCCTTTGTTTCCAGGACACATCTTTGGCCTATTGTCTTAGGTGTGACAGGGGCAATCAGCAGATGCCTTTTTGGCCATTGTGATGTCTTTAGGTGTGATGCAGAAAGCTGGCGCTCTCCAGCAGTTTGGTTAAAAGGCCCAGCATGGCAGCCAGACGGTCCATCACAGTTTGTGTAAATATTCCTCAGAATAGAATTGTTGCAGTCCAATTTCATATATCTATAGTTGTTTTGACTCATTAATTGTTCAAAACCATGAATTTGGGATGTGATGGTCAATGATCTGCCATACACCAATTATGGGCGGCACGGTAGTACAGCGGTTAGCGCTCGTGCTTCACAGCTACAAGGTCCGGGTTCGATTCCCACCAAGGCTGGGGGCCTTTCTGTGTGGAGTTTGCATGTTCTCCCCGTGTCTGCGTAGGTTTCCTCCGGGTACTCCGGTTTCCCCTACCACTAAAAAACATGTACAATAGGCCAGGATGAATGAGAGTGTGTTTGAGAGTGCGCATGGGGGACGACGGATGGAAATTAGCCCAAGGCTACAATCCGGTGTGGCTTGTTCATTAACTTGCACTGTCCCTACCAAATAAACCAATAAACAAACCAGCTCTCACCACTTTGCGAAGACTTTAAGATGCATTTTATCTTCGTGAACCAAATAATTCCAACCCTATAACATCCTTTTTCTTAATGTTTTTGCTTAATTGATAGTAAGAAATGATGCAGACTTGTCGGCTTGTCTTCCCGTCTCTGAGCTGAAATATAAATGTCAATCTCCCCAAGCCTCTCCTGCCAGTGTCAGCAGCATGACGGAGATATTTTTGTTCCTAATGGGTTTATAGTGCCATTCTGGGAGGAAGCAGCTTCCCCTGTACACCGTGTCTCATTATATGAGCACTACACTTCCCTGTTACTCTGACCTGACGCCTCTCTCCCCCTCTCTCCCTCCCACTTTTCAGCTTCCCTTTCTTGAACAAAAGAAAAAATCGAGCTCCGTGCTAAACCCGACATGATGCCCTCATTAAAAGGAATACAATGTCAGATCAGCCTCTAAGGTCTGCGAGGAATGACGACCAACCAGTTAGCATTGTTAATGAACTTGTTTTTCATTGTTTACTAGGACCCACTTGGCAATCATTTCAACTTCAACTTACAGTACCTGCTTTTTCATCCATCCATAAAATCACCCACCCCTTGGAAGTTCAAAGACTCGGCAGCATGCCCTTGATCACCTGCATCCTCTTCCTCTCTCCCACTCGCAAACATGCGGCGGTTGTGTAAGGCTCAACACAACCTCGATGACTAACGTTTGTTTACCACGACCGATTTTATTTTTAATTTTTTTTTGGGGGGGGAAGTTTTCTGCAGAAGCCTTGAACGTGTTACGCAACAATTGCTGAATGCGGTGAAGGATGGAATATGTAAAACAAGTGTGCAAAAACAAGGAATATGTTTGTGAAAGGCTTGGCATGCGGCTTTATATTAGCAAGGAGGGAGTCAGGCTGATATCGAATTGTTCTAATCCTGCGTTTGAGTTAAGATTTTTATGTACAAATCATAAGCCATATTTTATACATTGTAATACCTTGAAAATGGAATAGAAAAGATGGGCCCTTACTATATTTACTTTGACGCAAACATGAAGGTTCAAGTTAAGGTTTACAATGGATATATAAAAAAATACAACCTTTGATGGCCAGATTAGGTCAGGTCAGTGGGCGTCTGTGGCTTTTAGCTCAGATATTTTTGAGCAGCCTTTTTCTGACCCATGATAATGTCATGACATCCTCCGCTCCAGCTGCCTTCTGTAAGCACTGGGTTTTCAAGGATGTAGCTGAAATTCAAACTCACAGGTGCCTGTGTCATCATTTAGACTTTTGAAGGAAGTGTTTTGCCTTTTGCAGACACATCTTTATCACTTTGTTGGTTAGAAAATGCCATATTAATCAACAGCTGAAACACTTCCAATTACTCCCTTATTTTCCAATTACTTCCTGATGTACTGTACAGTGACGGCCACCGCGGGCATAACCGTTATGGCCGGTGTCTTATAAGAGTTTTAGATGTCACATTGCACAACGTGGGGATTGTAAAATCGTGAGCTGCTCTCGGCTCCACTGTGCGATTGTTCAATGAGACAATCGTAGCTATGACCAAAGTTTTGTTGTAGCAGTTTCAGGCGTCAGACGGCATGTGTTTAGCTGAGGCAAGTGCCGCATGCTAGCGGGGTTTATTTTCGTGGAAAAGTGCAGGGAAAGTCCTGTAAAATGTGGGGTAGGACCCGCTCACTTGACAGAGACCCTAGTTGCACCGAGAGGAGGCTCACTCTGGGACTAGTCCTTCAAAATATCAGACACTGCCTGATGATGGTCACAGCTCAGCTTTGGTCGTACTGTTGTTCTATTTTAAATCTTTTTTTCCTGTCTCATTGTACGACCTACAACCTGCGATTTTGAGCCACGACCTGCGATTTTCCCCGGATAGAGAGTGAAACATTGGCATCTGTCCAAAAAGAAGTCCAGTTAAATTATTTGAAATTATGACAGTTTTCTCTTATATTTTACTGCTTCATCGTAAATCTAAACGCAATACTTCTCAGAGAAAATGCTATTTGATATTTTTACAATCTCATGCAGCTCTAACTCATGCTACTGCAGCTTTGGGCTTTGGGGCTTTCTTATTTGCGAGCGTGTGCCGGGGTGAAATCAGGCTGAGGCATCCAAACATTTTGGCTGAGTAATCTATGATGCAGAGGTATGGAAAAGCTGTTGCATATTTGATAACCCCCAGCGGAGATGTTAAATGGCCATGAACTCGGTGCGAAGTCTTATGTAACACAAGGAGCCTGTGCTATGTATAGCATCTTTTCCAGTACTTGGCTTTTTCTAATTCTATTTTGCATCATTATCAGCGTCTTTGGCACTAGAAGTCTGCGCCATTAGGGTTGGTACAGTTTCACTTTAATTGAATCGAGCAGAGGGAGCCCGCACACTCATTCCTCGGCGTTATCTCAAGACGACTATGATAAAGGGAAAATGGAAATGAGATATTTTTGTTTAATAGATCTAAATTGCTTTTGATTGTTTGCCTATCACTGACTTTTTTTTGTTGGTAGAAGACCCGTCACAAAGTTAAACCTGTTTGGTTACTCAGTCTGTCTGGTCTATTTAAGTAAAAAAAAAAAAAAAAAGAATAAGGCATGATGTGGGTACTGACTATAAATCCTAATGAGCTGGCTTTATTTCTGCACATTTTAACACCTCTAGAACCGAAAGGCGCCCCTGTTCCCTGTCCCGAAGCCAGCCCGGTGCTGGATTGTCTGAAGCGCTGCCTCACGGTCGCTCCTCTTCACTTGCGCTGTCTGTGTCTGCCTGCGTGGGTGTCATCCTTCTCCTGCTTAGAGACAGCCTGGTGACGTTTTTTATTTTAAACTGGTCCTTGTATATCTCGCCTCAGCAAAGACATTTATCCACTCCTCGGTGGTAACCTAATCTCCTGTGGCTTATTCCATTGTCTTTTTCAATACTATTTCCCATTTGACTTGCGCGGCCGCTTGCTCGGAAAACCTCAGGGCGCTCTCCCGGATGATGGGAGGATTGGTTTGCACGGTGTAAAGGAAAAATACAGGTGTAGTGGCCGTGGGTGCAAGCCATTTGTCATTACGGTCAGGGTTTTGCAGAAGTTTATATTCTATTCCAGTATGTGTTGTGCTGTAAATGACCAGTGAATGTGCAACAACAGTAGACAAACTGATAGCCAGGCCAGGTAACTCTTTTCATATTCTATACACAGGAAGTTGGAACCTTTACAGATGGATGAAAGGGGTGTGTTATGCGAAATCGACTTTTTAGAGCATTTTATTGTGTCTCTAACACCTGAGCCACTGCATGGAGATTTTAGGTCAAGGGGGGGCATCTGGATTCAATTCTGTGCCATGAAAACACGCGCACTACCTTTCACTGGGAGACCCAAGACTTGCAGTGGCATTCCCAGAGGAGAGAAGCCAAAAGGAAGAAAATATAAAGATGATGTAATGCGGAGTGGCTGCCCGCTACATCAATGTGACAACCTGAATAAACTTGGGCCGTGTGACTGAGGCGGATAAATGGCTCATGTTTCACACACTTTACAACCAAGCGCTGTCTCTTCCTTTGGCCTTTCCAAAAGAGGTAAATCAGTCCAAAACATTTTCCCCACTGCGCACTGCATCATGCAAATACACTCTCCATTGTGGCTGTGTCGTCTCTTGGCTGCAGTTTTCAGTTCAAGTTAAGATAAAGTGAGATTTTACACTTTTTTTCTCCCCCAGTGAGCGTAGTCTCTTCTCCGTTTGCCCTTTCCAAACTGCCGAGTGTCAATTTGTCCAGCCCACAGACAGGCTTTTAAGGCCTTTGTCCCCAGGAGCTCCAGAGTTTAAACACAGGGGACTTCACAGAAAAGTGCAACACCAAAAGAACTTTTATTTTGTCGTCCACTTTCCAGTTTCACATAAATATAGCATGAAGGGTTACTGTGTAGTTTCATATTATGTTGCAAAAGTGGCTTTTGAAAGTCTGGTTCCTTTTATGTGTTTTTGTTTTGGGGGGATATTCATTCTTCAGTTCATCAGTTGTGAAGGTTAGCCTTACTTGGGGTTCTTCCACTACAGTGACTAAAAAGGAATTCAAGTTCGGGGCTGTAAAACGGATTAATAGTCTGAAAACTAGACCACAAACACAAGTCAGCCTGGGTCAAGCATACACTGAAGACACAAAGTTATTTCTGACATACCTGGTATAAATGGACATATTAGGGCTGTGCTATATAAATATATCGTATTAGCAATATATCGTTATGGAGAACGTGACAAAACGTGTATCGTATCACCTGTATCGTGATACGCAATTATGTCTAACCAAAGTCTTTATTCAGAACATATCACAACATACACTCTAACTACTCCAGTAAAAGGTTTAAATTGCACACTTTTTCAACCTCCATTTTGTGCATTTATAAGAGTCTTTTGTCTTAACATTTGGAATATATCTTGTATTATGGACACTCTATCACAATACACATGAATCGTGAGACGTTTTGTATCATGAACTCTCATTAAATGTCAGCTTCATACAACACTGCACATGTGCTCTAAGCGTCCTATGATATGATCTGCTTTGCTCCTGGTGTATTTGCAAAGTGTTTTTTTGCGTTCCAAAATTAGTGGTAAATAAGTCCACAACATGGGTTCCAACAAGCAGAGCTACATCATTTCATAGTACCTGCATAAATATTGCAAATCTGGTGAAAATACTGTAAGTATTCAGACTACAGTAGAGAATAGAGATCGGACAAACACTGGCCATGCCTCATTTGAAAGCTGAAGTTTGCACTTTTATAATGTAAGTACTTATTTTACTACTTTTTGGATTTCTGTGCAAAATGCTACTACAGTTGGCACTAACTCATGTAGACTCTGGGATAGAAGTGATTGAGTGTTTGGATTGTTGTAGTATTGTATTGTAGAGTCATTGTCAGTAAAATCACTATATGAATTGGTTGTGTTTTCTATGATATACTGCTTGAAAAGGTTTTCATGTGGTGCAGTAAAAGTTCTAGGAGATGCCCTCATGGCTGTACTATGATGAAATGGAAGTGTCTGATGAAATTGGAAAAGGCCTGAAACTTTCTACGTTCTCTCATGTCATAAGTGCATTATTACGCACACTTTCACCAGTCAATTTTCTCGTGGTTTGTGTAAAATGGCGATTGTCCTCTCTGGCCCGCAGTGCTGTTCTTGTAACACGGTTCAATCTCACGCCGTGTCCACTTATTACATATTATCTCAGCTTGCCCCCATTGATTTTTTTCTTTCTTTCTCCTTCCTCTCCTCAACTAAATGTCTTTGTCCGGATAGTTTTTTTTTCTCAGCCACTGCAAATCAATGGCGTAAAATGGGATCTTCAGTCTTTCATTTCAAAACAAGCCGGATCCATGGAAAGGCGATTTGCGTGAGATGTTACACCTGTCTGCCGCAGTTACTTGGCATGACTCGGGGCCAGTGGATGTGCTGCCGATGTGGGATTAATGTGGAAGCGCTCAGGGAGAGATGCCCTCCAGCTCCAGCCCCGTGGTCTGACCTGAATATCAATCATTCCTCTTCCTTTGATTCCTCTGCCACGTCCAAGCCTTCTGGAGAGCAGGAGTGAGCAATTAGACATCAACTCGAAAGTTCTGCTGTAGATTGCTGACATAAATATGAGGAGAAAAATATGTATTGCAAGTTCTCGGTCATTTTATAATTCCATATTAAGACATTTTATACATTAAAAAAAAAATTGCCTATATTTTCAGCGACGAAATCTTACTAATGGATCGAGCCAGGTTTAAATGGATGGTTTTATTGTGTTGATATATTAGTTATAAAGGTTTTACAAAGAAGTGGGGGGAAATATGTAAAAATTCTAAATAAAAATATATATACAGTATATAGTGGTTCAGAGATAAATAAATCAGGAATGAGATACTGTATTAAAAAAAAAAATACCACTGAATAAAACCTTCAAAATATTGTACAAGGCTGGATATGTGTAGAGTCTGTAGGTTTAGAGTCTACTAAAGTAGTGATACTGTTTCAAGAGAGAAAAACAAAACCTCATTGGTATCGCATTATTAAGGGGTGCTTGTTAAGGGGTACTACAATGATGACGTAACCTTCTGTTGGTCTGTATATGCAGTCAATTAAAATAACTGCCTTGAATAAAATTGCTCTCTCAAAATGGCTGTACTGAACGTCTTGAAATAGGCCTCTGTCTCTTTAAGAAGCTTTCCGACACGCCCCCTTCAGCACACTGCTGTGGCATCTAAACAACACTACTGTGCGGGGAGGGGGCTCTGCTGAGCTGAGGAGCAGTGGTTGGTGGCTTGGCTGGTGACGAAAGGTCCAGAGGCGTCTCCAGGAGGTGGGGGCGTTCCTAGGAGGACTGAGGCATAGCTACACCTAAAATGGCTGCCGTCTAAGTTTTTACTGATTACTCAAAAATATGTGAATGAGCCAAGGCAACACTCCAGGCATGTGTTTAATGAGGGAATGACATAATAACATGATATAAAGCTTGAAAAAGTCGATTTTACATAATACCCCCTCTTTAAGTATTAAAGTATTAATAAGCATTAGTAATCTGTTTAGGGTTATAGGTTAGGTTAAGGATTATGATTAGGCCATGAATAAGCATATTATTCTAGGCATATTAGCATGGTAATTGATGAGCATCTTATTAATATGATGTGAAATATAAAAATACGGGCTAAAATTAATATTTGTGAATGAATACGTGAAAGATATGGTTATTATATAGATTATTATATCGTAGAATAAGCATCGCCAAAGGGTGGGTTTGGTTTATTTTTTTCCTCTGACATGACAACAAAGATGGGAGAAAACTAGCTACAAATCTGTAATTAACACCTGTGTAAAAATGTAATATTTGCTCCTGCTGTGTCTCACCTTCTCATATTAAGCCTCTGGAATCATGACTTGACTAATCACTAATGTGTTGTCTCCATCCTTCATGATGATTATATTTTGTTATTTTGGGGCACATCCACTCAACAGAGAATCCAATCATTCTATCTGCAGTCATTGCAAAATGGATTCCTCACTCAGTGGGAGGTTTTCACACCGTGCAGCGTTTTCATCACCTGTTTTAGATGGTGGCAGTTCATCTTTGGCTTTAGCTAATGGCACCGTGTTGAACACAGACACTGCGTCTCTGTGTTTCTCTTGTGAGCTCCTCTTTCAGTGTTTTATGAAGTCGTACTTATTTTAGGGAATGGGCTCACAGTCCAATGATTCAAAGGCTTTGACATTGCTTAAATTATATTTTGCGTCTGAGTAATAGCTGTCCAGCCTCTGTAATCTGTTGTCCTTATCAGCACCAGCAAACAGCATTCAAAACCAAGGTCAAATTCAGAACCAAATTATTCTGAAAAAAGAGACTGCGTCGGCAGATAAATACAAATGTTCAGGGTTTTCTGTTTACTGGCAGCCTGTGGCAGGTGGTGTTTACTCATAGATTTATCTATGACCAATGTTTTTCTATGAGGCCAAATACTCCAGTATGACGCTAAACTGTCCAAGGTGGGAACAAATATTTTTGTTAATGGATTTTTTTCATATATTGGGTATAAGATTTTATAATATTTCATCCGGACTATAAATACATTTTTGGTGCTGTCAAGTTTGTGATTACTCTGTGCTTTGGGTCATGTAGACATAAGTTGTCATGCAGTGTGGCTTGGCCTCTTTGGTTGTTTTCACACAGACTCTAGTTCCGTCGACCCGAAGGGAGTCTCGACCTGAGAGCGGCGCTTTTGCGTCGGTGTCAGCACTTTAGGCCGATCTAAACAGCCGCTCTGAGAACATGGCTGTTTAGACTTTCTCCCTGGGGCGGAGCGGGTTTGGCATGAAGGCAGCCAACTTTGAGTCGAACTGCTATCACTTTCATTTCTTTTTTTTGCATGAAGAAATAACTTATTTTTTATCAATATGCACTGCAAGAAGAGCTAGAGTCCCAGCCTCCTTATGTGCAACTTCTACAGAGGGAGAAAGGATCTGCGGAGCCCCTCTCCCCTCTATTAAGGACATGTACTCCGCCCGTCTCACCCGCAAAGCCGTCAGAATCACCAGGGACCCTACACACAGTCTCTTCAAGGTAATGCCTTCAGGGAGGAGACTGCGGAATCGACGGGCCAGGTCCAGTTGACTTAAGAACAGTTTCATACACAAGGCCATCGGGAAGCTGAACTCCCTTCCCTGCCTCCAACCCCTCCATCCAACCCCTCTTCCCCCGCCCCTCGCCCCACAATCAAGGATGAGAGAAATATAATTTTCAAATCATTCACATGGTTTGACAAATAAAAAATCTTGAATCTTGCATGACAGGACATTTGGACAGGACATTTGGCCTCTGACAAAGCAAAATGGATCAACTTCATATCATCATGGTATGTCTCTCTTCTGCCCCTGTTTTCCATTCTGCTGCGCAATAAAGCTTTCCTGTCCATGTGCCGATTAAGTGCATTTCTCCTCACCACGTGTATCAGTCTCACTGTAGGGTATTTAACCACAAGAGAGAGAAATGACCGCCGTGTAACATCAGGGAAGTGTGCATGTGCATGTGTCTGTGCATTGACAGGTTGATGCTCGTTGTCATGGGAATAAGTTCAGCGAACAGCCGATGTTTACATGATTGAACTAAGTTTGAAGTGAATACAGTTGAAACGAGGGCGGTCTCAGGTCGACCCACAAGGAACTCCAACATGTGTGAAAACCACCTTTGACACTGGGGAGTCGACAGGATCCTTCTGAACTTGTTTGTGGGAAATGTGTGTATGACAGTAATGACAACAATGCCCCATGTTTCCCTGAACTGGCTGAAAAGTTTAGAGAGAATTATAGGATTATAAATCCGCTGATATACTGTAGGAGCATCACTGAAAAGGTGTGAGCAAAGCCTTTTTATGTGCCATGACACAGCGCGTTTATGTTGAACATGCGTCAGTCCATCGTGCGTCTCTATATCAAACATATCTGTAACCATCCTTCTGAAAACTAAACACGTCACCTGGAGCACCAACAAAATGATTTCAACTTCCCCTCCTGCACTGAGTTTGTCAGGATCTAGCCTGTAAGCATCTGTACTCCCGCAGAAGCCGTCTCGTCTATGGCCCGAAGTCCAACAGTGACAGCTTGATGTCTTAATGGTGCCACGCTGGTGCCCTCCGCCCACGCCACTCTACTGTACCGCGCCTCGCAGCCTGCCGCTGTTCTTTCTGAAGAGGGTTTCAAGCATATAAGCCCGGGTCGCTGCTCCTCCGCCCCTCTGCTCCGGCTGTAGCTCTGAGGAACTTCCCTACTGTAGGAGGATGTGCCCGTGGAAGTCATCGCTCTTCCCTCTGGTTGTGCACTGCGTTCTGAAAGTGGTGGGTGGGTGCGCTCAGATGGCAGCGGCACTGAAATATGAGCCGCCTACACACCGTTCCCTCCACAAAGGCCCTACTTCTTCTTCAGAGGCTGGCTCCGTGCCTTCTCCGTGTCAGGGAGATTGTCAAGCCCGTGTGATCTGCTCTGACTCATTCATCATTCTGCTCGCACTGATGTTGCTGCCGTCTTCACAGATATAAACCTAAGAGTTTGTTATTGCTGCGGATAACTGTATGCCCACAAGGGAGATTCAACTTACTAATGACGCCCTTGCTCTTCTTACACTCGTGTTATTCACAATCGAATGGAAGTCAAATGTAGAAAAGCCAAAGAACATCTTCAGATGTATTATTTAGTATTACTTTGTTTTTGTTAGATACACACAGACAGCACTTATACTGTCAGTCTCAATGAAAATATGACATACAGTCGGGCAAATAAGTATTTGATCCACCACTCATTTTGGAAGTTCTCCCACTTAGAAAGAACGCAGAGGTCTGTAATTTTCATCATGGGTGCACTTCAACTCTGAGAGACAGAATCTGAAAGAAAAAAAAAACCTCCAGGAAATCACATTGTATAATTTTTATATAATTTATGTGTGTTTTCTTGCAGAAAGTAAGTATTTGATACGGTAGGAAAATAGAACTGAGTATTTGGTACTGAAGGAGTTTGTTACCCAAAATCTCACCGCCCCATCCATTCTCTCCTCAATGCGGGGCAGTCGTCCTCTCTCCTCTGCAGAGAAGCCCCGCCAAAGCCTGATGTTTTTCAGATTCTGTCTCTCACAGTTGAAGTGTATGATGAAAATTACAGACCCCTCTGTTCTTTCTAAGTGGGAGAACTTGCAAAATGAGTGATGGATCAAATACTTATATGCCCCACTGTATGCACAAACAATGCGGTGAGTCTGTGGATCTGTGTCTGAAGAAAACATATCTCATCACAATAAAAAAAAAAATCTTCATTTATTTGAAATAAGATTGCTGTTGTTTTTCTTGAAGTATAAAGAATACTTTGCCCCATGGACCGATTTCTTGAGATGAGTTGCTCAAATTAATAACACATTCTCATGCGTCTACAGTAGATTATTCTTTGCAGCTTTGACTTTTTTTTTTTTTCTTCTGCCGCAAAAATCTATTTTAGGCTTAGAAAGGCCTTCGGATCTACTTTACAAACAATTAAAGTTGCCCTAGTGATGCATTGTGCTGAAGACGATTGGAAAAAATACCACATAAATGCATATTTTTGATGTCGTGTGAATGTGTGCGCGACCAAACAAGCTTCCACTGCTCTGAACCGTTACATGAATTACTTTTCCGTAATAATCACTGACACTTGAGTCTTTAATGTAATGTAGTTCCTGGCTTATTTCATTTTCATGATGCATATTGTGTGTTGTTGTAATTGTATTTTTGTCACTTCCATTTACAATCCTTTCCAAAGAAACTGCTCTGTCACTGTGTTACTAGACAGCAGTGTCTGTCTACAGCTTAATCTAATATTTCCTTGACAGTGAGGCATTTATTATTCATCAAGACATTATGCAGTCACTCTTGTCTTTGCCTCTACTCTCTGGCTCTGCGCGTACATGTCGATTAATGTCGTATTCCGTCGAAGACTCATCCGGTGTCTTGTGCTGTGGTGTCTGAACACTTCAAAAGGAACATTTTGCAAGAGATAAAAGGCGCCATTTCACATTGTTATCCACAAAATAACAGGACAATTTAAGGTAATGGAAGACACAGCAAGACTCTTGGACGAGAGGACATAAATACGGTCATTTACCTCAAATATTTCAGGACAGACTGGTGATTTGTTGACCTGATCGAGGCTTCCGTCTTGATTTGATTCTGCTTTCTGGACTTTTCTGTTTCGGATCTTGTGTGTGCACTCTTCCGTGGACCATACACCTGCTGTTCTCAGTCCAGACTTTTGTATCAAGGGCAGGGCGTTGTCATAGCGAGGAAGTCGGATAGTCTCCAGACGAAAGAAAGAAGAAAATTCAAAGCTTCTTGTGTACTTGTGATACAAATCTAATTTGACGTGTTTTTAGAAAGAAAGTCCTTAGAAATCAGTGTGGTTTTTTTCACCCACTAGTGCAGATAGAACAGTGAGGAAACCGTTGGATTCATTGGCGCACATAATAACTATTCAAATATTCCTCATGCCAATCGTGTCCTTACGAATAATGCTGCTACAGATAGTTTTCATAGCCCTTTATGTCCACGATGTTTTGAAGCTATTTACACAGACAAAAGTGAATAAGACATGGCTGCCTTTCGTTCAGTGGCTTTGTTGACAGACGCCGAATCCCTGCAAACACAAAGTACTTTATAGTCAGGGCCACTGAAATGTCCTCGGCTCTGGCATTGCTAATGAAATTTTAATCATTTCATTTTCCATCATTCGGGCTGCAGATGGAGGAGTGCGTTCTGAATGGCAACTCGGAAGCTCAATGTTGTTATTCCACCTCAAATGCGCTGCCATCCTCGTGCCCGGGCAGATGGGTTGCATGATACCTGATACGCGGAACATTAGCCGTTTCGCTCATTGACCAAGGCAATTTCCTGTCTTTTTTTCCCCCCCGACTCTATCTAATCCAGCTGAATGTACTGTAATGCCCTCTTTCGATGGACGGATACAATGCTGTGATAGTTTATTTCTGTCTTTGTCATCTTTAAAGACATGCATGGTTACAAGTTTGTATGGCATTGTCTCATCTGTGTGATCTATCACAGGGACTTTAGACAGATGTGGTTTCTTTAGGCTTGGGAAAATAGACGATGGAGAAAAGTACACTGGTTCCATGGAAAAATCATAACCCTATCTTCTTTCTTTCTAATGTAAAGGCATAACAAACACTTGCTTAGTAATAAACCATTCTTTTTATTTGCTCTGTTCTGTTTACTGCCCTTCACCTCATCATCCTACTTTTCATAAGCACATCCCTTCCTGCCTTTGAAAAACTCCCCTCTCAGACTTCACACAGTGTAGTTACGTGCGCCGTATATTAGATTTGGCATTTGGTATTACATTACGGCTCAACGCTTTCTGAGGCCTATGATGATATGATGTTTTTTTTAGATTGATTTCCTACCTTCACAGTCGCAGCTGTGTGGCTGTCTGAAGGTGCTGGTGGAGAATATTAAACACCGACTGAAGATTCTCTTATTGACTGTGGGCCGAGTTTGATTGTCGTGAAGGCCACATGCAACAAATTTCACAATCTTTCAGGCCGCACATTGATGTTTCATGACTGGTCTACAGATTAATCCCATCTCTAAGGAAACTTGGACCTTGTGTTGTCAGCATCATGTTCAAGGCAAGAATATAGAATATATATAGAATTATACACAAGACATTTGAAAAAATGTGGCCAAAAATATCAGCAGTGCCTATCGACATCAGTTTTAGAAAAACCCACATCATTCGACCTCTATCATATATATTTCTATATATTTGTATGATTGAAACCTTTACTAGTTAAATGTAGTTAAATACATATTTAACTACAGGCTATTTAAGAGATAAAAATATATCTCTTAAATGGCTATCGGCCATGCCAACTCCGAAAGGAATATACAAGAATGAGAAAGCTACAAAATGGACGTGATTTTTGGCCCGTTTTACTTTAAGACTAAGCAAAACAATCATAGGCATCAAGTATTTTCACCGTTTTCACAACTCTGTTGACACTTCTTTTTGCACATGTCACACTCCACAGTCCTGTCACTCATATTCCCTAACCCAGTGGAGACAACCGGTTCTGTAAATGTTTTGACATCTCAACCCAGACTAATTTTCAAAGGCTCAGTGCTTTCTTGTTTTGCGTCTTACTCGACTGACTTTTTGACATCGCATTTTTACAACTGCTTTGAAGCGCACCCATTTCTAGACTCTGCCCTATTCCCTTGTCTTCCTGATACTTTTTGTCATGCAGAAAATCTGCTTTAATCCTACTGTAGCTCCATAGGGTCCCTGGAGTTTCGCCGTTCTCGTATGGCCGCGCAGCTGTGCCGCCGTTTGGTGCTAATGGGGAAAGATGAAATCCGCTCATCTCTGTCATCGACAACCTAATGATTTGTAGCTACTCGGTACAGTTATGGATGTCTCAGTGAAGTGTTATCAATCATCAAGAACCAGAGAGTAAGTTTTAGACAGGAGAAACAAGACATGATTGAGGATATTTGGAAATCAAGGGATATCAAAGTTCTGGATTCTCAAGGGAAGTAGCGTGTCAGTACAATTACTGGAGTGGAGACTATTGCTATGCAGATGATAGTTCCGTCTTCTCAAATAGTAACGCTCCTGGACATTATTATAACCACAATACTTCAAAAGAAATAAAAATTAGCAATGAAAGATTTTTCCAGAATCGTTCAGTCCCACTATTACATTGAGTCTAAGAAGAATGTGGGCTGAAAACTAGGCACTAAAAACCTTGTGGCAAGTGTGCGATGAACTGCTGTTTCCAGTTTTGCCCTTTCACGCTTTTTGTTTTGTGTTTGAACGAAACATTCATTTTGCGGACATTGCTGTGGTAAAGAAAACTGCATTTTTTATTTATTACATTTTGGGCAAAGAATCACATTTTCTTAAAAACACTTTCTTCTGGCACTGTTTCGGATGAGTAGTTGTAAAAACAGGACAGTTGGCTGTCACGTGTTGACTTCCCAAGATGTCAAAAGATTTGTTTTGGTTAAAAGGAGAAAGCACTTCCCCTGATCTTGAGTTTAGCCCATAGCTGCTCATCAGATTGAATCTGTTTGATTCATATTGTAATTTGTGTATCAAAGGTCATTTCATTATGCTTCCTTCTTCACTGTTTCCAGCAAAGGGTGACAGAACCCTAAACCAAGCAGACTCTTAAGATATTTTCTGCACATACACACTTATTTTAAAGGGACCAGATGCAAATTGGTCACTTTATACTCACTACTGCCACCTCAGGTCTTACGCGTAACTGCAGTCTCTATATTAAGCTCGTGCATGACAGCAATTCGGACCCGAATTAACACCTCTTTGAGTGACAGTGCAGGATTTTAGAGGCAGTTGTGGTGAATAGGTCTGGGCTCATTCTTCACATTAGGACATGGCTGGAACATGTGTGGGGAGGAAAATACATAATTTTAACATTTATAAACTCCGTATAATCCCTTTAAGTTACTTAATTATTTGTCAAAATAATCCGTCAAATAAAGATATCCAAAAGTTTCAAATATTATACAGCAACTGACCCTGAAGTACTGCTGTCTATGTTACCTGTTGTCTCCTTACTTAACACCTTACTTTGTCCTGTTTTCAGCTTTTGGAAGGCAGCTTCACGGCCCAGGTCAGCCATGAAGTCGACGGACTTATCTTCCAGCCGTGCGGGGTAAGTCCTCGCCTGTCTGTCACTCAAGCCCCACTGCCCCAGGTTCAGATTGTCAGTGTCAGAGTCTCTGCGGTTGCTTTGAGCTCCAACATGAATACTGGACAGCCTGTCACTACCACCCACTGTTTGTCGCTGTCTGTATCAACATAGCCCTCAGTTATTGCGAAGGAAACTCACACTCCCACTTCAACAAATCCCTGTCTGGACAATGCACAGCAAAGAAGACATACAGTTCTGCTCCGATGTTTAAGGTACTGCTTTTTTCTAGAGTTGCTTTGAAGTAAATTGTCCTTGAAACATAGTGGTTTGTCGCCCTATTTGAAAACACCATTATCTCGGAATTTTTCCCTTACCGGGCTAGAGTCAAGGTTTCAAAGCATCATTGTTATCTGAACTATGTTTTACCCTGTACATGAATGCAAAAAAGAGGCAAAATTGGAGCTGGGTACATGAGAAGCATAGTATACAGGGAGGATTATGCCCAGAAGCTCCAGGCTGTGGAATTTTTCTTCATAATAATATGCACAGTATTCTTCTATATTTTATTTGTTTTAACACTAAAATATTTATGATATGGCGTAAAGCCCAAGATATAGTGTGTCAGCTTTTCTTAACTGTTGATTGGCATGATTGGCAACACTGATGCTTTTATAGTTTACAGAGCAGTGAGAGAGTCTTTTAAAAGCCTCACTCAGTAGGTCTACAGCAGAGAAAGGTGTGTTTATTTACAAAGGAAAAGACCAGCATTTCACAATAAAGGTCAGCATCAGCTTTGTTTGTATTGGAAAAAGGTCCACAAAGGTCATGTGGAGATGCAGTGCATTGTTAAACGTGGTCGTCTCGCCAACCTAGTCTATTCCGCTTTGGTCCGGTGAAGTGATTCACCCATTTTTGCCCTCACCCCTGACCCATATATCCTTTGTCTAATGTTGGCGGCAATGGCACTATCGGTAGGGCTGGGCGATATGGACCAAAAGTCATATCCCGATATATTTAAGTTGAATATCGATATACGATATACTGTATATCCCGATATTTTTTCCACAAAGTGAGAGCTGTGAAATGAAATGTTAGTCACTGCCAAATAGTTTTAATATTTAATATTGCAATTTTTATGTTTATTTTTTACCCCATTTGCTGTTAATAACTTCATGTTGCATATAACTAAACTAAAGCCTAAACTGAGACAATGAAATATGACTTATTAAAGTATTACTTAGTCCTTGATAATCATGAAATATAATTCAAAATAGTCCACATGCTCATTTACATAATTTACAATTAGCTTATACTGATTTTTTTGTGTGCAAATAGCCCAAATAATTTCTTGATATTTGCTCTTGATTTAACTGTGTTTTAGTCAGTGGTTGTGAGATAAGTTCTTTATCCAAAGCATTCCCAAACATAAGCCTCCTAAACTGAGCCACAAACGACTCTTTACTCTTTACAAGCTGCACAGGCTCACCATCTCTGTGGAGAAAGAGACGTGTGAATCCGGATTTGAGGGAGTTTATGATCAGTGCATCAGAGCGGGTTGATACCTGCGAAGAAATGGAGTGATTAGCGTTGCGGCTAACGCAATGCTAACGGGGAAAAAGCAATAGTCCTTCGCAGTGGCAGCATTATAAACGCTGATATTTTCACAGTACATCCACGATCTATCCCAAACCTTAATTAGACTGAGATGTAAACAAAAGCACACGGCGCAGCGCACGTCGCCACCATATCTCGCCGCTACATTCACTTCTATATAGGCCGTGGCCATCAGCTGCGTGGGCCAAAATCGTGTGCCTCCTTCCATATATAGCATGGTTTTGTTGCTCATCTGATCATTTGTATCCAAACCATATCCAAATGATTGAGCCACAGGTTTTTGTTTTACCAACCAAGGGGCTCTCCTCCGCAAGCTTCACAGACATTGTTACTTTCTCCATGTTTGTTGAAGAGTGTCTAAGGAGGGGCGGGGCCGCAGCGCTGGCAGCAGTGCAGAGAGCTCCGATCAGCGGCTTGCCTGAAGCAAGTATTACAGCGCAAATTTGGACTATATCGATATATATGATATGGTCTAATTCCAAAGCTCATTTAAAAAAATATCGATATATCTTAAATATCGATATATCGCCCAGCCCTAACTATCGGTAAGTGTTCGCCTTCAGTGCAGAATGTTGCCAGTTCAATTCATAATCTTATGTGTGAGACACTTAAACCCCGTGGCCAACTCTAGGTACTGTAATGTGGCTGGTTTTGATAAGACAGACATCCATCCACTGCCAACTTTTAGTATTGGCCACCGTTAGCTTAGCATTTTCAGCTGGTTCATTCCTTCATAGACTGTTGACCACAAGCATTAGTCAACTCGGTTTGCACCAGTCACAGTTACCTTCATAACTTCATTTTGCAGTTGCTTCTTTCGTCTCGTCTCGGCTTGTAACTTCAGAAAACCCTCACAAACTCCATCCAAAAGCCGTATTTGTTCACTCTCCGACATGCAAACCCTCCTGGCTTTATTTTTACGATAAAACTCCATAGCAAGCATTAAAATTGCTTCTATTGTTGTTTGTGGTTGTAGCGTGTGTGGCCCCTTTTCTTCTATAATCAAGTGGAGTTATAAGCAAGTGAAGCTACCAGGAACTTGCTTTGAAGTGGCTTTTAAGTGTGACTTCTTTGCTGTGGACATCTAAAAACTTTGTTCAAATGATCTAGCTTCTGATTGTGTTTTCAAATTGTGCCGATCTACAATTTTCTTTTTTTGTTTCGATGGGTTAAATTCCTTTCTTTACCACAGACAAAGCAGCATATTCATCAAGCAGACTTACTTTGGGCCTTGCAGTGCATCACCGTCCCTAGAGTCCCATAGACGGGTGTAAATGATCCTGAAAAAGTCTTGTTGTCCATCATTAGTCAATAAACACAACATACTGCTCCAGTCTTTGTCCTCGCGTCCAATTCATCCGAGAGACATTGGCTTCAGGCCATTCCCTCCAATTTTGCACCTGCTCTGCATATTACCCCAACTCCAAAGCACATCATTCAATGCATAATAACCACAAAACACTATACAGGTAATAATTGCTCCTCCACCAGGAAGCCATGATTGGAATTAATGTTTTATACAACTTTATTTCTTTCTTGTATTTCTGTAAAATCCTGCATAGCAATCGTGCATTACTGGAGAATTAACAATTTACCTCATTCCGCCCTCTCCATTCTCCATCTTCTTATCATTTTAATGATAAACATTTCTCCTCCATTGTTATCTTCAGTCTAGACAGTCTTGTATCAGATAATGCGGCATTGCTCTGTCAAGGCCTGATTGGCTGGCCTGTGCCAAAGAGCGGTGTGAATCATTTCAGAAAAGAAATGGGATAAGTCCCTAAGTCTGTCTGGGGCGGAGCTGCTTTCGATTCTGGACTTGTTGAACAAATCAAATTGACATCTGTCCCACCAGATAACAGACTATCTCCTTTCGGTAACTATTCTTAAATTGCATAATTGATTTGATATCACCATGTTTATGCACAACTTCTTATACCCAAGAAAACCTGAAACACTGAATTCATTTGTTGCACCAATGCTTCACGTCAAGGTGTTTTTTTTTTTACCCGTTCCCCCGTGCCTCTACTTTATACATTGGCTCTTGTCGGTATTTTGTGGTCATTATCATAAAGGCTAGAACAGTGCTGCGGGGTCTGGAGGCAAGATGAAAATGGTGCTAGCAAATTACACAGCTGTTGAGTGCCTTACATGCATTTCCAAACAGACGTGTCTTTAGAGCTGGTAATGTGCGTGCCCTGGCCTTGATCAATATTGCAGCATTTGCATATGGATGTCTGTACATTTTCAAAGTGCTGTTAACTCCTGACCTCCCTGTTACCTTAGACCGCTCACCCAGTGGAGAATTGTTAGATTTTTAATCCTTAGAACAATTGACCTGTTTCCCCTTCCGCTAAAACAAGCACAATAATGTTGAAATACAATACATTCTTTGAGCCTTGACTTGTGAGATAACTTTGCACATTTCTTTTTATATGAAAAGCAATTTCAGTCCTACTTTATTTCCCCGAACCAAAAAAGAGATTGTGATTTGACTTCTGCCCTCGATTTGGTGCCTGTTGCTGTCTCCCGTTGTTTCTGTAAATTCAATGGATCAAATAACCGGGTACCGAGGCTGTTTTTAGGCATCCATGACTGATCGGCACAGCATTCGTCACAAAAAACTGCTGGAGGAAACCACAACTACATCATCCACGGATTAGGAACACGCCACCGACACGAGCTGGGAGATGTGTTTTCAGCCTCTCGTAGTAAGAAAAAAACAAAACTATTACTATAAACAAGCAGGATCCCTTTGCGGGATGGAAGCTCTAAGACAGAATAGGATTGTGAGGCGAGAACATAATTTAGCCTCGTGCGCTTTTTTTGCTGGCAGGCGATTTATTTTTCTCTTTACACAATTTTCGGCTTGAAATTGGATAGAAGTCCGATCATGGCGCCAGCTACAATGTGGAGCTGCGCTGTTCCAAACACATGGGAACTCTACACTTCCAGTTGCAAATTATTAATAATCAACAAATCAAGACTCCGTATGCAATATACATCTTTTGAATGATAACTCAAATATAAGACTAACGGGAAGATCATGTAAAATCTGGCTTGCAGGCCTCACAGCAGCCAAAAAGATCATAGCGCAAAGGTGGAAAAGTAATGATGTGTCATTCACTCACTGGCTTCATTGTTATATTGACATTGCTTATATGGAACTGTCTTCAGCAAGGATCAATAATGCATCATTCAACACAATTGAATTATGGACACAACTGATTGAAAATCTAAAAAAAGTGCTCCTTTGACATACTGTATATTGTGATGACATCATTGTACATGGAATATCTGGTTGGTGGCGGGGGTGGGGGTGGGGGATGGGGAGGGGGGATTATTAACCATAAAAAGGAGAACAAAATTTTACTGAACCCTGTAAAATGTGTATACTACCTGTTCGTCTTAATAAAAAATTAATGATAAAAAAAAAAAAGACTCCGTATGCAAGTGATTGATGATGATAGGTCTAAATCCGCGCAGGTCAACAGCTGGTTCCCGTCTGCAAAAGCTCCTCAGACAAATGGCGCGGGCACGGCTAACGCGGGTAAATGATGGCGCAAATAGGATGCCATCTGATGTTGAATAATAAAAGCGGTGTAATTTACAAGCCCTGCATTTCTCTTTTATATAGGAGAGGGCGCATTATACAGCTTAATAATGGGGCCGAGTGTTCCGGCTAGACGAGCCCATTGGAAAGACAAAACTATAAACGAACAAGGTAGATGTGGCAGCATTTTGCAGCCATGAAAGTAAAGGGCAAAGTCGGAACGATAAGGCTCTTTTGGACACGTTTGAATTGATGTGTCATGCTTTATATCGTCAATAGTGCAGTGTATGGGAAAGGTTTTCTCGTGCGATTGTTTCACGTACATTTGCCTTCCAGCTAGTCCGGGATATTTTCACAATTCTGTTTGGGGTTAGCCATCAAACCTTACGTGATGTCAATGAAGAAATCATTTGTGCATGTGCAGATTTCTTTGTGGCAACTGAGATAAATGTCCGAATGCATTGTAGCATTAGGATTAGGAAAGTATAGCCAAAAACACCTCCTTTGTGCGACATCCCCTACTGGTTACGTTGAGAAGTGAAACCGCTTGAAATGGTAAATTAGCAGCTATTGTAAAAATGCACTAATAAAAAGGCTTACTGCCGGTCTCAATTGCTTACCTAGACAGAAATTGATTATTCCGTTTCATTACATCATCAAAAGAACATTAACCCACACACCACAGTACTAAAATAAAACAAAGTAGTGGCATTTGGAGCTTAACCTAAACCGTTAATGGCTTTAGCACATTGCAAACCGTGATTGCCTCCTCTTTCTCAAACGCTTTTGGCAGTCTTTTGCATTTAGGAAATCAAACAAGACGGCTTAGC
The DNA here is from genome assembly GCA_007210695.1 of Neogobius melanostomus. Classification (NCBI taxonomy): domain Eukaryota; kingdom Metazoa; phylum Chordata; class Actinopteri; order Gobiiformes; family Gobiidae; genus Neogobius; species Neogobius melanostomus. Next base: position 8,747,794 of record VHKM01000181.1, read on the forward strand.
CTGGCTCGGGAGTGAAGTTGAGAATGCAACTGTGCGAAATGTTGAATTATTAATCAACTTTTAAAAATGCATGCACTCATCTGACCTTTAGCACCTGCCATTGGGTATTGACTGACGAACTGACACTTGTTTAGCATGTCCCCAAGCGCTGCATACGTCATCGTCCAGGACTCAAAGCTCAAAAACAAGGGTTATGGTGGAGATAAGGCGTCACGGTTGAAGTATAAAGACAATTATGGAAGCGCTGAAAATTTCAAGACGGTATTAAGAATTTATATTTGTGATTGCTGCCATTGTAATCATAAATCCTGCAACAGGTTATCAGGGGCCTGTGAAAGTTCTACAGGACAACTGGGGAAAAATCGTTTACATCCTACCATACATGCAGAGCCAAGGCGAGTCCGTCTGTATACAGCAAATCAAAGTGAACTTTAGAAGAGAATAGGTGAACAGAGTAAAAAGATTTGGCAATGCCATGCCACTTTTGGACTGGAAACTTTCGACGATCTCTCAACAATTAAAACCATAATTGACTATGGTTTAGTCTGTGTGTTTATTCCGTCAGTGAACAACACATTTCTTCCAGTTGTTCATAGCCTTTATTCAAGCTTCATGAAAATTGCTTTATCTAGTCAGGAAAGTGTTTTCAGTCAATTTGATTGAGATCCTGGAGCTCCAAACAAGTCTTTGCATTAAAAAAAAAAACACTTTGAATATTTCTGACTTGTTATCTTGTCTCGTAATGATGGAAGCATTGTGCCAACTGTCGGCGTGTTCGTTATTATATGGACCAGAAGACAGAGGCTCAGTCAATTAAAATCAATCATAGTTTTACCCCCTCATAATACAATTCTAAAACACAAGTTATCTGAGCTCTGTCCCTAGAAAACATGTTAGGCCAGCGGCCTCCAGCCGAAGAGAGAGCGCACTTCCTGTGTTCGAGCAATATATATAGGAACAGGAAGTAGTAGGCCTGTCCTTGTCAAAGAACCAATCAGAGCTCTTGGAATATTGTCGTCACTTCCTCTGCAATCTGACTCCACCTATTGCATTGTCCCTCAGACGTCTTCTCAAAACCTCCCTTTTAACACACTGCCCCCCAGTGACTCCAACAGTAAAGACAATAAGAACAATGGGGCAATAAAATGGAGAATGTCCGCCCAGTTGTAAAGTCAGGCTGCAAACCCCAGTTTCAAATGAACCTTAAAGCACACGTTACATCAACGCAGTTTTATATATAATCACTAAAGCCTAGTATGATTAAAAATATGTATAGAAATACTTCCAGATTGTATAATAATATTTCCACACAACCAACCATTATAATGTCCAGAACTAATAATTGTTTATGAACTATTTTGTAGCAAACACCGTGCAATATCTCGTAAATATATGTATAAAAAAATACAACACACTGCAATGTAAGTCCTCCCCATTACGACCTCCAGCTCCAGATCTGCATTGTAATCAAATGGCTTTTCAAAGTCATTGATTTGTGCCCAGTGCTGTGTTAATCTCTTGATGTGTGACTGGGATTAGACTGGTCTCAGGGTTAATCTGGTCCTGGGTCTCTCTGCTCTGAACCTCCCATTAAATCAGCCCGCGCACAGATAGTTCTACCGCGTTATCTCCAGCAGCACGCGGACAGCAGCGAACGCCTGGTCACAGATGGCAGGAAGCTACAGATGGTCCCTACGATTTGGAGATTATTCACACCCATACGGCTTATTAATATAGTTTGCATGTACTGTATATTTTGTCATTTACAAAGAACGTGACTGAATTTGATTGCATTGAGCTGTTTTTATGAAATTTGGATTATCAACTTTTTTTGTTCTGTGTGGGACCAAAATGGAAACGTGTAGAAAAGATCAAATGCAAACAGTTCTATGAATAAATATCCTTTAATTATTTGTGTTACTTTGGAGGACATTCTATTTTGGTGTCCTTAGTGATATTAGCAATCTAGTCGGTGCACAAATGAATCAAAGTAAGTATTCCGTGCCAATGTAAGCACCATCTCGTGGGCCAAATCAAACTCCTCAGAGGACCAGATTTTGGGCACACCTCCTTTAAGCGAATAGTTCTGCAGTTTGGTTCATTAGGCTGGATTCATAAAGTTAATGATAATAAAAATAAACAGTCTTTTGAACGGCCCTATCCCGTTGTCCTGTTATAAAAGCACGTCGCTGAACCGTAGCAGTGGAAAAGTGGACCTTCTTGCTACCGGCCTCCATTACAGCTTTGAAATGCAATGCAATATTTCATGTCGTGTATACACAATAGGGCTGAAGGATTTACTAAAGCAGATCAAGATTATTCTCAAGAGTTCGCAATGAGAAACATGACCTGCTAAACGAGTACAACAACCATTTCAGCACCTGTTTGTAGTGCTCCCAACTACAGGGTTATGTTGTTGTTTGCCAAGCTAGAGGACGTTACATTACTGCTCTGGTCAATGAATATGTCTCTATTTTCTTTCGTCTATAAGCAGGTCTTACAGTTCAAAGTTGTCTTTTATTTGGTCGTGTCCTTCTCTCTCCTCGTTTTTCTCTGTTCATGCTCAAAAGCGCCTGTCTCTCTCCGCTCAGCCTCTCCGTGTCAGTGTGACTGTGCTCGTCGAGAGTGTGTGAGCTGTGACACGCAGAGCCGTCCCCCCCCCTGGGAGCACATTCACTGGACCAGCCCAGGCTTTTGTCTGTAATCCCCCGCACACTTAAACACCACAGCTCGCCTCAGAGCAAAGAGGGAAAAAAGGAATAAAGCATATTAAAATTTGAAAAACACTGTAATCAAAGGGTTATCTCAAAGCACACCCCGCAGCCGCCTCTTTTACTTGCGGATATTTAGCATTTTTCATTTTATCCACTTTGGTAAATTATGTATGGCTTTTAACACACCGCAGGTAGCAAGCTCGTACAGCATGCATTTACCCCCGATAACTTGTTTAGCAAAAGTTTGAATTTAAAGCCAATATAAGCTTTGCGGAATGAAATGTCACATGTTATTTACCTTGTTTTCAGCTAAGGAGAAGGAGTTACGGCGCCCACTTCTCCTCGGACGCGATCAAAAAATGCAAGCTATTTCTGAACTTGAAACGGGCTACAAATCTCCAGACGGCCCGTCGCGGCGCTGGTTGACTCCCCTCCCGCCCGGCAAATGATTTACTCTGCGATTCTGTCAACGGAGAAGGCGAAGGCGGTTGTCTTTGTGATGTCGCCAGAGAGCGCGTTTTTTAACCGAGCCCGTAAGTTCCCCAAAAGCCATTTGTCTGGCAGCCTGTCAAAACGCTGCTGTGTGCGCTTTGATTACATTTTTTTTATACCTTTCGAGTCCGCCTGACCGCATCCATGCTATTACAAAACAGTCGGCCTCATCTGTTTGCTCAAATGAAGCGCACCAACAGGTTTTGCAATTACGATTAGATTTGTGATTTCTGTTTTCATTTTTAAACTGCAAGACTGACATGCATTTTGGAAGTGTTTGTGGAGGTGCAAACAGTTTATAGAATACAACCTCAAGGAGACGTTTGTAGACGATTTAGCAGTCCTACTGTAATTTTGATTGCATTTCCCATTATAGTTCTCATATTTTAGAACTTGCTGGAGAACTCTGAATTGCAAATAATATATATGAACTTTCAGCTAAAATGGCTACAGCATCTTCCAAACTTCTGATAGTGTGACATGCTGAATAGATGAGTACTTTCATAGACATCACTGTCCGTCTGTAAGTAGTACAGTCTTATATGACGAAGCATTCGTTTTGGAAGGATGAACATATCTGAAATATACACCACAGCTCTGCGCATTTGTGCAAATTACACTGCAGCATTTTCCATTTGCATTTTGGCGCGTTAACAGGCCCTCTGAGGATTGTGGGAAATCAGTCTTACAGTCAGTGATTGAACAAGCCTCTCAGGACTGTGCTTTATGGCCTCTCTGTGGAGAACTAGCTTTCTTATGATGTAGTTTTAAACTCTTAATATGTTTTGGGCAGCAGGGAACATTTTCGTTCAACGATTTATTGCTACTATATAAATCCTGGCCCAATGGGAAAGTGAAGTAAGTTGCGCTGCATTGGTGGCTGAGTGGTGGTTAGTGCTTTTCCCCACAGCAAGGCAGCAGTGGGTTTGAGTCAGCGCTGTGGTCAGGAGTTCCAACTGGAGAGCTAAGCCCACAGTGAAGTTATAAGATTGTTTATTCATACAGAAAGACTACACGGATCATCTGGTTGCAGTGTGTGTCATCAACTAAACATTTTTGTCGCAGTTTTAGTCAAAGTGATACATTTGCTGACAAAAATGTGTGTAAAACTACATAAAAAGTAGTTAATTAATGATGACTAAGATGATGGCTAAAATATTCATTAATAACAAATGTGTAAAAACGAAGGGACGAGAAAGATCTAAGCTTCCAATGGCACAGTTTGAAATATCATTATTTAAATTCAATACCCAAGGAACCAATTTGAGTGTTTGTTCATGTGGGAGAAGCTTCATGAATCAGTACAATATATACTATGTCTCAATTGAATGATCCAGATGTCAAGTTGATTAGATGTATTAGATGACAAATTAGACTAAAATAAAAACAATGATCTGACGTAACGTTAACTAAAAGTGTAGATATGTTTTTGGAGGGAGGGCATCTGGAACCTAACCTCTATGCCAAGTTCAAATGCTAAACAGTGCAGTTGATACTGTGGCATCCAAAGAATGGAGAAGCTGAAGGTTGTGTTTTTTTTCTCATCAAAAACATACCAGGAGTTGCGTTTTGACCCACTCGCGCATCTTTGAATCTTTCACTGTGGCTTTTCTTAGCAGCGCGGCGGAAGCTCAGAGAAGGCTCCTCTTGGTCGGATAAGCTCCACCTGACGTCCTACATACAGTATCCAGGAAATGCTTTCCTCACTTCTCTATCTCTTGCCAAGTTTAATCCTTTCGTCATGGAGTAAAAACACTCGTAGCCCATAGCTTCACCACAGCCACACATGCAGCCCATTCTATTTTTCCTTTCTTTCTTTTCTTTTCTTTATTGAAACAGCTGTGCAGTGGAGGTGAGGTGAGGAGGGTGGGACGGGCTTAGTGAGTTTGCTTGAAGAACCAGGAAGTGAAACAACTGGATATATTGTTTTAGCTGTTTTAGATCAATATTGGAACCAAAGTGTCAGATGATGATAAAGGATGTGTTTGAGATTATTACCAAATAACACACAACACCCCCTCCTGAAGCCTCTGGACCCATCTTCAGACCTTTAGCTGGTTAGTGCACGGATTGAAAATAGGAAACATGTTGGTTTCACCTTCTTGACATCTGACCTTTCTCAAGTGTCATATCAAATGAATTACATAATTTTCAATCTTTCATTCAGTGTAAAGTGGTTGGGGGCAACGACGAGGTCAGGCGTCTCTGTGCATAAACTGGTTCCAGCAGAGCCATTTGAACTCTCAACGTCACATTGTTTCCATCCATATTGGCTCTAACCGCCACATCGACTGTACAAAGTGGCTATTTTATATGCAATGAAACTCCATTAGTTGGAAATGAATTTAAAGTGCGGTGCAGGGCCGGGATTTTGAAGGTCTGTTGCTTTTAAATATTCAGTTGCTTATTGGCGAGACTTAACAATAATAGCGAAAGCGTTGAAACCAAGGTTGGCTGTTTATTTGGTGCACAGCCTAATTGGGTTTTCATCAGGTTGTTGCCATGGTGTTGCTGGCTCACATTCATTTGTGTTAAGAATGTGTGTGAAGAAACGTGACTTATCAGGCTGCAGTGGGAGGGACAAGCACGGGTGAAGTGAAGAGATCTATGTGTCCAATTAGTGCACCTGTCAATCACTTCACGGGAGATATCGGAGCGGGGGGGCGTAGGGGTATGTTACTAGTGTAAGAATTTTGTGTGTATTTCACCAGAACGGCACCTAAGTGGTTTTCTTTTTTTCAAATTGAGATAATTAGTTTCTTTCTACTCTCCAAATGCGGCTGCAACTTTATGTATCTGTGGTTAAACATTCCACAGCTAACATAACATTTGTGTGCTCCTTTATTCAATGAAACTTTAAGCCTTTTACTACAAGGTTTGGTGATTTGGCAGACTTCTGATTCCTGAATAAATGTTGAGACCAAAGATTTAGATGTTCGCTAAGGGAATATTTACCCGTTCGCCAATGTTGGCTTCTCAGTAACTAGTAGCACACACATAGTATTAGAAACGTGAGCAACTTGGTTAGAGAACTGCAGCTCTTTTGGACTTGGCAGTGGACAGTTCCGGTCAAAAAGTGGTGACAGGCGAAGTTCATGAGGCGTGAGGTATGGGCTGTAAAACTGGCTGCAAATGTGGTCTTTACTTTACTTGGATCAGGATTCCTGTTGTTTGGTTCAATTCCAATTTGGCAGAGATGGCCTAATGACTGATTTCAAACATCTGCGCACTGTCATGTCCCTGGATCTTATAGGATTCCTGTTGTTTGATCCGGTTTTACTGTTGTCTGATTAGTGTAGTGTTAAAGAGGACTTTTAAATACCAATAATAATAATAATGCATCAAGTTAATACACCCTCTGACCTAAAATTAAAAGTGTTTTGGGCTCACTTTGCATAAGAGTAGTTCAGGGAGCACGATACATCATTTTCACACATGGATTGACCACAGAAGAGTGCCAATCTTAACCCCATTGAAAATATTTGGGATGTGCTGGAGAGAGCTTTGCGCAGTGGTCACACTCTCCCATCGTCAGTACAAGATCTTGGTGAAAAATTAATGCACTGCACTCTTTTGACCTTGCAGAAGCTTATTGAACCACAGCGTGCTGTAATTAAAGCTAAAGGGCCTATTTCACCGGCCTGGAGACCACCGCAGACCACATGGTGACTCTGCATGGTTTCCGAGAGGTCTCCGCATGGTGTCTGAGAGTCTCCGAGAAGTCTACGAGGTCTAAAGCAGTTGGGTCGCGACTTGTGAGACGTTTTTGTGATGACCCCGCAATGTCTCAGAGACCAAAGAGTCTTTTTGAGATCTCCTTTGTATCCGACAGGTCTCGTACAACAAATAGTGTTCGCACATTGCCACAACCGCTTGAGATCGCGTAGACCTCTCGGAGACCATGCGGAGACTCCGCTGAAATCGAACCTGTCCGTTTTTACTGAGACTACCTGGAGACTCGCCTTATTGCCAGGGGACGTCTCGGGGACATCTCCGTGACCAACGGCAACTTAAGTCTCCAACTGGTCTCCAGTTTGGTGAGATAGGCCTTTTGTATGCGCACAATCATTCCAAGTTGCAGAGACGTTGGGGAGACTGTCGTGGTCTCAACTCATATTCCAGCGTGTGACCTTTTTTTGTGGTGACTTCTTTTGGTCAGGCAGTGTACAGCACTTTTCTGGACAATTTACATTGCATTATTTTTTTACTCCACTGGTGGTGAGAAAGCCATTATAGCCACAGTTGGCCTGGGGTAGACCTACAAACCGTCCTGTCTTTTAGGTTTCGTAGACCAATCCTGAGTCTTTTTCTCGCGCATGAATAAGTCAATCAGGGGAGTTCATTGCCATAGCCACATGCTCCTGCAGAACCGAACGCACTCAGGAATGTTCCGCTCACTCCCACGTCTGCAGCAGAAAAGATGTACTCGCTTAAGTTTGTTCAGAAAGTGGCCTCATCCGCGCCGCTACCTTGCCGCGGTGAATAGGGCTTTGTGGTGAATGCATGTTTTCAAAGGCGCAGTACGGCTGCCTCCTACACTCCAGCTACAGCAGAGCACAAAGCAGAAGGACATCAACTCGCACTTGTTCCTTCCCTTTTAGGAGTCGGCTGGCGTTTGAGAAAAGTCATTTAAAAGCATCATCATATTGTGTGAAGAGCTTTGTCAATCACTTGCAAAGACGTGCGCAAGGATATACTCAAGGTAAATGTGGAAAATGGTCTCAACTTATATAGCGCTTTTCCACCTACATTAGGCACTCAAAGCGCTTTACAGCAAGGAACCTCTCACCCATTCATACACCAATGTACGCAGACACTGGAGGCAAGGTGGGTGAAGTGTCTTGCCCAAGAACACAATGACAGCATGCACCTTCAGGAGGCGGGATTCGAACCCCCGACCTTCCGATCATGACACGACCTGCTCTACCATCTGCACCACCATCGCCTCATCATCATAAAATGTTAACTTATATGTCCAATAATTTGGACATGTAAAATGGAGCTGCATCTGTTAACTAAGAAAGTGAATATGACAGAATGTTTCATTTTCACTGTATACCTTAGTGTATAAATATCACTTGTGATATTTTGTCTGCCGATAGCCAGGCTATGAGACCTAGGAGACTCGGGGCTTATTTTAAACAGTAGAGCCGTCAATATATAGGTTGGGCCCTAGTATCTAGTTCTGTTATTTAACTTAAACTGAAACTAATATATGATAGACTCATTACATGCAAAGTGAGATATGTATTAGGGCTGCACGATTTTGAGAAAAAACTGCGTTTTTTCTGACAAATATTGCGATTGCGATGCGATTTTCGATTTTTCTGTTCAATACTTTTAAGTGCGTAAAACTAAAATTATGAATAAAATATGTTGTTACTTTTATGAAACAAAGGGTTAAATAAACTACATACATAGTGATTAAGGTAATGAGATTGTTCGATGCTTCGTGATTATTAAATGTTCCCCTTAATGTCCAAAATTACTGAAACTACTGGGATTTTACACATGAAACAAAAACTATACATTACAAAACTAATCTGTGGATTTTACATTTCGAGATTTCCATCAAAAACTCAACGTGAATGTTGAGACGAGTGGTGCTGCTTATCACACATCGGTTTCTGAATGTCTGGCTCTAAAGAGGAGAATTTCAGTCTCACACTGGAAAACCTAACTTAACAGGTATTGGGAAGGGCATGAGCACTTTGAGGGCAGACTCTGTAAGCTTTGGATGTTGGTAACGCAAACTCGTGCACAGACGCACATGCCGTGAAAAATACGAGACATTTGGTTCCACAAAAGCGTTCTCTGGATCACAAGCAACAAAACGCTGCTTATTCTATGAAAATCCGCCGCATATTGACGTCAAACACCTGCTGTAAAGATGGTAGAATGAGTCGTGGCTGAATACAGTGGACGCACGTACGACGGCGGTGAGCGGCGGCGCACGGCAGCAGGCCGAGATTGTTCGACCCGCCACAACCAGACCCGCCATCAAAGGAGAATTTATGACCCGATCCGCGAGCATGGCTGCGGAGACCGCGGGGGAACCCGCAACCCGCGCATCAGGTGCGCTAATGCCCCAGCCATGTGTGAAATCCTGCGCGTTTTACAATAGCTACATATTGACAAACAGGATGAAGAAAGATTACGCACGGTTCTGAGAAGTGCCCTCCGTGCGCATCTATGTCGTGTTGCTGCTTTGCTGCTGACAGAGAAAGCCGGCGTACTGCATACAAGCTTGTTTCCATTGCCATTTCTGATTGGCCACCAAGCCAGGAACGCGAGATTCGACCATTTTGATTGGCTAATAGGTTTGTCAATCAAATGTCAGGGGCGGGAAAAAAAACCTCAGCCTCCTGAGGTTAGGTTATCGCAGGAGTTAAAACCTCAATATCGATGCGATAAAGGTTAATCGTGCAGCCCTAATATGTATAGCCTTTACTTGTTATAATTTTGACTCATCCTATCCTTGGTATCTCAAAGAGACTTCATACGACTCTTTGCGATCTCCTTGGTATCCGATAGGTCTCAGAGACATTGCAGGGACGTCACAGAAACGTCTCATAGGTTGAGAACAACAAATGGTGTTTGCAACATTGCCACAGCTGCTTGAGACCTTGAAGACCTCTCGGAGACCGTGCGGAGACTCTACTGAAATTGAACCTGTTCGTTTTCACTGAGACTACCTGGAGACTCGCCTTATTGCCACGAGACGTATCGGAGACATCTCCATGACCAGTGGCGACTTTAGTCTCCAACTAGTCTCCAGGCTGGTGAGGTAGGCCCTTTGTTATATGCGCGCAATCTGTCCGACTTGTGGACACTCTCTGCAACGTCTCCGCAACTCTCTCCGGTGAGATAGGCCCGTCACCAATCAGAGAAACAAATGCCCCTTCTGTATCAAAACAAACATGGCGGCTTTCGTGAGGAGAACAAAATGAAAAGAGAAAATAAAGTGGATTGAGCGGCGGCGATACGGTAAACAAATCACAATTGACTTATTTTCTTCTTTAGCCCTACACAAGAGCTGAAAGCACATTTTTATGTTGTTTTTTTTTTTTTTTGGTGGCATTTTTAGCACCGCTTGTTCTCTCCCAGTGAAGTTGAATAAACCAGCGATGCGTGCAGCAGATGCAGCTCAGGGCTCCAGCATGGGGTCACCCTGGCATCATGGCAACACTGCAGTCAAAAGAGATGTGCTTGAAGCATCTAGTATGGTCCTGGCCGCATACTTTTACTTTTCATTTAACGCTTCGGGGCTGTGTGCTTGTCTGAAAAAATGTGGCTTTTCATTAGCAATTTTTAGAAGCAGCTGAAATATTTTGACCATTTGCTGAGGTCAAATATTGATTCATTTATTCAACCTTCAGCTTTCCACTTCTCAGGCAGGGTTACAACATCTTCTTTTTCAGAATCTGTCTTTTTTCTTTTGGAATTTGACTCTAGGGGGGAGTACAATTACGATTCAAAATTCATTCGTCTCAGTACAAAATGTTCATTTTTTTTAATCTAATCTCAGATGTACTGCATCTCAGAGTGACTTTTCCTCATTTATTAATTCTATCTAGGATCCAAGTGGTTATTTTCTATATCACTTTTAGAATGTCTGAGTCTGCTTGCATTCCAATGGAACATTTGCAATATTATTTGGCAAACCAGATTACACACCCAAACCTGCAATGCCTCGGTAGAAGTTATCCCATGCATATTTCATTCAGTAAATCTAATATGCCTTTCGTTTGCAAGTCCTTTCTGCCCATCAGCCCTTATCGCACATTATTTTGAGCTTCTGACAGCGCGGGCTCCTCTTGAGTACTCCTGTCTGTTATTCCGAATCGATGTGTGTTACCGGGGAAACCTGACAGTGACAGTCTGCTCATCTGTTCTCGCCGCCGCCTCTTCATACCGTTATATCCCTCATGTTGGTTTCTCCGGATTCATCATGTTCACCTGAATGTCACACCTAAATGTACCAGTTGGGGCATGTGCCGGACAAGCAGGTATTTCTGTGATTTGTTGTAATAGATTGAAGTGTCCTCCACATTGTCAAAGTCCATAAACCATCATTGAACACCATTTGTCAGCATTAAGCTAGCTGAAAATGGTGGCTTATACTTTGTGTTTACTATGGCAGCAGTCTGTCAGCAGAGGGCGCTCCAACTAGTGTTGTTCCAATACTATTTTTTTCCAATCAGATACCAATATTTTGATAAATGTTAAAAGGTAAAAGGTTTTGTTCAAATACCCTCTGATACCTAAAACATCATTGGTATCAGTTTAAAATCCAGTATTGGAAGAAACCAAACAACACATGAGATGAGCAGTCCTTACTCAGAAAGTGTTGTTTTTGTTTAGTTTTTTCAAACACCTACATTTAAAGGGAGAATGTGAAATATCATTCTGGAATAGATTTATAAGCCATAATTATGCAGGATATGTCCGTTTTAAGTTAAATTAGTTACTTCATTTCAAGAATATATTTAGAACAAGGGCTCTTTAACATTCAACAATTCCAATAACTTGGAACTTTATAATGTCTAGATTTGAAAACATGGTCAATACAAAAGCGTCTACAAAGAAAAAAATAAAACAACGACAAATCCAATTTGTACTCAAGGAGTAGGTGGAACTCCCAGCAACTTCCATACAGTCCTCACTCTTCCAATAATGGCACTGTATTTCTTTTAAGTAACACGCCTTCAAACATCTCATCATCAGGGCAAATGAAGAGCTTGTATGAATACGCTCATGCATACTAACGAAATGCATGAGCGTATGCTGCCCAGGAACACTGGTAGTACATTTACAATCATTTATTGATGTAAAAAAAAACAAAGGAAAGACATGCTTCTGTTTTCTAGATGATACAACTATTTAAAATAAAATAACATTTGAATAACGCTCCATTGTATCTTTGGATAAAACTGAGGTAAAATGCAAAAAACAACAACATTTGATATATACTTTTCATAGTAACTTTTGGAAAAATGGCAACAATCACAAAAAATGCCCTCAAAACCCTTGAGGTTTAATTACAAATGAGAGAAGTTATAAAGTTTGTTGTGAATTAAGCAGTATTTGAGGAAGTATTCTGCATAAGTGGCGTGTAACAAATTGACATCTGTGATTGTGATGCGAGGAGCAGACATGTCACTTCTCCCTGTACGGCTTTAGACCTGTTGTGCTTCTCTAGAGTTCTTAATGTCACTCGCATAACTAAGCCAAGGTATTTCCTGTTTTTGTCATATTCTTCTGTGCAATAACATTGAGAGATATTTGAGAATGTTTGGCATATTGTTGGCACAGATAGAGGCTGTCTGTTTTCTCAAGTGCATATTTTAAAATGTAAATGAAAGTGCATCACTGTGAACAAAGGCATAATGATGGGCTAATTTAGGAGCTTAATTCTTAAGCGACAGTGACAGTTAATGAACTGAAAAGCCGCACATAATTGAGACGGCATTATTAAGATGTGTGGCAAAGCGTACGTGAAGTGAAGAGTATTAGGAAATAACAGACTGTTTGTTTGGGGCTAAGTACTGTCGCTAAAAGCAGCCTATTTGTTCCCAAAAGGCCTGGTTTATAATTGAAGGTTTTCTTTGAACACAAGTGGAACATTGCCAATGTTAGTGTGAATATATGTATAATGACATACGCCCCTCCTGGACCCGCCACCTTAACGTGGTGGAGGGGTTTGAGCGCCCGAATGATCCTGGGAGCTCTGTTGTCGGGGGCTTGGTGCCCCTGGTAGGGTCTCCCATGGCAAACAGGTCCTAGGTGACTGGTCAGACAAAGAGCGGTTCAGAAGCCCCTTATGAGAGACCAACAGGCCCGGTTAGAACCATGAGGCCGTCCTTCTGTGGACCCACCACCTGCAGGAGGAGCCATAGGGGCTGGTGCAATGTGATTTGGGCAGCTCCAACAGCTGCCCCCACGACCCGGCAACGGACAAATGGAAGAAAATGGATGGATGGATGGATGGACATACAGTACGAACAGATTCTCGGGGCAGTAATGGTGCTGTAACACAAAATCTAGTCATTGATATCAATTTGTATCAAAGGCTAATTACATCTTGGTTTACTAAAGCAAAATAACATAGGTTTTTAAAGAAATGTTACTTTTAGAGTCATTTTATGACACAATATTTTTACTCCTTATTGATTCTGAACACACAGAGTTGACATAGAAAGTTATATTTAGTTTTGTCCTATTGTGTTAAATGCCGAAAGCTTTGCAAAAGTTCAAAATACCAATCTAAACCCAATCACTGAAACTCGTGGACACAGCACAGCTCCAAAGTTTCCCAATCAAACATGGCCTGCAAGCATTTCAAAAAGCTGCATATTAGCCAATCGTGTATTCTGTAATGTAGACTTCAGGCAATATCAAGCTAATCTCATTTTCTGCACTTCTTATGGATCTATAATGCTGCCAAAATGTTTGCATTATGGATATCGCTGTAGACCATGTTTTAATAAGTCGACTTGGAGAAGTGGTGATGCATATAGCACATTATCTTATTCTGTCTTTCAGTAAATTAAGCCTGTCTATATTAAAACACCTGAACTGTAAACCATTTAATCATCTCTACTCTTTTAAACTTATTTGGTCTATAAGGCTATTTCAAACTTGCTCCTGGGATTTTTGTTTGAGACTTTTGGATTGACAAGGAATCAATTTAAGTCCCCTCGGTTTATTTTCATTCAATTCATTTGTCATATTTTTGTCTTTTTAAGAAAAATAATTCCAAGATAAAAATGTATCAACAAGATATATTAAGTCGACTAAAAATGTGCACTTTTACCTTGTTGATACAACTTTCCTGTGTTTTTCATGTCTCCTGCAGAGGTACAAAGCCGGCCGCTGCGACGACATCCTCAAGTGGAAACCCCCCAACCTCAACTCAGTGGACTTCAGACTGAAGATCACTAAAGTGGGAGGAGAGGGGTGAGTCTGCCTCCAAACTGTAACGCTTCAACAGTTCCAAACAGCGTACGCTGTTTGGAGCAATATAGCCTTTTCTAACCAGCAAACAAACGCCATTCATTCTGCATTAAAGTAGACGGGAATGGACAAAATAACAAATACTGCTGAATTCCACTGCGGCATGTTTCTGGTTAAAGACACCACTGCCTCTGCTCCACAAAACTGTCTCTCTTCCTTCTTAAAATGATTAGGTAATTGATGAATTGGCTCTGTTAGCTTCCCCAGACTTTAACATTGCCAGATCCACGGCGCAGTTTCCTGTTAACGTCCTCAAACAGCAGTGCGCTGTGCCGTCTACTGCGTGACACATTCAAGCCACATTCCATTGAGAAAGAGCTCACATACCGGTCACATTTTAGAGTAATATAAACGCCATTGCAAAAAAAAAAAAAAAAGAATTGTGCAGGGCCTGCGGTCTAAACGTAGTCTCAGGCCCAATCTCAATTCTCTTTTCTACCCCACCCCCACCCCTACCCCTTGCCCTTGCCTTCGCCCTTGCCCTACACCTTGAAATGGAGGGCTAAGGGCGAGGGTTGAAAAGCCCGCCATAAGAAATGGGGCAGCCCTCCATTTGACTGCATTTTACAACTAACACAGATGTTAAGGTTATGTGAGTTTGGAATGGAATCTTATTTGTATATATATATATATTTTATCAATTAGAACACATTTATATGAAAATGTAAAAAAGCAAGCCCCTACTCGTCTCTATAGCAGTCTCTATAACAGACTGATGCTGTTTTGTAACACCTAAACAACAGGACAAACCCTACAGATTTTCATCTATTTCTGCTTCATCCGGCACTACATTCTCCTTCCTCCTGTCCGTGTTTTGCTGCTTCTACCGCGGGTCGCTGTGGCTGCAGCCCATTAGCCAGAGCTGCGAGAGAGCAGCCGATCCACTCATAGCGCACTCATAGCGGGACAGGCAGAGGTAGACCCGCTCGCAGTGCGCTCAGGGCGGGGACAGGCGGCTGCAGCCTCCGCTCTGAGCCCCGGGCCTGAGCGGAGTCTGCCGAGGTGCGCTCAGGCCGGGGACAGACAGTCTCGGACAGCACAGCGGCAAGGGGCGACAGCGGGTGCAGCAGCGAGACACTGAACCCCGTGGGTCATGACAATAGCGACGTATCGAAAGTTTGGAAAGAAACTCCAAAGTTAGGCAATACAGCGCGAATAAACGGAGCGTTCACAGCAGTAACGCAAATAACGTAGAACTGACACGTTTAAAGCAATGGACTGTTCTAATTGTTGCACAAAGCAAATAAAGTCACGAACAAAGAGTTCTGCAACTTTATAAATGTTGTAAGAGTGCTTATTGATGATGTTCGTGAATTCATTTCGCAGCTTATTTCCGTGTTTTGTCAAACTCCTCCTACCCCTTCGTCTGAAGTGTGGATCTGAAAAACCCTCGCTTTGAGGGCTATGTGGCCCTCTCCCTCACCCCTACCCCTCGCAGCAAAATACAATTGGGACACCCCTCTGTCTCTCGTGAACGCGCAAAGCGGAGGGCTAAGGGGTAGAATTGAGATTGGGCCTTAGAACCCTCTGTAACAGCTCAGCTCTGACCTCTGTCACATGTTGTATGCGAGGCTAGATGTTTTAAGTGTGGTTCAGTGCTTTCTTTTGGAGATGTTTGTAGCATTTTGACTTTACTCTGTGGTGATGCATAGTTTGATGTGATATACTCTAGCCAGCAGTCTCCAAACTGGCAGCCGTAACAACAAAAGTCCGACTGAAAGACATGTATTGACTTATAGACCTATAGACCTGTAGTAAAAAGCTTTATTGATATTCTCAACCTATCGAAGCAGCTGTGATCGATAGAATTAATGCCAGTATCTCCTTCAGTGCACTTAAAGAACAGGAGTCTAGCAAAGCCTGTACAAAGAACTGTATGGAGCACATATAAATTACCCAGCAAATGTCTTCCTCAGTCTGGACAGCACAGACAAGTGCCCTGTTGTTTATGTCTATCCTCTTAGAGTACACTAATGCCTACCAGTATACAGCGCTGGAACCTGAATTATTTATGGTTCAGGGATAATAAACCAAAACCGATAGAATAAGAAATGATTGTAACAGGCCTGCAGAAAAAGAAAAGAAAAAGTGATTTGAACAACAGGCGATAATAGTGAGAGGGATGAAGTTATTTTGCTGCTACACTGGAATTCTACGAGAGGGATTGGAGCCCGGGGCAGAAGGAGCAGCGAGAGGAAGATGGAATAAGTCAGGATGGAAAAGATTAATGTCAAAGGAACAGAGTGCATTTTTTCATTCTGACACAAATAACATACAGCAAGGGGAAGAGTGGGTCATTCTGAGCGCGCTACAAAAGGACGTGTGCTCCACGTTCTGATGGTGATAGAAGTCAGATATGGAGAGGTATGTAAAGCCAAGCCAAAAAATGCAATCTTAAATAAAACAAATATTCCCTTTGATCTTTAGAGAGGCCAAACTTTATATGGGTAATGCCATTGCAATTACTGGGGTGGTAGATTCGAAGTAAAGAAAGAGTTTTTCATCTTCTGCCTTAGCGCTCATTAAAGAATGCTGGAGTGGACTACATTATGTGTGTTGAAAGCCCTCTTAGTGGTTTAAACAGTTAATCATTTGGGGAGAATGACAATACTAGGGATGTGCCGATCCAATCACGTGATCTGAAATCGGGCCCTATCACGTGGTTACAGACTCGATCGGAATCGGACATTACCTCCCGATCAGGACTCGGATATTTACGCCTGTCCATTCTCATTACTTTTGATCAGATTTCGAGCTATCGCAAACTACATTCTGTCCTCTCCCCCTGGCCCAGCACCTCTGACACTCACTCCACCTGGCTGCGTCAAATCGCTCACACCATCCGCTCAGTCCGTGTCCTCCCTTCGTATGAGAAATTTCCAAATCCCCATGTGCCAGCGCGGGAGATCAATAACAACATCACCAATGACCCGTGCAGAGTCTACTGTAGGCTAAGTGAGGAGTGAGGAGGGAGAACGGACGGGAAGACAGGAAGGGGAGAGAGTGGTAAGAAGTAACAAACGGCTGTTTTTATAGCTATTACACCGCCACATGTGATTGAACCGTGGCTACTCAGACCCGCACTGAGCAGAGAAACCCTCCTCACATTTCTGCAGAGATGTTTAAAAGTCCGCGATGGACAGAGACAAGAACCCGGCCCGCTTCGCTCATACATGCGCAAATATGCTGAAAGACCAGGGGAAACGTCTGTCTCTATTAATAACCTAAACCACTGCTTTCTCTCTTCGCTCACACATCCCCGCGCTACGTTCAGTAGGTGAATTGAGGAAGAAGCGCTTGTTTTCACTCCTCTGGTGAGCCTTTAGTAAAACGCACGCACTCTGTACACGCCCACAGTAGATGACGCGTATTCACGCCACGGTGAACGGCGCACGTGCACAGCTCGGTGGACGGTGCACTACGCGCGTGGACCTCGACCCCATCCCAGTTTTCAGGCTGAGTCAGGGAAATGTGGTCAACCTATCTTCATTTAAAGAGACTGTAATCAAGTTAAAATGGCATTTAGCTTTTGGCCAAATATATTGTGTTATTTAACTGTTTGGCAAAAATACTGTTGTCTTTTTTCTGTACTGCAAGACAGTATTGTACATTGTAGTGTACAAAAATGTTATTGCCCAAGTTTTGTTTTCATTGCCAATCAACAAACACATTTAATAAGGAATGGGATTTTAGATCACCCTCTCTGTGTAAAATGATATTAAACTGTAACGACTAATAGTCTTGTTTACTTGAGAAAAACAGACTAAGTAGAATTACTCTATATATCCAAAACCATGAATGAAAACAAGTTGAATATAATATTGTGTTTTTCTTCATTTAAAAAATATATATATTGAGTATCGGATCGGGACTCGGTATCGGGCATTTCTCAAAATCAAATGACTTGGACTCGGGGGCAAAAAAAAACCTGATCCGGACATCCCTAATCTATACCATATTTAATCAATGTTTTGGCAACACTTGGCCACTGAATAGCGTTCCATTTTTTTGCCTTAAAAAGCTCTTTGGTGGCTTTGTCCGTAGCTTTGGGTCATTGTCCATCTGCACTGTGATGCGGCGTCCAAGCATTTGACTGAATATGAGCACATAATATTGCCTGAAACACTTCAGAATTCATCCTGCTGCTTTTGTCAACAGTCACATCATCAATAAATACAAGGGAACCAGTTCCATTGGCCCATACATGCCATGATGCTGCACCACCATGTTTCACTGATGAGATGGGATGTTTTGAATCATTAGCAGATCCTTTATTTCTCCATACTTTTCTCTTCAAATCACTCTGGTACAAGTTGAACTTTGTAGGGATGGTCTGATATGAACATTTTCTGCCGATATCTATATCTGATATTTGCCTCGCTGCTCTGGCCGATATTTGCCAATATTTATTTTGACGTTAAAAATCAAGAGAAAGGCTCACTCAAATGTTGTAAAGTTTTCAAATTATTGTTCCACTATTGGAAAATAAACAATACAATGCTTGGTGTGTCTGGGACACACTGTCTCGCACACTATGATGGAACAAACAATCCTTTTTATTAGAAAAATATTTAAAAAAGATCAAATGCGATGTTGGAGTGAAATGTCATTTTGTTTTGGCTAAATATTTACTCAGACCTACTTATTATATTTTCATCCATGTCCTCTATTAATGGGAAACCGTGACACTGGCAATATGCTACTGTTTGTTGTAGTTTTTATTTAAACATGTAGCCTACCATGTTGTTTAAGTTACATGTTTTAACTTTAAACAAATCTGATAAACTTCTCTGAGGACAGCTCTGTATGAAGCTTTGGAATTGCAAAAAATAGCATCATGTCCCTTTAACAGCACCTTATACTGAACTTATGCGGCCAGAATGTGAAGATTTAGAGTTGGTTTAGAGCAGGCAAAAGGCAAATAAATTTACAAGAATAGCATGAGCTTTGAACTGCATTGTTTTCAATAAAAAATGCACTAATGATCGCAAATGCGTCTAATTAAATATGCACGAAAATGCGGACATAACGCCTCGTTTTCACGGGTCATTAACATGACAAATGTGGGCACTGTAAACACGAATACATCATCACTGTAGTAAACCTACATGATGACAGAAAGTCAATGTTTACGTGTTGTAGCCTTTAGCCTGTTAGAAGCTATGCTACGCGAACAAATTGAAAGTTATAAATCTGGCGTCAGGACAGAGAAACTTTTACAACACTCACCACTCAGATGTAGCGACAATCCATCAGAAAATTATTCCTGTTAATCCTGACTCAAAATAATAATGTCCTTGGAGGCAGTTTTAGTCCAGTTTGTAACAGCAGCAACTTGTGGCTCTGTATCTCTGCGGTGTCCAAGTGTCCGCTCCACTTTGTTTAAACTTAATAAAAACATACTTTCTTTTGGAGACGTGTGAATTTCTGCTGGAGTTTCTTTATTTTTAGGAGCCACTGTTTATTTCAGATAATTTGAATAAACTGTTACCCCAGTCAGGTCAGCGCAGCCCGTCTACACTGCTGCATGCATTCAAGTGCACTACATCATGGCACAGAAAATAATTAAAAGAAAAAAATAATAATATTGGTCGATATTTTCCCTTATCGGACCGATACCGATAAGTGAAAAAAATTACAAATATTGGCCGATAATATCGGCGGAGCCGATATATCGGCCATCCCTAGATCTTTGTCTCATCTGTCCTAGGATGTTGTTGCAGAACTGTAAAGGTTTTTTGGCAAACTTTAATCAGCCTCCTGTTTTTGAGGCTCACCAGTGGTTTACACCTTGTGGTTAATCGTCTGTATTCTCTCTGGTGAAGTCTTCTCTTAATTGTTGACTTTGACACACATACATGTGTTCTTTCTTTTAAATAATGTTCCAAACTGTTGATTTAGCCACGCCTAATATGTTTGCTATCTCTCTGATGGGTTTGTTGTTTTATTTTTCAGCCTAATAATGGCATGCTTTACTAATAGTGATAGCTCTTTGGATCTCATATTGAAAATAACAGCATCAATATCCAAAATGCAAATATCACACTTGAAATGAACTCTGGACGTCTCATCTGTTCCTTATAAATGGGATAATGAGGGAAAAGCAGACATCTGGCCATGGAACCGCTGAACAGCCAATTGTCCCATTACTTCTGGTCCCTTGAAAAGAGGGAGGCACAAAAAAAACGATTGTAATACCTAGACTGTTCATCCGATTTGGATGTAAATACTCTCAAATTAAAGCTGAAAGCCTGCAGTTTATGTACATCTTTGGTGTTTCATTTGAAATCGATAGTGGTGGTTTATAGAGCCAAAAACATAAGAATTGAGTCGATGTCCCAGTATTTATGGACCTGAATATATATATTCCTGGGATCTGCTGTAGCCACTCCTCCAGTTTGGGGGTCACTGCCCCGAGTGCCCCAAAGACCACGGGCACCACTGATGCCTTCACCCTCCAGACCTTCTCCAGCTCTTCACTGAGCCCCTGGTCCCAGAGAAGAGCAGGAGAAGATTATCATAGATACATACATACATACGTACATACTGTACATACTGTACGTACATACGTACGTACGTACCTACATACATACATGTATCTGTACTCTACTTTTACTGAAGTAAACAATTTGAGTACTACTTCCACCACTGCATTACAGTTAATATTGTAAAGTATTAGGACTAAACTTATTAATGTTTCCCTTTTGTTTTGAAACATCATCTCGGCTGCTAACTTCCCAGGGTTTACTCCACCCACGTAAGTGTTCTAGAGAGAGCTACTTAAAGCATTAAGCATCTCGTTCCTCTGTCTTAGCTCACAAAACTTCACGGGGGAAAAAGAGGAAAAGGCAATTACTCTAAACACTACCTTTTGACAAACTTAACCCCTGCTACTTTTTTCGCTGTTTTTATAATTCATAAAGACTCCAGTATCGCTTGTGTAGAATCATCTCTCAGAATGCTGCCTAACACCAGGGAGCCAGCTCCTCCACCTGAGTGGTTGGAAACGCTCTCTGCCAAACGTGGAGCTGAAGGTGTGAAATGCATTTTGGCGCAGTGCGGTTTGCCAGTTTGAGCTCAAATCCAGAAGAGACTGAAAATGTGAAACGGAAGTAATTGTCACAAGATGCACAAAGTTTCATTATTTGCCAATGCATAATTCAAAAATACTATAGGGAACACATCAATTACTACTTCTTAGTCCATAATGCGTAATGATACTTTTCAGGTTTTATAGAATGTGCTGATCTCTCACTCATATATGGGGCAGTGGGTAGTAAAGATAGATTTCCAATGATGTCACATTTTTCCCACAATTACATATAGCATCATCGTGTGTGTCAAGCGTCTAATTGTTTGTGTTACGGCTCACTGATGAAATCCTGAAGCTGGTTCACACCTGTGTTGTGTGGGGCTGTACAAATCGTGCTGATCCCAACACGACAAAGAGACAGTATTTCAATATCCTAAAAGTGATGTATCACCAAGGAACAGAGACAGAAAGGCTTTCATATGAGAGGCGTAATCTATGGCTGGAGAGAGTTATCATAGAGAACGTCGACCCTGACCCAAGACGCTATAAAGTCTGCTCCCAACATTTTATCACAGTTAAATTGATGAACAGCGTACTTCCTTTAATTCTATGTCTTTTATTTTCATGATTATCACGCACACATTACGATGATTATGTTAGCCTGCCCACCAATCACATGGCTCCTTGTCAGTGAAAAAGCACACTAGCGACTATAGTACGCCCAGAGTAGACACAATCGTATACATTATGTATACACATTATGTGTATGCGAGCCGTGCGTAAACACACAATTTGGCAGCTCGCCGCGGATGATTCGAAAAACTGCATGACATTAATGATAAAATACATTGAACAATCCTAATTGAAATGGTGGGTATGGTATGAAATGCAGATTGACAGCTGCGCTTTTATCAGTCTAGTCAGGGAAATAAAAATTATCTATATTTTGTTGCTCCCTGAACCACATGACAATGAGCACGACAACAATAATTTTTTTGCCAGTTGCATGAATCTTTAGACCATTTTTCCTGCTCCCAAACCGCACGCTTGTAAAATTGCCTGATCTCATCTGAAATCCAGCTTAATAATTCCAAGCTCGATGGCCATTTTCTCCAGTCTAGACAAACAAACAAATGGCACGGACACGCCCTGAATCTGTGAGAGAATCTGCCGTGCTTGTTACAGTTCCAGTGTGCGAGAGCCAGGGGGACCTCAGTGACTGTCCCGGCCCCTGTGCACCGACGACAGACTGCGCCCTCCAGAACCCTGCCAGTCCCCGCCGAGCGAGCTGCGCCAGTCAACAGCGTCTCCACTCTCCTCCCCCTCTTCTCCTTTCTCTCTCCTCTCCTTCGGCGTGGGCGAACTCAGACGACGCACTGTGGAGAAATGTTCTGATATTTTCCTTCAAAAAAAAAAAGATGAGATTTTCTGGCACTTGAAAAGGCCTTGGAAGCGCTCTAGGCTTCTGAAAGACAGAGAGAGAAAGATGGACAGACGTGAAACAACCTAACAACTGTTTATTCATCAGCCCACACAATCAATCCGCGAGCACGCCGTTGTGTACCTCTCGAGACGGACATAGCCCTTGCAAGTTTATTACCTTTTCTCCGAGAAGAAAGCACAAAGGCTGGCTGCCGTTGATGTTTGTTGGAAAAGAACAAAGTTGGGGAAAGGAACAAAGTGGAAAAAGATGAAACAATCCCAAAAAGCAGGCGTGGGCTCCCTCCCAAGTGCAACTTAACAGTGTACGCTATTGTACTCATTCATCATTCCCAGACACAGAGTTTCGTCCCCAAGTAGTAATTCTCACGGACTGTCAAATGTCATTATGCAAAGTGTTCGAAAACCTCCAGGTAGTTGCCTAAAATATGGTAAATCTTGGTTGGTTGTTGGTTACTTGGTTATCAAGGTTCAACGCTTTATGACCCATCCTTTATTGTCTCAATGGGAAATCTATCGGAATGTTATACAGTGAGGAAAATAAGTATTTGAACACCCTGCTATTTTGCAAGTTCTCCCACTTAGAAATCATGGAGGGGTCTGAAATTGTCATTGTAGGTGCATGTCCACTGTGAGAGACATAATCTAAAAAATCAAGGTCCAATCAAAATCCAGAAATCACAATGTATGATTTTTTTAACTATTTATTTGTATGATACAGCTGCAAATAAGTATTTGAACACCTGTCTATCAGCTAGAATTCTGACCCTCAAAGACCTGTTAGTCTGCCTTTAAAATGTCCACCTCCACTCCATTTATTATCCTACATTTAGATGCACTGTTTGAGGTCTTTAGCTGCATAAAGACACCTGTCCACCCCATACAATCAGTAAGAATCCAACTACTAACATGGCCATGACCAAAGAGCTGTCCAAAGACACTAGAGACAAAATTGTACACCTCCACAAGGTTGGAAAGGGCTACGGGGAAATTGCCAAGCAGCTTGGTGAAAAAAGGTCCACTGTTGGAGCAATCATTAGAAAATGGAAGAAGCTAAACATGACTGTCAATCTCCCTCGGACTGGGGCTCCATGCAAGATCTCACCTCGTGGGGTCTCAATGATCCTAAGAAAGGTGAGAAATCAGCCCAGAACTACACGGGGGGAGCTGGTCAATGACCTGAAAAGAGCTGGGACCACCGTTTCCAAGGTTACTGTTGGTAATACACTAAGACGTCATGGTTTGAAATCATGCATGGCACGGAAGGTTCCCCTGCTTAAACCAGCACATGTCAAGGCCCGTCTTAAGTTTGCCAATGACCATTTGGATGATCCAGAGGAGTCATGGGAGAAAGTCATGTGGTCAGATGAGACCAAAATGGAACGTTTTGGTCATAATTCCACTAAACGTGTTTGGAGGAAGAAGAATGATGAGTACCATCCCAAGAACACCCTCCCTACTGTGAAGCATGGGGGTGGTAGCATCATGCTTTGGGGGTGTTTTTCTGCACATGGGACAGGGCGACTGCACTGTATTAAGGAGAGGATGACCGGGGCCATGTATTGCGAGATTTTGGGGAACAACCTCCTTCCCTCAGTTAGAGCATTGAAGATGGGTCGAGGCTGGGTCTTCCAACATGACAATGACCCGAAGCACACAGCCAGGATAACCAAGGAGTGGCTCTGTAAGAAGCATATCAAGGTTCTGGCGTGGCCTAGCCAGTCTCCAGACCTAAACCCAATAGAGAATCTTTGGAGGGAGCTCAAACTCCGTGTTTCTCAGCGACAGCCCAGAAACCTGACTGATCTAGAGAAGATCTGTGTGGAGCAGTGGGCCAAAATCCCTCCTGCAGTGTGTGCAAACCTGGTGAAAAACTACAGGAAACGTTTGACCTCTGTAATTGCAAACAAAGGCTACTGTACCAAATATTAACATTGATTTTCTCAGGTGTTCAAATACTTATTTGCAGCTGTATCATACAAATAAATAGTTAAAAAATCATACATTGTGATTTCTGGATTTTTTTTTTAGATTATGTCTCTCACAGTGGACATGCACCTACGATGACAATTTCAGACCCCTCCATGATTTCTAAGTGGGAGAACTTGCAAAATAGCAGGGTGTTCAAATACTTATTTTCCTCACTGTAAGTTCAAACTGGGCTGTGCAATAAATCAAATGAATTTGGTTCATCAGGTTCTTGTCAAAGGGAAAATGTCAAAAACGGTTAAATCCTTAAAATGATTCAAACTCTTTAATTACTCGGCCTGTAGTGAAGGGTACTTTGTTATGGGCTTTCCCTTTTTTTTGGAAGACTGTCTGATACCAACTGCTCTCATGTACATACTTTGATAAAAGATACTGTAGGTAAGTCGGTCAGATGGTGGTATAGATTGTGTGCAATAGTGGATCATTTGCGTTGTTGTGAAGGTACGACGCTTCAGGTTGCATCACCTTCCATTTGGTGCAAAGTGACATAGAGAACACGGATCTGTTTCATTAGGGCTCCTGAAGGTGGACATTGGATGTATTAAAACAACTGGTTTGGGTACCGTCCTCTCTGGCCCCATGCTGCAAGCGATACTGAAACCAAACATGCTCATAATGCACAGCAAGTCAGAGACAATACGATTTCTCATGCAGGTTTTCAAAAAAAAATAAAAAAAAAATTCCGAAGAGGACCAGAATTACAGTATGTGACATCTCCATGAAGACGAGTTGGTGTTGTCCTGCCCCTGGCAAAGTTACGAGTCAGATCTGAGGTGAGGCAAGGCCACGAGCAGTAAAGACATCATTTTTCACTGTTCTCCTTCGCTTTTTATCAGTAAAAAACATCCAATGCAATAAATGCTTGTGTTATTATCTGATTATTCTCGAAAATGGACAGATCAGTGAGGTACGAAGAAAGGGATTTTAAGCTCTTCAAGTCTATCCTCAGCCTTCGCTAAATTACACTTACCACCTTGAACAGATCGTTGCATTTACCATTCAGAGCCTTATGGTTTATCGGACATGTTGCTCCTCATACTTCCTTTCCTCCTCGCCGATCTACAATGAACCACGTTAAACGCTGATCAATGGGCTACAATGCTAGTTTATTAAGTACAGTCGGTTTCGCAGGCGATCGATCCCATCCACTCAAGTGTCTCTTTCGCTCTAGGTGTGAGAAATGTCAATACTTTTTATTGATGTTGGCGTTTATTATTTCTTTATTGATTCTATACCTCGGGGTTGCTCAACAGAAGATGTCAGTCATTTTTTGTTATTATTTGCTTTTTTAATATACATCCAAAGGCACACGAGATTCAGTGCTATCGCTTTTGACAGTCCCTCGTGAAATCATTCATTTTGAAAGTGGATCAGACCAAAGATCAATCAGATCATCCTCCCTATTGTGATTGTTTTGAAATGGTCTCAAATTTGGGCTCATCATTGCTAAGGTTGTTGGATAGTCATGTTGACCAGCTGCTTTAACAGTCTTTATTCGCGATTTAATGCCTGGTCTTGGTTTTGGACAATAGCCATGACTTAATAACGATCTCTCTAAATGTGGACCACTGCTTCCTTCCTGCTTCATCCATCATTAAACTAAACAGGGTAGTGAGAAGCCAAGAACGCTTTACCAGACCCTGTTTAAGCATGAGATGTAAGCTTAAGGTTTGTCAAATGCATTTGCAACGCTAATGTCTTGGTAAATAGCTTGAAGGCAGTGGCGCTAAAATCGTGCAGGGAGAGTCGTGTGACAGCAGGAGTTGTTAATAGAAGCCTGTCAGGAGCACTCTCTGGTTAGGACACCTGGGGTGGCTTCTGTTGCCATGCTGGGACTCAAGTTAGTGGATGTTTATCTTTTCTTTTCTGACATCTTCACATCTCCTTGTGTGATTGAAAACACTACAAAACACTTCAATGCAAATGGAAGAGCTTTGTTATTGCACGCTTCTCTTGCATAACCCGGTGCACTGTGAGGCCAGACAGTCAAACAGTTTGCAAAAACACTGGCGTTTTACACTTGGCTGTGTGCTTGGTTAGCCACACTCGCCTCTCCCACTCAGCTCCTGAACCCAGACGCACAGTAATAGCAGGGAATTTGTCTCCTAGTTTATCGCTGAAAGAGAAGCAAATACAAAAGGGCATCTATACCTTGGCTCTGAATTTAGTCGCTCACACTTTGCGGAAAGGCAGACGGGCTCAGAGGTGTAATCTCACGTCGGCGTGGCTCTGTTACTAGCTCCAAAATGGCAGCTCCATTGTTGGAGACAAAAACAGCACCGTACAATATTTTTAGGCAGGTGTGACAGCTGCTGTCACACAAAAGCTTGAATAAATTGAGCTTTCGCGTTACTTCTATTTGGTGATGAATGTTGTAGAAGCTTTGGTGAAGGACAGAGCTGTCAAGCACGAGTCTATCCTGGTGTAGACCTGGTTTAATCATGGTTTTGTCTTTGTTTAGTCATGGTTTGGTCTTGGTTGTAGACAGTTGTTTGAAAATGCTTTACTCAACTTAAAATAATGAGCAAAAACTATGACCTACTGTATTGATATACTTAAATTGCATAATTAATAGATAAACAGTCTGACCAAAAATAAAGTTCCCACCTGGATGCAACTGACTGTTCTGATCTGGGGCTGCTGCAAAGAATGAGATAAGAAAACGGAACATCCTGAATGACCAGGTTATTCTTTCAATGGATTTCTTCTTCCCTGATGGCACGGGGGTATATTCTAAGATTTCAATGCCAGGATTCATCGGGCTCATGTTGTGAAAGAGTGTCTGCAATAGTCTGGCCGCTCCTCTGTAATTTGTCCTGCGTGTCTTAAAATATGGTTTGACTCTTGTTTTGTCGTGATTATTTTTCACTAATCATTCGGTAATTATTTATTTCAGGGACAGTGCATATTAATAAACATTTCTGTAAATATAACAGAATTAGCCACAAGGCTAT
The DNA here is from genome assembly GCA_007210695.1 of Neogobius melanostomus. Classification (NCBI taxonomy): domain Eukaryota; kingdom Metazoa; phylum Chordata; class Actinopteri; order Gobiiformes; family Gobiidae; genus Neogobius; species Neogobius melanostomus. Next base: position 8,775,432 of record VHKM01000181.1, read on the forward strand.
TGTTGTGGAACCCCTGTTGAAATCTCTAAAACAGGGCCAATGGCAGCCAAACTGAAAATACTTCTCCTGTACAATGCTCACACTTGTAGCTTGTGACTGTTTTAATATAGAATCCTTACTGCCATGAGACGTATGTTTGGTTGCACAGTGAGGTGGAGGTGTTGCAGTCGTGCGTGTACCTTTCTCTGTTCACAGCCTTTGTGAAAAGCCTGTCTGAGGCGTTTGCACCGAGACTGCTTCAGCTGTTAACACTGATGTGTCTCTGTCTCTCTCCAGGCTGCTCCCTCAGACTGTGGGCCTGCTGTACGTCGGCAACTATGACAGGCCGTTTGCGAACATGAAGGTGAGACAATAAATGTGTTGTTTTGTTCAGTGTATCTCTCTGCCAACCAAACTCCAGGCCCCTGCACTGCTAGACCAGCAAAAATCTAAGAAATATTTTCAGAGGTATAAACAATTGGGAGGTTTTCATCAAAGAAGACAAGATATGCCTAATACATATATGAATCAACAGGGATTTGTGATACATTTTCCAACTCTCTGCATTGTATTCTATTATCCTATAACTAGTCATCATATTTCATTCATATTCCAACACAACCATTTGAGAGTAATTGTAGATAATTGCTACAATAAATCGTAGCACCCCTGACTGCAAGCCTTTCATGCAGATTGTATGTAAATGAATAAGGCTGGCATTCTTCAGCTTGTGTTTCACTTTGGATGGTAGCTTTCATTAACTGTGTGGATTAATATTGCTGTTGATGTGCTTTACTTTCCCACTGTAAAGCAGTTTGGCTCTGTCTGTGTAACTGGAGAGACTTCTTCAGTCCCCTGTAGTAGCACATACAAACAGTTTTGCACTAAATGCTGTTTTCAGAACAAGGGCTGTACTATTAAAAATAAAACAAAGTGACGACTCTGACAGATATTGTAATTGCGATTCGATTTGCAGTTTTAATATCATAAACATCACATCAGTTGTATAATCTTACGTGTTCGTGTTGTGTTTTCGGTCTTTCAGTATAAAAGCTACTTGTTGTTATCGAGCTGGTTAGGCTACAGGTTACCATCAAAGTTTCATGGTAACCTGATACAAGACTCGATAATTCTGATTGGATAACGAGTCAAAACCTCAGCCCTTTGCACTTTGGTTAATGCATTAATTAAAATGTACCGAGAGTAAACCAGCTCACAGAAAAGATATCATTGCTTGTGCTTTATTCGATGTACCAGTTAAATGACGATCAAAAGAATTGCAGTCCTCTCAACTGATATCGATTAAAACCCCGTTAGTCTGAATAACAGCGTAATGATTGGCCTTGGCCGTGGCGGTAATCAACATTTCATCTCCGCTATGGTCTGCATGGAGCGCAGAGGTCTATAGCATGTCTATTCCTGTAAAGTCTTCACACTTCGACAGATCTCCCGCCGCATCCGGGGTGACTCATGTTGGCTCCGTAAATATCGCCGGCGCCGACACAGGAGTAATTGGTGGTTTCTCTGGTGATGGTGCTGTTGTGGTGGCATTTCGCTGGATCACGGCGAAAGGTGCAGCCTCACGGTCAGAGTGTCAGCTTAACGCCGTTATTTCTGTCCGGGCTGACTCACGTCAACTAGTCAAACAATCTAGTACCAGGTTCCACAAATATGTTTTTAAGTACACATCGATTACTATGTTACTTACAGCCACGTTAGTTTCATATAGATTCAGTCATTTGTGGCATTTCTAGTTGCTGCACTAGAATGGATTTAGCTTCTGCAAGAAATTGGAGCCATAATAGTTAGAAAAGTGTCCAAATCCTCATGAAAATCTGTTTTATCGGCTCAATCTGTCCCAGACACTTTTTATTGTTGTAATTACTTCGAGCCAGGCCCTTCGGGGACTGTCTAAAGCCAGTTCTGGGAGATGACTGTGATGGTGAGTTATCTGCGGCAATAGAGCAAAGATGCACAACAATGAATCATTTTTGATTTACTTAAACAAATACCCAATGGCCTTTTGATTATATGAAAATGACTAATTGTGAAATGATATAAGAGCATCATCATCATCTGCATAGGTCACTTGGGAGTCTCTTTATTTTGGGAATGAGGCGTGTGCGCATTAGGCGAAAGGCATGACTTGTGTTCATGCCTTTTAGATGTTTTTATTATTATCACAATTTGATTCACGTTACTCTGTTGATTTTAAAATACACCGTCTGACCAGTAACTGACTTTTCTGATCTGGTGTCGCTGCAGTTGGTCAGGTCTAGATTCAGCAACACTATGCTTCCAAAGAATGAGATCAGCTCGCTGCCTGAACATCCTACAATAGTAGCTTACCACCACCGAGTATGGAGTGTAGTGTTGTCACGATACTGGAATTTCAAACTCGATTTCGATACTGAAAATAAAACTGACAGTAAAAAAAAAAAAATAATCCTCCTGCACTGTATTGTCTACATTGCAGAATACTCAACATTATATTGGTTTGTTCAGATTTACCATTGTTCTTGAGACATTAAGTAATAAAGGGCCTAATTTGTTATCTCTGATTAACTGTTTTTGCACATAGTCAAATGCTTATACTGTATTTGGTGATTTAACCTACAGTACAATATGAAGTGTTTACAGACTGGATGTGGCCCATGACAACACTGTCTATTTCTGCCTTCATGAACAGTAACAGTCACTGCTATCCTGAATCAGGGTTTCCGTGGCATTAAAAGTCATTAAATGAATTGTGCCAAAATCAAGGCCTTAAATGTCATTAAAAAGGATTAAATTGGATTCACACTGGCATTAAATTTACATTTCTTGGAAAGTTATGATATTGTTCATGACAATTCAGGTGCATTTAAAATACTAAAGGTTTGGTCTAAAACATATTTAGTTGCCATTTTGGCAGAAATGTAACTTTTTTTTTTTTTGCTCAAAAGTTTCACATTTTGCCCGATTCTCTTTCCTCTGTTTGATGAAATGTTTGCAAATCTTAAGAAATCAAATTGCACCAATTTTACAAATACGACATTAAAATGTTGTATTTTAATATTGTATTTATGTATTAATTATGTATTAATACGACATTTAATGTCGTATTTGGGCTTTAAATGGCGTTTAAAAGCATTAAATTGGACTTGCTTTTGCCTATATAAACCCTGTGAAATGTCAAGGTTATTCCATCTATGGCTTTGTTCTTCCCTGATGGCACGGGCATATTCCAAGATGACAATGCCAGGGCTCATATTGTGAAAGAGTGGTTCAGAGACATCATTTTCAAACTTAGATTGGCCACCACAGAGAATCTTTGGGATGTGCTGGAGAAGGCGTTGCGCAGTGGTCACACTCCCATCATCAGTGCAAGATCGTAGTGAAGAATGAATGCAACACTGGATCTTTTGACATCGCACACGCGTATTGAAACAATGCTGAATGTGTGCTGTACTCCAAACTAAAGCCAATCCAACCGAATATTAGAGCGTGTACCTTGTTTTATCAGACAGTGTTAACCTCTTTACCCCCGCCTGGAATATCCCAAATCTAAAAGCTTCTTGACTGAAGAGCTACAGACTGTAGGCCACTGTCACGCCTGAATTTGAAAGCTAAGACCTGCAAAACTGGTCTAAGACTTTTCCTTGTGTGCCATGTTGTCGTCACTTTTTTGTTATATTTCTGAAACTTACAGTATTTGTTGCTTTTTTTGTCGTGTTTTTGTGTCTTGTCACATTTTTGTTGCGTTTTCATCCTTGTTCACGTCTCATTTCTGGGTAATGCCCTGCGGGAGAAAATCTGCTTGGTTCAGGTGTGGGTTAAAAGGTTAATTCAAAAATCACACATGCACGAATGAAACAAAACTTACAAGTATGTTTTCATCGGGGAACAACATTAAAGCATTAACTTTCCACTCCAGCTCCAAACCTGTAAAAACATTAGCATTTGCAGCAGGCTGAGCTAAGACCTATTGATCCCCCTGTGCCGAGGCGTCTCCAGCTGCAGCCCTGTGTGTGGCCCCGTGCGTTCACATCATTAATCACAAGCTTGGCGAGCACGGTGCCACTGATCGTCAGCGGAGAGGAGATAAGAGCCGCTCTCTGCCAGCCTGCGCCGGCTTTGATGGAGCTCTCCTCACACCTGCTGGGAACTCAAACGCTCTTAACTACTGATGGCTACATTAATGACTCTCAATATCTACTGTGGGGACTTGTTTAGACGTACTTTAACTTTGTTTTGACGCCTGTGCTTCATGAGCTTTATCAAAAGAGTGTGCGAATATGTCGCCTCAGAAGACACTTGAAATAATGAGTTTGTGGAAATAAAATAAACTACCGTATTTTCCGCAGTATAAGTCGCTCTGGAGTATAAGTCGCACCAGCCTGGGTATGGAGGAGTAACTGCACCGTTCACAAGCCTCTCCTGGCAGGACGTTGTTCAAGCACCCATTTGCGAACTCGTTCCTCTAGCTGTGGCCATCTAGTTTTTAGCTCACGATTAGCTTTTTTTGTTTTCCTCATTGCAGTAAGAGTAATAGGGATGGGAATTGAGAACCGGTTCTACAAGTAGACCCGGTTCTGTTTGAGCAAAGCATCAGAACTGTACGTCTACTTCATTATCGATCCCTCTTATCGATATTCCCGCTCTGATAACACTCTTTTTGCGCCGCGGAGCTAGTGCGCATGTGCGTGATGACATAGCTCTCCGGTCGGTTGACGCTGCTTCGAAGCAAGCAGGGAAACATCGGCCCAATCTCAATTCTACCCCTCAGCCCTAGGCTTCGCCTTTTCCCTCCGTTTTGCACGTTCACGAGAGACGAAAGAGTGTCGTCAATTAAAACAGTCCATTGTTATAAACGTGTCAGTTCTATGTTTTCGCTTTGCTGCTGCAAACGCTCTGTTTATTTGCGCTGTATTGCTGTTTCTTTCCAAACTTTCGATACGTCGCTATTGACATGACACACGGGTTCAGTGCCTCGTGCTGCGCCTGCTGTCTCCCCGTGCCGCTGTGCTCTGAGCCCGGGTGTGAGCGCACCTCGGCAGCCTCCGCTCAGGCCCGGGGCTCAGAGCGGAGGCTGCGGGTGCCTGTCCCCGCCCTCAGCGCACTGTGAGCGGGTCTACCTCTCAGTGGTGGAAGAAGTACTCAATATTCTTACGTAAAAGTGCAGATACAGGACCAAAATTTACTAAAGTAAAAGTATCTGATAAAATGTTTACTTAAGTAAAAGTACAAAAGTATGCATTGTATCATCATACCGCTGTGCTAAAAGGGAATTTTTCCGACATAACATTTGCATGTAGCTTACCTTCATAGTAGTATTTAGTGGTTTCTTTTCTGTTTTAAAACAGCTTGGTTCCTCTGAATGATTCCATAACTCCCACCAGATGGCAGCATTTGTCCATATTTGTTCTCATCGCGGCTTACAAAACTTTTAATGAGGATCTGTACAGCGTGCTCCTCTGTGCGGCGCCGCCCACAACAAATGCAGGTGTGTGTGTGGTGGAAACAGAAAGGTCTGCGGGGAAGAGTCGATACGTGCACGTAGATCGTGGCGTGCGCGGTCGGACTATGTGGAACGGCGGCTATTGGGTTTTTGAACTTGCCAGGAGGGCCGGACCAGTTTGGAGCCTTTCAAACAAGTACAACTCTCAATTTGACTGTAATGACACATTACAAAAGTGCAACAAATTACAGCAGTTATGTTGTATCCTTCTTCATGTCAGTGAAAATATTGATATTGTTCACTCTTTAAACCAGGGGTGTCGAACTCATTTGGGTCGTGGGCCGAAATCCAGCTTCCGGTGGGTCACAGGCCACATATAATGTACACAGGAAAATACTACTGAGAAAATATTTTTCAAATAAATGAATAATAATGAGCTGTGATTTTAGTGCTATTAGTGCTGATTTGGGCAAAAGTAATTAATAATAATTACGGCTTATGGTTGTATTACACTTTACAAGCCTGTGTCACAAGTTTCTCAAAGTAGGCAAGGCAAGGCAAGTTTATTTGTAGAGCACAATTCATACACAAGGCAATTCAAAGTGCTTCACAGTTGCAGAAAATTACAAGAAAACAGATAAAATCAATCAATAAAACATCAACATAAAGTTAATCAATAACAGTAAAAGGCAAGAGTGCAGATAAAATACTTTCAGTTTTCATATGCACGGGTAAAAAGAGCTGTTTTCAGCCTGGATTTGAACATTGTCAGAGTTGAGGCCTGTCTCACATCCTCATGAAGACTGTTCCAGATTTTAGCTGCATGAAACTGAAACGCAGCCTCACCGTGTTTATTATTGACTCTGGGAACCACCAGGAGACCCCTCCCTGAAGTTCTCAGGGCCCGAGATGGTTCATACGGCTCTAACATGTCAGAGATGTACTTTGGTGCTAAACCATGAAAAGACTTGTACACAAGCAGAGCTGTTTTAAATTCTATTCTCTGAGTGACAGGAAGCCAGTGCAGAGACCGGAGCACTGGACTAATGTGGTCGTATTTCCTTGTTCTTGTCAGGACTCGAGCAGCAGCGTTCTGGATGTTCTGCAGCTGTCTAACAGCTCGTTTAGAAAGGCCAGTGAGCAGGCCGTTACAGTAGTCTAACCTGCTGGAGACAAATGCATGGATGAGTCTCTCTAAGTCTGGTTTTGACACTATTCCTCTGATCTTAGCAATGTTTTTCAGATGGTAAAAAGCTGATGACGTTATTGCTTTGATGTGGCTGTTTAAGTTCAGGTCTGAGTCCATGATTACTCCTAGATTTCTAACCTGATTTTTTGGTTTCAGAGCGAGAGACTCAAGGTGACTGATAACACTTTGTCTTTGTGTCTGTGGGCCAAAGACAATGATCTCAGTTTTGTCTGAGTTTAGTTGGAGAAAGTTGTCTTGCATCCACAAACTGATCTGTTCGATGCAGTGACAGAGAGTATCTACAGGCCCATGTTCACCTGCTGTCAGTGACACGTAGATCTGAGTGTCATCTGCGTAGTTGTGGTACGACACATTGTTGCTGTTTATTAGCTGACCCAATGGAAGCATGTACAAGTTGAATAAGAGGGGTCCCAAGATTGACCCCTGGGGGACTCCACAGGTCATGGAAATTTTGTCTGAGACACAGTTGCCAATTTCGACAAAGTACGTCCTATCCTCGAGATAGGACTTGAACCAGTTTAGAGCAGTACCAGAGATTCCCACCCAGTTTTCTAACCTGTGAAGTAAGATCCTGTGGTCCACTGTGTCAAAGGCAGCGCTCAGGTCCAGCAGAACTAAAACTGAGACCTTACCTGCGTTTGTGTTCATACGAATATCATTTGTCACCTTGATCAGAGCTGTCTCAGTGCTGTGGTGGGGCCTAAATCCTGACTGGAAAGTATCAAACACATTGTTAGATAGGAGAAAGTAAGTGAGCTGTTGATATATTACTTTCTCTAGGACTTTTCCTAAGAACGGTAGGTTTGATATGGGCCGGTAGTTGTTCAGTACCTTGGGATCAAGACTGCTCTTCTTTAGAAGAGGCTTAATGACTGCGGTTTTCAAGGCCTTTGGAAATGCTCCAGTCTCAAATGAGATGTTAACTAACTGAACAAGTTGTGGTAACAAGCTGGTCAGCACAGACTTCAGAAATCTAGTGGGTAATTCATCAAGGCAGCATGTACATGAACTCAGACCGGAGATAACCTCTTCGATTGTTTTGTCAGTAACAGGAGTGAAATGTGTCAGCTCAAGGTGTCTAGCTGGTGGCAGGGTTGCTATTTGTGTTGTGGAAATTATGGCATTTTTAATGCCTTGGACTTTGTCATGAAAAAATATTGCAAACTCATTGCACTTAGATGTAGAGATTAGTTCTAAGGGCAGTGAAACTGGAGGGTTAGTTAATCTGTTTACTGTGGAAAACGGAACACGAGGATTGTTTCTGCAGTTTGCGATGATTTTAGAGAAGTATTTCTCCCTTTCTCCACGCAAAATCTCGTTGAACTCACAAAGCACTTCTTTGTATATCTCAAAATGAACCTGGAGCTTTGACTTGCGCCATTTCCTTTCGGCTTTTCGGCACTCCCTTTTCTGTGCCCTGACCGAATCTTCACTTCTCCAAGGTGCCTTTTGTCTATTGTTAACCATTTTAACCTTGACAGGAGCAATAGTATCCAAAACATTTAAGACGCTTGATGTATAAGAGTCCAACAGATTATCAACATTTGAACATGGAGGATTTTCAAATCTGATCATTTCCATAAACTGTGTCCCTGTTTTATCATTTATGTGTCTTCTCTGAATAACTCCAGGCCCAACCACTGGTTTGGGTGTAACAGACAAGTCAAAAAAGACACAAAAATGATCAGATAAAGCAGCATCAACAACATTCACATTTGATATATTAACACCTTTTGTAATAACTAGATCTAGAGTGTGACCTTTGTTGTGAGTCGCCTCACTCACGTGCTGAGTTAAACCAAACATTTCAAGAACAGCATTAAGTTCCTTTGCATGCCTGTCATTGGTCACATCCACATGCACATTAAATCACCTGAAATGACTAAACAATCAAAATCAGTGCATATAAATGAAAGTAATTCAATGAAGTCTTCGATAAAACAATTCTGTGGTGGTTTGTAAATAGTCATATAAAGAATGGAAGATTGTTTTATCTCCATTTTGAAAGACACATACTCAAATGATACAAAAACCCCAAATGACAATTTGTGGATGACTATATTGTCCCTGAATATTGCACAGACACCCCCGCCCCTCTGATTTTGGCGTGTTTCAGACACAAAATTGAAATTTGATGGACTACACTCAATCAAAACTGCGTTACCAGTGTTTTTGTCAAGCCATGTTTCAGTTAAAAACATAAAATCTAGATTATAAGAAGAAATAAAACTATTTATTAAAAAGGACTTGTTTTTTAACGATCTGGCATTGAGTACAGCATGTTTGAGATTTGTCTGTGTTTGAGTGGATGGAATCTTTTTGCAAGGGATATGGATTAGAGTTCTTTGATTGGACGGTCTGACTGTCCCTCTCTTATCTAATCTATGTTGTTTGACTGTACTAATTGTTTCAGAAGAACACACTCCCTCTGTGGACCTCTGGTTGGTTTTGAGTTTGCTATGCATGGTAGCAACGCAGAGGCCCTTAATGTCCTAGACAGCAGCAGTGAAGCTGCTGGAAATCGGAGGTGGGGGAGGGGCATGATACGTCTTCGGGGATGAAAGCCTTGGTCTTGACATGACTGGAGTGCGGGGAGTCATTTGAATCCCTTGTTTTATCAAGGCTTCAAAATGGCTGGGAAATCCCATAGGTGACTTTGGTGATGGGAATGATTCAGAAAAATCTCTGGAGGGTGTAGATGTACCAGTCGGGCTCAAGGCCTGTGGTGGAGTTGATGAAAGTGGTCCTTCGGCTGAATCATTTACTATAGATGCAGGTGGTGCTGAAGCTGAGCTTTTCCCCGGAGATGCAGATGCAGGTGGCGCCGCTGCTATGGTTGAGATGTTTTCCGGTGCAGCTAATTCCTTAACTGTGGCTGGATCCTTAACTGTGGCTGAGTCCATTACTGTAGGTGCAGATGATGCAGCTGCGACTGAATCTTTTATTGGAGATGCAGGCGAAACCTTTGCTGGTGAGCCAGGAGCTCTTCTCATGCTCCTCTCTGCTCTCTCTTGTTGCTCAGGCCTCCACTGATTTTGCAGAGCATGGAGGAGATTTTCCGTCAGTCGTCTCACTCCACCTCTGCTCAAATGTGGTCCATTTCCTTTAAACAGATCGTCGCGTTTCCAGAAAAGATAAAAGTTCTCTATGAAATACAGTCCTCTCGACTCACACACTTTTGACAGCCATGTATTCAACTGAAACAGCCGGGAGAATTTGTTTATTCTCCCGTCGATGTTTGGGATAGGTCCACTGATGAAAATTTGTATCGCGTCTTTGTCCAGACAATCAAGTCTGTCAAAAAGTTTATTAAACTTTTCTTTCAGGACTTCAGACTCTCCGTTTCTTGTGTCAACAGCACCAACATGTAAAACAAGTTTATTTATTCCAGGGTTATTCGTGATTTCCTTGTTTAGAACATCTATAATGTCAGAAACTGTAGCAGACGGATAAGTGATTGTAGTCATTATCTCATTGTTTATATTAGATATGGCTCCGTCCCCAAGCAACAGGGTATCTCTGGCCTTGACACTTGGCACAGTGTTTCTCTCCATCTTTGTTTTGACTTCTTGTTCTGTGTTTCTCTCTGTGTTTCTCTCTGACTTTTCTTGCTTGTTATACACACCCTCTGAGAGAGGTGAAATCTGTTTGTTAACTTTATTCCAGGTGCTTCTTTACGAGCATGTTGTCTTTGCTTTGGCCTAGCACCAAGTTGTCTGTTTAGTTTCGGAAATGTTATGGTATCGTTTAGCTTCAGGTTGCAAGTATCAGTTTTTTCCGTCTTCTTACCGGGTTCCACAGGGAGCGTGTCATTAAGTCCTCTTTCCGTCTCTAGAGCATAAATCTTGTCCCGTAGTAGGGAAATTTCTTGTTGATACATCCGACAGCTTTCACAAGGCGATGTTTGCCTTCCTCCCTCAGCCATGTTGACAAGATTGTCGTCGCTGGTTCGTCAAATGAGTTGTAAAAATGGCATCAAAATGAGTAAAAAGCCTTGGTTCACTTAAAAGAAGAGAATAAAATCATATCCAAGACATGTGCCCAAAAATAGAATGATTTAAAAAGCAAAAAAGCAAATAAAGAGGCAAGCGGCAGCAGCAAGCAGAGATACGTCTGCACTCTTGATAAGCAGGAAGTACCCTGTAGTCATTATTTATTGACTCCACACTCTGTGGTGGTAAGCTGCTATTGTAGCCACAGCCGCCCTAGGGCAGACTGACCATTTACCACATGGCTATAATGTGTTGTTTATATCCTGTCTCTTATTATATCAGTATATTACTTTAAAAAATCCATAACTCCACACAGGAAGGGACTAGAGACTTACTTTTTTTTGTCACTCAGGAATTTGTGTTCTACAAGTCAGGGGCCCACCTCTGCTTTAGCGGATGTCAATGTGAAAATAACAAACGTGATATTATATATTTTGATGTATAAGTTGCATCTGAGTATAAGTCGCACCCCCAGCAAATCTATAAAAAAAAGTGCGTCTTATAGTCCTGAAAATACAGTGTTTCTTATTGTCGGCATTAGAGTAGTTTGTGGGCGTCCTGTGGTGTATTTTTAGAACACTACATTTCGACTAGTATGTTGTATTCCTTTTATTAAGCAGAAGAAATGTATGAAAAATATTGTTATCCACACCTGCTGTCAGACCAGAATGGATTGTAATAAGATTCATTAAAAGTTTTGGTTTAATTGTGTAGAGAATATCAACAGCAAGCAGTGAAACAGCCATCAATTAAAAGTTTGTGAGCAAATGGGAGCTTTGTGCCTTGTGCAAGCGTCTCTTGAGGGATTTATTTACTACAGCAGTCGTGACCAGGCAAAACCTCATGTTTATTTGTCTCATTGTGGCTCCATTTGCATCCTGCATCTCAATTTATTGTACTTTAAATTCAAGCCCTTCTGCCCAATGACTTACAAATGGTTTGTGTGATTATATCAAATACATACAAACGTTATGTGCGGCTTCGCGCATGCTGCTATAAAACAAGATGGTAAATGCATTCAAGTAAAATTAAATTGCATTCATGCTCTGGTTGCCCACTAGCCTATGTAAGACAGACTTTGTGCCTGTTAAACTTAAACTTAAACACTAATAATCGTTCGTACCTCTGTTATTATTACCCCTATTGGGGACCGCCTGCAGCTGGAAAATAAATGCAGTTGAATAAGGGGTAGGCACTTATAAGCTTTCTTGCTTCGGCCTACTCCTTTTGAGGTAGTTCCTTTTCTTTTTCAATCCTTATTATTATTTTTATTTTTGGAAATGTTAATGTAAATAATTGCAATAATGTGCAAAGATGTGAATGTAAACACAAATGGAAACTGCTCAAATAAACTATAAACTAAAAAAAACTAAAAAAATACAGTGCCTTGCGAAAGTACTAATACACCTTGAACTTTTGCACATTTTGTCATGTTTACAACCCTATTTTATTTTGAATTTTTTACTGAAAGTTCACACACAAGTAACAGACAACTGTGAAGTGAAAGCAAAATGATACATGATTCTGTTATTTATTTTTTTTAATAGAAAAGTGAAAGTGGGGCGTGCATACGTATTCATACAGCATTTTCGGAGTGCATTAAATTGCCTTTATAACATTCCCAATGACTGCAGAATGTTCACACCTTGCCCTAAACATTAAATAGAGCACTGTTCAATCCATCATTCAGAAATGGAAAGAGTATAGCACCACTGCGAACTTACCAAGACACAGGTGTCCACCTAAACTAACAGACCGAACAAGGAGAGAACGAGGTCAGAAATGCAACCAAGTGCTCCAAGATAACTCTGGAGGAGCTGCGACGTACTGCCGCTGAGCTGGGGGAATCTGTACATGGGACAACTATAAGTCGTACTCTACACAAATCTGGCCTTCATGGATGAGTGACAAGAAGAAAGCCATTATTGAAAGGAGGCCATAAGAAATCCCGTTTGAAGTTTGCTAGAAGTCATATGGAGGACACAGCTACCATGTGGAAGAAGGTGCTTTGGTCAGATGAGACAAAAATTGAACTTTTTGGTCCAAATGCAAAACAGGGGCGGGCGTGGTCGGTCGGAGGGGCCGATGGCTCAGACTGGTTGCCTCGCTTCTGTCAGTCTACCACAGGGCAGCTATGGCTACAATAGTAGCTTACCACCACCAAGTATGGAGTAAATGAATAATGAAATGTAAAGCGTCTTTGCGTGTCCAAAAAGCGCTATATAAACCGATGCATTATTATTATTATTTAAAAGAACGAACCAGAGCCATGTTATCACTCTCAGCCTGTGTCCAGAAGGTCAAGGCTGACTCGCGCTCACGTGCACATGAGGGCACACACACGTGTGCACATGGAAGTCATGTGAGCCGTTTTGTGGAAAAATAGACTCCTCCCGAAAATGTGTTATGTGAGTATTTGCGAGGACATACTGTAGTTTTAGTTTCGTTTTCTAAAGATTTTTAAAGCGAGTTAGCGGCTGCAGCTTGGGGAGGGGGAGAATAAGCATGTTTTGAATGTGAAACACCACGTGTTTTTCTTGCCTCTTATCATGCCTCTTATCAGAGGCATGTTTACAGCTCACCTGTTGCACACGTGAGCTTGTGACCAGCCCTTTCAGGGCGGGTCACAGGGATGAAAAGGTCTGAGGTAGGAAGTGCATCCATGAGAAGGGAGAGAGCCTCATTTGAGCAGCCATGATCAGTCCAGGTGGACAGGCAGACACAGGGGCTCCGGGTTTGTACCCATCCTTACCCCCTTGTCACTTAAAAATGTGCAAAAGTTCAAACTTTTTACAATTTTTCTGTTATGCTTTGTCGTCCGGCTGTGGTACTTGTTACTTTGAGCATAAAGAGAAAAAAATGTAAATAAATAAATTAATTGTAATAAATAATTCTGTTATCGAGATATTCAAGACATTTACAGTGCCTTGCGAAAATATTCGGCCCCTTGAACTTTTCGACCTGCACTGAAAGTAAAGGGGCTGAATAATTTTGCACGCCCAATTTTCCAGTTTTTTATTTGTTAAAAAAGTTTGAAATATCCAATAAATTTCGTTCCACTTCATGATTGTGTCCCACTTGTTGTTGATTCTTCACAAAAAATTACAGTTTTATATCTTTATGTTTGATGCCTGAAATGTGGCAAAAGGTCGAACAGTTCAAGGGGGCCGAATACTTTCGCAAGGCACTGTATATATTGAGATGTTTTCTCATACTGTGCTGTCGAAGCGGCGCTTCCATTCCTCTGTCGAAGTTAAGATTTAACGCCACTCTTCGCTCTGTTTGCTCCGGCGCCGCGTTATTGCTTGATTTTTTTTTCCCCCTCAGTTGTAATGTGACACTCGATTACCATGCGTGGGATAATGAACAGCATTATGCATATTCTCCGAGGGAGCCTGACGTCACGTGGCGCTATCTGAAGACAATTGTTGCTCTGCCATTTCTATGTCTCTCAAGCCACATACAGCTGCGATTGACCTTTGTAATTACACCCCAGCTAACCAGGAAGTGGCTAATATTAGGTTCGCCGAGTCATGCTGCAGGATATAGTTGAATTAGCTAATTGTGCTTTTTCTTCCATTGGAACTCTTTCAGTCTCGATCTTACAGTTTTGATGGAGCCAGAGATTATGATCAGATTTCACCCCGCCCCGACTAATATACATTGCAAAGTTTGTGTGTGCGTGTTGTTCTTGGTCCTTTATCTATTTGTTGTTATTGAAATGGACCCGAGTGTTGAAGTACAGCGTACCCCAGGGCCACGTCTGATTAAGTCTGCATGAGATTAAACGTACACAGAATGTAAAGTCCCATATAGAGTGAAACTTTGTCATATTGTGGAGGATTTCCATGCGATGTAGAGCAATAGGAGGTGTCCTTGGGTAGTATATACAGCTCCACTGTACAGCTGTAAGGGTTAAGCAACAGGTTAAGTTTTGTAGATGGTTCATTAGACATATCGGTAACGCTTTATAATAAGGGTACATGAATTCATCATAAATCATGACTTCATAAATTAATTCTTTATGAATTCATGTGAGGTCATGATGATTCATGATGAAATACTCCCTAATGATAATGATTAATTCATCATGATCATGATGAATTTTTTGTTTGCAAAGAACTAAAATGATCTCATGGTTAGTTCGTCATGACTTCATCATGTGCCCCTTAAAATGAAGCGTTGGAGCTTTAATAACTTAATAGATACAGAACCTGTTTTAGGAGAGCATTTATACACAGAAGAGAGCTTAAATCAACATTCTAGACTTTATTATTCATTTATGATTACACAATACAAATATGTAACAATGCTTTAGTAAGTATGTTTGCAGAGGTTCTCAGTCGCCCAGGAAGTATTCATTTAGTGAAGCTCTAAATCGTTGACTGGTTGGTTGATTTGAGGAGCTTTTCCTTCTATTTAAGGACGGGCCTGAGTGTTATTGGAGCCATGTCTAGTTTGGCTTTACTTGTTACATTTTCTGAACACAAGAGCTAAGAAGCTTCTGCGAATAGAACGAAAAATCATCAATTCAACAAACTGTCCAGTCGACGATTAAAAGTTCAGGTGTTTAGGGCAGCAACAATTATCTCAACAGAATTTAAGTTGCAGTTTTAACAATTTAACAATTACAATGTCACAAAGCCTGTAATTAATATTTTCTTACACAATTGTTTGTTGACATAGGAAATCTCCTAATTTCATTTTTTTTGGTTTGTTTGTTCATCGTCTGAAGTTGCAGACAGATCATATTTGATACTTGTTTCGAATATAGGATCCAGGAAGTGAATGTCCAAACTCAAAATTCATTTACAAACATCATAAATTACATCGCATTAAAGTAATAACCATAATCAAGCATTTCATGAGTTACAGATCCAACTCCATGTTCATATCAACAATTATAAAAAGAAGAATAGTTAACAGTGTGTACTAGGGCTAGGACGATCCACTTTTGTCACGAATCCATTGGTTCCCAACATAAAGGGGCCCACAGCTTTGTCTGGTTCCATGGTCATGTCATAATATTATTTGAACAAATTAACTGGTTAAAAATCATAAAATAGGACCTCAAAATAAGTATATGTGCAGAAAACGCACATTTCTGAACATACATTTGAAACAAATACTTAGTGGCAATAATATTATAATTTCTATCTTTTAATATTTGTGGTAGCCATGGTTTTCTTTGGTTTGGGTGTGTGGCCTGATTACAGCATGCACAGGAGGGGCTTCAAGGTGTAGAACCACTGCTGTGCTGACCTCACAACACGTGTCAGTGTTCTGCTACAGCCAGGTGTGAATTCATACATGTACCCTTATTATAAAGCGTTACCGACATATCTTGTGAAAACATGAACTACATAGTGAGTCTTTGCTGTCATTCATTTATTTTAGAATATCGACCAAGAACAGCCGCAGCGTTCTGACTGAACTGCCCTGCAACTGAATCAGGAAAAAGTTATGTCTTATCTGTTATGAGTGGTTTAGTAAAATGAAGCATTGAGCTTATGTTTGGCCGTTTTTGTTTTTTGTTTGTTTTTGTTTTTCTTCCTGAAAGTCTACACCTTGGTATGCACCAAAACAAGGAAAGAAAAACAAAAATACAATACCATGGTGCATTGGAGAAATTGTCAAACAGTACAGCTGTGAAGCAGCCCGAGACTGTTTAAATGTTTCTTTGAAAATAACGGCTGAATATTGCCTCATTTAGCGAATGTTCCCCTAATGGCTGCAATTTTAGGCTATGTGAGGAAAAAAAAGTAAATCTGCCAAATGGAAGCCCTCGTTTTTGCAGTACATTGGATTGCGTGTGGATTTTGTGACTCCTAATACTGGGATAATGATTATTTGACAATATACATTTGCCTTATGCCTTTTTTTTTGCTTAGGTTTCTATCTGCAACAACTTTACAACTGCTCGGTGAAAATACTGGGAAACGGTCCATTTTACTTTGTCCGCTCTTGTGTTTGAGTAAATGCTTTTGCCGCCTCTCCGGAGTCTGGTGAACCTGGTCACCATATTTGATCAGATTGGAGTACGTCTAACTCGCGAAGCCAAGCCCGGGAGCCGGGCTGTAGCGACACACTGGCGGACGCTGCTGCCAGGCGTAGTCCCTGGTAACCGGTGGCACATGTGCAGCACCATAATGAGGCCGATTTCGCCGGATTACACGCCAAATGGCAACGCGGAACTGCAGCCAACAGCTCCCCCTCACCGCTGGGAAGAGCTTCTGCCGCCTGCACCTCCTCCTGGGGAGTTTAATAACAAACATGCTTTTAATTTAGGCCTGACCTGTTGTTTATTTTAGCACTTTTGTAAATAACTTGAGCTGTGTGCACAACAGAAATGGTTAAAGTCGCAACTGTACAATCGCTAGGCAAATTTCAACCAACAGACTGTGAGGAATAAGGAATAAAGGAGACTGCTGTAACTGGCCTTATATTTTACTTGTACACTATTTAGATGTGCAAATGATGGTAGATATGACAAGTTTAGGTAATACTACTAATATCGTGGCCATACCGCCTTTGCTTTGCCCGATCCCGTCAGACCTCGGAAGCTAAGCAGGGAAGGGCCTGGCAGGCCTTGGATGGAAGACCGTTTGGGAACACCAGGAAGCCTGGCAAATGTAGTGTGTGTGTGAGTGGTTGGTGGTGGCTGATGTGCGCAGACTGGTTTGCCTCGCTTACCATCACCGAGTATGGAGTGAATGAATAATGCACCAAATTATAAAAGCGACTTTGAGCATCTGGAAAAGCGCTATATAAGACTAATGCATTATTATTATTAATAACAATGGCTTATGGGCAGTGTCATATAAAAGGCTATTGAACTGATCTGCTTCAGGAGATTGCCAATGTTCAAGTTGTGTTTTTGATCAAATGAATTGTGTAGTTCTTTAGTTTAGCACCTCCGTTATAAGGAGAGTGAACTTCAGCATCTGGAAAGTGCTTTATGAGGCTAATGCGTTGTTATAATCATTGCTTTTTGGCTTTGGGTCTTATCCAGGAGAAATCTTCAAAGTTGGATCAGCATGAAGCAGATTAGTGATCATTCCCTCACGAGGAGACAGACACGAGCACGGAGCTGACTGAACTGGGATGACGTGAAATATATTCATATCAAATGGAAATGTTCTAGTGATTCAAATAACTGCACAATTTCAGCAAAACATTTGTATAATTGCTACAAGCAGCTTGTGTGTTTTCTTTTTGCACGACGGAGTAGAATTCTGTCCTGTACGCCTCCTCTCTTCTCGTCTTCTTCCTCAAACACTTCCTGTGTGAAAGCAGCACCCACTGCGAGGCCAGATGCTCCTCTCGACAGGAGCTCAGGAGCTCTTAGCTTGGAACTTCGGCTTTTTGGCCAAAAACTGTTGATTTTTTTTTTTTTTTTTTTTTTGCTGCAACCGTTGTGTTTTGACCTTCGTGGTTGAGCTCACTTGTTCACAAACCATCAACCAAAACTCCAAACCAACGTCGGTTAGCGCAGCTGCCGGAGATGTGCCACCACATTCCCCATAACGTGCTTCAAAGTCTCAAACACAGTTATGTCATGGCGCAGTTTCTCCATCAGACTCGCTGGCCTCCTTAGTTTCAGAGGGACTGGCATTTCGCAGAGTCTGGAGACTCTCAGCGCGGCGCAGCTCGTGACAAACAAACAACAGCTGCTCAAATGTCTTGTTTGACTCACGGCCGCTCCTCACGGCCGTGCGCCACGTTCAAAGGCCTGTTCCACTGAGCCGACGCCTGTGTCCGCTGAGCACGGTCCGTTTGTTCAGAGTCCAGCGTGATGTAATATAAGGCAGAGGTCCCAGGATGCTCTGTAGGTGGAGACCGTTGGTCTAGCTGTTGCAACTCCAAGGTATAAAGCCCTGGCTTCACATGCAGTAGAACTTCTACAATATCTGTGGTAAGCTCTGGGGTCGAAAGTACATTGACTTGAGGGTAGAAGGTAAGACGTTATTATTGATCTCACTGTGGAGAAATTCACCTGTTACAGCAGCTCTTAAAAGCACACAGTAAAGGTACAGAGAGAAAATGTGCATCAAAGAAAAACCTTATATGCCAAGGAGTAAAAACTTTAAAAACTACACTGTGTTCAACAACAACCAATTCAACACGTAAGGGCTTTTCCTCGTAGAATGAATTAATTGGCTGAATTGTACGAAGGATAACATCACCAGTTTTGAAAATTCTCCGGGTGAGCTAACATAGAAATAATATCCCTATTAAATCGTACTGATGTTCGAAACTAAAAAGAAATCGTTTTTCTGTGTGTGTAGTATGTCTCCATGTGCATCCCCCCAAGGACACTTGTAATAAATAAAAGAAAAATCAATCTGATTTGTATGTGCCCTTTAGGAGACATATTGAAATGGACGGCACGGCCTTGTGTGTGCAGCTGGTTAGTATGTCTGCGTCGTTGGACACAAGGGCGCGTTGGCTCCCTCTGACCCGCCGGCGTGCGAAGCATTCATCAGAGGAACGGCATGTCTGCCTCTGATCGGGGCATTGGCCCTTCTGACCTTTTCCTTTGGATTCCTGCCTGTTGTTGTTGGGAAATTGGCAGGTTTTTGGCCGCAGACACGAAGTGCTGATGTTTTGTATTCTAGGGCTGTGAGGTTCAGCGTTATATCTATGATACAAGTAATTAAACGGTCAAGTACCACATTAAAGTGTGTAAAGAAATATTTATGGGAACTACAAATTCACACCCACTGTTGCTCTCCATAACATAACATGAGTGCTAAAGCAAAGTAACATAAGCCTTTTCTGATCATATGTTTAACCTCTGAGGCAAACATCAGAAGACACAATGTTTGGAGATGAACAGCTTTTCACGTGACTTGGGAGGAAGGAAGATGTCGGGAGAAAAAAAAAAGCCTTGGTATTGTCATCCTTTCAACGACAAAATGTCAAGCGTTTTTGTGCTTTCTTTCTGTTTCTGTCCGTCGCAGGCCACGAAAGAACTCAAACAGTACGACAGCAAGATCATCGAGTGCAAGTTCGAAAACAACAGCTGGGTGTTCATGAGGCAGAGAGTGGACAAGAGCTTCCCCAACTCCTACGACACGGCCATGGGTGAGAGTCGCTCCTTCTGTCCCGTCACAGCGCCGTACACATGTCCGCGGAGGCAGCCGGTGATAAAAGCCGCGTTTTATCTGCACATTTTGTTTCTGTATCTGCTACACAGAGTTCAACAACAGCCCAGGGATTATCCACTCTTACATGTAGGGGTAGTCGGAGCTATTAAAACCTGCTTTTGCACTTTGAAATATTTTTTTGCTCATTTGTAGCTGTGTCTGACATTCCAACCCTCCTCTCCTTTGATCCACTCTTCTCCGATTGATTTCAAAGTTTGATGCAGTTTCCCAGAAGATCTACCACAGAGCTTAATGCCTTTTAATTTCTCGTCCTTGCAAACACTACTTTATAGCATCATTGGCATTACACACAGTCACAGCTTCTCTTTACTACTATAGTTACCTTTTATGTTCGCGTTTTGCGTTGGTGCTGCACAGTTTGAGCATCCTCCAGTGTGTCAGAGCACAGGGAGGACACGGTCTGAAACAGGTATATTATATATATATATATAGAACAATCTGTTTCAATCTGATTTAAGTCTTGTTCATTAGGCTGACGATCAAAGACAATACAGCAATAGTCATTGTTGACCAAGCAAAACAGCATACCTCATTTGGACGTTGTATTTCTAACTTTCGGATAGCTGAGGTGTTTGGGATTGAGCGTTATAAATACCTCAGTGTGAGGGTTAATTTGAGTACGTTGCAGTTTGAAATCTCCATTGGTTTAACATTACACTAACAGAGATTTTGATGCAGCTCTGACAACACAATCTCGATATTTTTCACTATTCCTCCACATTCTTCAGACACCCCAGCGCCGGCAGAACTCCAAAAAGAAAAAAATCAAACCAGTGTTGACCGCACTTATCTGCGTCGCCCTCCTCTAAACGCCGGCACTAAAACAAAGGCTGAAAGTGCAAATTGAAGCCATAAAACCAGAAGCAGAGGCGACGCGGCGAAGACTTTGGAGAAATGAATTGTATTGATAGAAGAACGGAGAGATGGTTGTGAATTATGAGTCACCGCGTTTCTGTGCAGCACCTTTAATCTTAAACATTCACAAGCAGCGTACAATACAGAGGAGCGCATTTGAATTTCAGCCACGGTTGTTACAGGCAGCTTTTAAAGTGGCATGAAAATTGGTTCCTTTGTTGAGAAAAGTACATAGTGTCCGCCAAGTGCCATACTCCGCTCATGACGACGGATAGGTCAAGGTCAACTTTATTATTGTTCTGAATCCAGTGTCTACTCCTCTACTTGGCAATGAGAGCATTAGACACATGGATATATTTGATTCCATCTTAGATTTCAAGATTCTATTAAAACATTGGACAAAACCACTCACTATCATGATCTTGAGCTTGGTCGGTTCAAAGCATTGACCAAAACACATAGCTATTCTAATTTCATTCCTAATCCCAATGTATTTATTTATTATTTATATATTAATATTCTTTAATTCATAAACAACACAATGGGAAACTCAGCGATCCGCATTCTCTCACTTTGTCTTAAATATGTACTACCCTTTCTACCTAATATTGTGAAAAGATGAGGTCATGACATTTCCAGCTCGTGATTCAACACCACACTGGTTCATGAACTCAGTTAGAATTCGACACCAAAATGAGATGTCAAGAGTTTTACATCGCCAACGGGCATAACAAACGGGTTCCTCTGTCATTGATAGAACATCGTGTTTTGTTTTATATATAACTATAACAAGCTAAACTCCTCCGACTGCCACCGTGCTACACAGACATTGGCTCCCACTCGGTCCAGCCCACACCGTGGACCAGAGAGGTGGGCAGTGGTGTTACTACCATACACATGCACAAATCTTTCATTTTGACTTGAAAAATACCAACTGCACGGCGAAGATTTCCAGATAATGAGTCCCATAATAAGTCACATTTACTATTGGTATAATACAGCGCAATAAGGCTACAGGCCAGTTCTTTCTGTTCCATTTTATTCCTCAAATAATGGAGCACATTAGCTCCAAGACACACAAAAAAACGTTTTCAACTTTATTCGGTTGCAGTATTTAAAAGATGTAAAACTCAGGTACATTTTGCAGGCGGGAGCGTCAAATTAGTGATTCCATTTATAGTGTTATGTACATGCTCGACCTTTATCAATGCAAGAAACCAGGTCATGGCGCGCACTCCCCCTCTGCGTGTGGGAGTAACCAACAAAGAAGATTCGCTATACCCAAGACTCAATGTATTGTTGAGAAAATGTATTTAGGTTAGTTTTATCGAGAAATGCAGTCTACTAGATCTGTAACATGTGGCCAAACTTGTTCTTTTTCTCTCTAAAGCGTCCACTCCACCACTGCAATATATATACTGGTGTTTAGAGTAGTGTAGTTAGGAAAGTCATGCAGGTAGTAATGTTACACTGATACTTTTAGTGCTACGAACTACTAATCTGTCTATGTTATGTAAGAGATAACTATTTCAAATTACTAATAATTGCATCTTTGGGAAGCTGTTTAGTTCAAACAGTCCGTGGGGAAATTTGAACTTTTTCATATTGAAGCGCTCCTCTGCCTCCTTCTACTCCTCAACTACTTTAACAAATGCTGAATTACAGATTTGCATTTCACCAAATAAAGATACAGAGACACGGAGAGGGACAAAGTGGTCCAATGCTCACATACTGATAGATACAGAGACATGGAGAGGGACAAAGTGGTCCAATGCTCACATACTGATAGATACAGAGACATGGAGAGGGACAAAGTGGTCCAATGCTCACATACTGATAGATACAGAGACATGGAGAGGGACAAAGTGGTCCAACAGCCCACATTTGCACATGAAAAACAGAGAGTGATAACCATAATGCTCACATACTGATAGGAGTGGGAACTGGATACCTCACGATTCAATACGATATGCGATGCATGGCTCACGATAACGGTAATCTCACGATACACCGATACTGCGATAATCGGTAAATCTATGTGTAAAAAATAACTTTTAAACCTGCTACATATTATTCATCATTTACATGTATTTATTTTGTCTGTGATTTGTACCCCTTTACTTAAATAAGTGAGTAAATTATCCCTGACTGAAAATGGTCCATTGCAATTAGTGGATTCCCTTTATTTACATAAATAAACAAGAAATCACAGTCCTATTTCAAAAGGAATAAATCAACTCCAAATTAATCTTATTTATAGAGTAATATATTCCTGTGACAGTGTTTGGTCCAAGAGCTGCCCTCTACTGTTCTGACTGAATTCTTCATCATTATTGGCCTCGACTGGCTGTGAATATTGTGGAACACTGCTACCTCATTAATATGCATGATGATTAACCTCTTACCCCCCACCTTAACTGAGCGCATTTTCTCTAGTTTACCCAAATCTTAAAGCTTCTGGACCAGAGAGAAACAGTGTAATGCCCCATTTGAAAGCTAAGGCCTACAAACTGATCGTAACTTTTTTGTCACGTAGTTTTTTTTTATTTGAAGCTATTATGAAAGAAGCTTTTAGATTTGGGTAAAGCCAAACTGGAGAAAATGCGGTCAGTTCAGGTGGGAGTTATGAGGTTAATATGTTTCATCAAAAGTATAGATATCGGAATAAAAGTATCACACCGTCCCACAAAATATCGTGATATATCGCAAAATCGATATACTGTCACACCCCTGCATGCTAATGTGGCTAACAATTTTCTCATATAAAACTGTGTCAGTATCATTCCCAAGGACCCAATTTTGACTTGACATAATTTGAGTTGGTTTAAATTGCTTAAGAGTCCACCAGAAAACATCTAAAAAGAGTGGGTAAAAAACAGTTATTCCCATTGGCTATTTTTTTTCTTTACCGTTATTGCCAAGACGAGCAAAACATCACGAGTTCTGCATTCCCGCTTGAGAGTAAACCACTTGGACTCTTCCGTGTTTTTTTTGGCTAACTCCCTCTGAAGTCTTCTGTCGACCAATCTTCTGCCTCTCATTCCAGCGGTGTGCAAGAGCATCCAGGAACCCGTCACGAAGGATATCCTGTTCGAGTTTTTGGAGCGCTCCTGTGCCCAGGCCTCGCCGCAGCAGAGCAAGAGACACGCCCCCGACCCAGACGCCGCCCTCATGCCCCCGCCCCCTCCCAAAAGACCCAACAGAGCCATCCCGTAGTAACCCCACGTTTGCCCCACCGCCCCTTTCCACTGTGTGAACCATCCTCCATTCGGGACATTGTTGGACGCTAAGCATGTCAGCAGACCACCGACATCCAAAGACTGCCACAGTGTCATTCGTTTTACTTGTTTGTAGCTTTAATTAAATCCAGGAAAACAAAAGATTTAGTTTTTTTTGGTTCCTTATACTATTTATACTTTTTTATTGTCCGAGCTAATGGCATTTCATCAGCGAGGCGACGATGTGGATCTATGCTTTGTCAACGGTTTGTAATGAAATTGAGTAACGCAATGGGTAAAATCTCATGTCTCCAATGCATTTCAAAGAAAGCTGTTTTAAAAGTCGCTCACGTTTCTTTCTAAAAGCCTTGGGCGATTTGTGAAGCTGTATCTCATCTTCCGGGTTAGTTATGAAGGTCAAATGGTTTATTGTGCAGTTTATCAGCGTCACAATCAGACATGCCCAGGCGCTGTCCTCTAAATTACTTTTTGAAGGGAGCTCCTTTGTAGAGAGAATCTTTGGCAGTGAGATAATTCTAATCAATAGCCTCTCCCTGAGCCGCCTGCACTATCTGAGAGATTTAGATTCAAGGTAACTGTAATATCAAACACTATAAACATATTGAACTGGCAAGAAATTCAATATGGAGCAACGTTACAAAATAATTCATTTCAACAGTGTGGACAGGAGCTGCACGATTAGGACAAATTGCAATATTTCATAGCTATCTTGAATATTGCACTACCACTGTGCCAGTCCACTCAATTCAATAAAACATTTTTTTAAAACACTTGTTATCCATGTTATAACATACTAATGTAAAAATCAAACCTGGTGTCGTATCTCACTTTTCTTTACACAGGTGCGAGTATCAACGTCGGTTGTTTCTTCTTCTACTGCTGAAGCGCTCCCCATCTGTATTTCCTGGATTTTGTATTTTTTGTTGTGGAGCACGAAACTGTCTGCGTCCAAAGTGTGTTCATCAGAGTGCCACTGATTTGCTAGCTTGCCATTAGCTGAAACTGTTTGGTCATGTTATTCCCACTACTGCCTGCATAGGGCACTTCAGGCCAATTTGAAATCCTGAGCACCCAAGTGTCTCATTACTTACTTCTTTCAATGCAGACATTTTTTTTTTTTACTTTAAATCCTAAAGTCCTGAAGCTGAGATACCCTTAAAATAAAGTCAGACTGTCCAAGTAAGAAATGTCTTGATAATGTCGGAGTGTTCGTTATTATGGAACAGAAGACGGAGGCTCGATCGATTAAAATCAATCATAGTTTTATTCCCTCATAATACAATTCTAAAACACAAGTTATCTGAGCTCTGTCCCTAGAAAACATGTTGAGTCCAAGCGGCCTCCGGCCGGAGAGAGACCCGGATATCCTCCTCCCGAGCAATATATAGGAACAGGAAGTAGTTGGCGTGTCAGTTTCGAAGAACCAATCAGCGCTCTTAGAATGTTGTCATCACTTCCTCTTCTGCAATCTGACTCCATATATTGTATGCATTGTCCTTCAGACCCAGTACTTTTCCACAAAGAACAATGGGGCTATAAAATGGAGAATGTCGCACCCACGTGGAAGGGTAGAGTTTAAACCACCAGTTTCAGCTAAAACTTAAAGCACAGGTTTAATAGATGAACACCGTTATATAATAAAAGTCACTAAAGCCTAATATGATTTTTTTTAAATGTATAGAAATACTTCCACATTATATAACAATATTTCCACAATAACAATGTTTTTTTGGCTTCTTGTGATATGGATATTGTCACGAGTTCAAGTCCAGCCTGAGCTCATAGCATCATTGTGTCCCAAAATGGGTCAAAACCTGCCAAATGTTTTCTATGAAAATGGTTCACTATAGCTAATCCTCACCTAAAAGGAGAAGCCATATGACTGAAAGAACAAAAATACTAACTTCACTTACTTCAAGCACAGATGAATTGAATGTTGGAAATCCGCTAGTTTGAAAGAAACTAGCAAACATTGTCTATAAATTATACTAACAGCTTACCCCTTTTCCCAGAATAGGTAGCACACTTTTTGGGGCAACACAATCGAAAGCTCTATTAGTAGTTCTCTTTGATAATTTTAAGATTTTGTTTATACATGACCAGTGGTTTGATAAAGTGTTCACTGGCCACATAATAATTTCATTTTTTTCATGGGCCGGGAAGAATGATTTAAGTGTATAATTACTTCCTATTTAATCAAAGCAAAATGCTGCATAAAAATTATTTGATAATATGAACATTTGTGTTACCCAGGGTTGACAGCTGGGTCAGAGCGCCTCTATTTTTAGACGAAGCAATGAACAGCACAAGCACAAGTCTGGGGGATTTGCTGAACAAACACTTTTTATTCCGGTCCTCCTGCGTTATCTGTGATGTCCAGGACTAAAGGAGTCGCTGCGAAAACTTAGCGCAGCCTCCAGCATGTATAGATCCAAACGCTTCTGCCTTTTGGTTCTATAGCATCCAGTAGATTACACATACTTTACCAGAACGAGTATACTTCACATACTTTTGCTGATACTTGAGTGTTGCATTATTCTGAGGTTGAAGCACTTTCTCTTGAGAACAGGTTTATAGTATTTTCTTCCGACACAGCGGGGAACTGGCTGCATCAAACGTGAGAAAGGAACCCATTTCGCTAATGGGGAGCCTCAAAGTGTGAGTGCTTTAAAGATGTATAATACCGGTTATACAAGGCAAGTCGAGCCCAGGCTGGCGCTGATGTGAAATAAGTGCATTTATTTGGTTTGTAAAAGTGCAATGTTTCCCTTTCCACAGGTTGTGTTCACGGGACACCTCAGCATTCTCAAGAGGACGGGTACAGACGGATTCTTCATTAAATTCCCTATAATGCCGATGTTTATTTTATCTTTGTAATGCCTTGGTCCATCCTCATGAAACAAAAAACAGAAATAAAGCTCCACATGTTCTCTGTCAGCACAAATCAACTAAGGTTTTTCATGTGATGGTTTTTCATGTGTTTTCATGTTGCATAAACAATAGAAGCGTCTCCACACAGCCCTGTTGTTTACAACAGCCCTGAGTGAAGTCCAAATATCCAGCACTCTTTAGAAAGTCACCCGTGTAAGAGCGGCTCCTTCCTGCTGTACAGAGGTGCCAGGAACTAATCAGGACAAATTACACAGCGCTCTGCAATTATCTGTAATGACAACGGTGCCTCGCCTCACTTTATTAACAGCAACACAAGCTAAGCAGGTTTACCTGTGGTAAAGGAACTCATTTGAAAAGCTTTCTAACTGTCATAACTATTGTCTGAAGTGCCTCTTCACTTTTGTTATTCCTCCATTTGCATTTTCGAGGCGGAGGCAAAGTCGTGCTAAAATGCTCACTCGCTCATCTCAGGGTGCTGTTAGAGGCTTTTCTTTGCTCTCAAGTCGAAAAGGTTTGACTCCAAAGAAGCACAGAAGATGGTTCCACTGGTCCACAAATCTCTGCTGGAGAACTGCACACATTCAGTGGGTCTCCCAAAAACTGCAATACATGTTTATCTGCCATGATCATCAAATACGTCCAAGGTGCCAGCCGATATGATATTAGCGAATGCCACAGTACATTAATCAATTTACTGCTTGTAATTTCTTTTGACAGATCTTTTAAGCGCCAGATCTTCATCCTTGGAAGTCGATCCATTGATCTGCGTTGAATACCCGGAGCTTTGTGCATAATCCTATGGAACGTGCGTAAAGCAGGTAAGATTCATCGTGTCCTGCGGAATATATGAAATCCCCATCTTCTTTACGTGCGGCCTACGGGAACAGACCGACTCATGTAAGGTTAAAAGTCTGCTGAAGCCTGTTCTAGCCTCCTGTAGTGGCTTCATGAGCCGAGACCAAGGGCTAATCCGAGTGGAGAAGAATTAGCCTCTGAACTGAACTCAAGGGAACAGAAGAGATAACAGTACAGGGATTAAGGATTATGAATTACAAAGAGTGCATATTGTCTTTCCCCAGTTCCTCTATACTTTGCAGCCAATAAGAGGCCATTTCTTGCTGCCTCTTTCGTCCAATCAGAAGACAGTTTTGCAGGTGAGTCTCTAAACACAGGTTTATGGGTAGTGGTGGTCAAAGTACTTGATTTTGTTGCTCTAGTAAAAGTGCTGACACTACACTACTGATCAAATGTGACTCCGATATAAGTAACAGTTGCTCTATCAAATTATTAAGTGAGTACGGAAGTATTTGCTGTGGAAAATACTTACACATTCAAAGTACAACGTCCAAATCCATTTAAGCATCGAGAAAACAAATTTTGCTGCTTCAAAAACATGAAAATTGCACCCAAATACCACACTTCTATGGCAACACACCGGGGACAAACCCTCTTCCTTGTTGTGAGTTCGTGGCATTTGACAGTACATCAGCACAGCGCCACCTACTGTTCTGGAGTGTGCAGTATTAGACTTTTTTAAATGGACAGAACAAATGGACAAATTTACTTTTAATTTTGGAGCCGTTTTAGAAATAGTTGAAAGCATTATTTGTATTTCAAATGTAGTGGAGTAAAAGCAATGAGTTCTCGACACAAATACTGCTCAAGTAAAGTTTGATCCTCAAGAACCTCCAAAATTCAGTCAACTCATCGAGGGCTGAGTGCTACCTTTTTGCAATTTTATGTAACGTAATTCATCTTGCCTTGCCAATGAATGATATTTTTACACTAACAATTTTATGAAGAGGTGTTTTTCTTTTTATTTGTTACATTCTAAATCAGGTGACTTGATTTATTGATGTGGGACTTGGTCATGGCCCTCATGAACAGTATGGTTGCATAACGACGATTGTGGAATGTTTACTTCTTCTTCTGTCACATCTTTTCACAATGATGCTAACTTACAGGGATGTTAAAAATCTTTCATTTTTAATTGACATTAGAATCTTGACAGGAAGTAGTCTTTACCCACCATTAAGGATAGTAAAATATTTTTTTAAATCACCAAAAAATGTCAAACCAAGTAAAGTAGATTTTCAGCTAAATCTTGCACTTGCACTTAACCCATTTGTTCTAAAAGGCCATTCTTTCTTTGGACGATATAAACACTGCAGCAGTTGTGTATTTGTCGTTGAGAATCCCAGAAGAGATGCTCCAAGTGCCATCTCACTGAAACGTGTCACTGTCCGTGTTGTTCCCGCGGCTCTATGTAAATCCAGGAGGGGCGCGTGTTGCCAGGGAACATTAGACTTCTTTATTTCCTTGTTGCTAGGAGTGTTGCCTCTGAGAGCTGCTTACAAGGCTCAGGAGTGACTGAAGAGCATTCACACTCACATGGTAGTAGTAGTATTTCTTATCACAAAGTGGACAACAAAAAGATGTCAGTAGCAGTAACACTTGAATCTGTTGGACTATTATGGAATCAACCACTCATCCTAGAATCTCGAGTGCTATAGATGGTAGTTACGCAGATATTGAGGTTGCTCATTGCTCCTGACAGAAGCATTGAAAGCTTGGTAAAAGGAAGAGAGCAAATATGAAACCTTTTCATAATCTTGATCTGACTGGTTTTACATTCTCCACAGAGGGCTCCCAGAGTCTCAAAAGAAAGAGGTCCAACAAGGTTTATATATTACAATGAATTCATGTATGGCTTTTTAAAGGATTTATTTGGGCTATTGATCAATAATATATATTTTTCCTTAGAATACAGTTTAAAGTCCCTGTACCCATGTTACCCATGTTATCAAACTGAAAATACGCAGACTACACAAGTTGCGTAGGGCCCCCACAACCGCAAGGGCCCCACATCTCAGTCGAATTACACAAATTACGGTGTTGTTTCGCTGAATAATGAACGCGTAGTTACAGAGACAGGCTCTGACAGCGCTCACTCACTCTCCGGCTCCCGGCTGCATGTCGCCTCATGTTTTCTCTGCGCGGACTTGGGGTTGCATCGGCCACACGCTCATTTAGACTATCTTCTTGCTGTCTCTAACGGAGTACAGTATCAGGACATTTGTTTGGTGAATAGAAGCGAGAAAAAACCTGTTGTATTTGTTTCAAAGGGGAGTTGAATCAAAGAAAAAGAAACTCTACTTCTTTGACTGTGCTTGTCAAGCTTTCACTTAGTCTTAAATTAGTGGTGGTACAAGTAGTAGTCCTTAATCCCAGTCTGACAGTGGCAAGTGGTCATTATGTTCCACTTCTGCCCTGCACTACTGCGTATAACTGTCTTTGACCGTAAATGGGTTTGCCCTTCGTAAAATAGTCTTGGGATGTAAGGCCCCAGAGTGGATTTTTGCTTCCTTTTTATAAGCACTTTCACAGCTTTCAGGGAGCACATTCATGTTTACAATATTAGCGTTATTAGGCAACTTATAAACACTGGTAATGTGCTCAGTTAAGTTTATATTCTTATACAATAATCCTTGCCTGTGTGTGAATGCAGTGAGTGGTTGATGGTGTCCGTAGTACAGATGGCACTGATTGGCACAGCTGTGGCTATAACATTGCTTACATACCATTATTACTATTATCAATGTAGTGATTGACAGATGTACGTCCCGCCTTCCGCACATACACACACCTGGGACTCATTCTGAATTGGTCCCTCATAGCAGCCAATGACAGCACGCACAGCAGTTTGAGGCCTACCATAGTAGAGTGTGTTTACTTTGATTCACACGCAACCTCTCAAAACACTGAGAAACTTCTAAACACCAGTGGATTTGAAGGATATTCTTTGTTTTTTGACGAGTCGTCGCAGCGAGCCTTAAAGCTGAGACACAAGATGAGGTGGGGAAACGAAACTGCTGTATGTTTCAAAGATGAAAAAAAAAGACGTCAGGAGGAGATGCTTGAAGCATCGGTGAGTGCACTGGTTTGTTTCCTCTGGACTCCGGATGAGATTTGCCTGTAACATTGGTGTTGTGGGTATTTGCTCATATGTGGCTGAATGACTCTTTCTAATCTGACGAGCAGGCCGATCTGAAGATCAAATGCACAGGAATATCGGAGGTGACTCAACCTGAGCTGATTAACAATGGCACTGTGGATCTTGAACAGTGAAGTCCAAAATGTGTGCCAGTGTGTATTTTAAGTCGTTGGATCTGCTTTTACATGAGACTATGGGTTTAGTCACGCAGTGAGAAGGATTCTAACACAAAGCATAGAAACCGTCGCTATTGATGAAGACGGCACAACGTCATGAACCACGTGACAATCCGGAGCAAGGGGTTAGTAAGGCACTTCCCCGTTGACTATAATGCAGCTTTGAGGCTTCGTAGCTTTTACATTTTACACTTTATACAACTAAACATAGAAAGGACAGATGGCGTACTACCCCCAGAAAGAGTTATTAAGCCGGCTACTCTGGGAAACATTGAGAACTCAGTTTATTTTCCGATGTAGAATTAGCATTAGCCATCAAACATCGCAAATTATGAACAATACAGATGTTTTCAGCTGCTGTCAACCCATCGACGTCATTTAGATAAAGCCAAAGCCTAGTTAGAAGTCATTCATTAAATAGTTACTAATAAAATTAACATATAAAAGTGGCTTCTGATCCAAATGTTGAAACCTTTCAGCTAATTGTGGGTCAGGTTCACTTGCAACAGCCACTAAACTTCATCTAAGAATTTGTTTATTATGAAGAAACATCAGAAATTATATAAATGCCATGAAATGGACATTCTTACCTTGCCATAGTAGGCAAATGCTTCACATTCCAGACCATGCGGGGAGAAAATGTGCATTTGTAGGAACATGCTTAAGGTGCGTTCAGACCAAACGTGTGTCCACGCCCCATCCGCTTCTAGTTGGACGCCAAACATTGCCGTTTCACACTCGCGAGAAACGCCTGTTTGAAAGCGTCATAATTAGGAGGCGTGTCCTACAACTCAGGCCGAGCGCAAACCGCGATGATCAACTTGTCCTCCATGCTGCAGGTCAGGGGCGCAACTACCCCCCCTCCCACACACACACACACACACACACACACACACACACACACACACGTACACACGCTATGGGGCCGTCAAGTGCTATGAGGAAATGGCCTAGAGGGTATGGGGCGCTGTCCCTTGCGCGCCGACTATATATCTTTTTTTTTAATTCTCTCTATCATATTGGCGCTAGTGATGGGACTTACGGCTCTTTGATGCTTTTTTTTTTTTTTTTAAGAAAGTAAATACCCTCTGAATTGACTTTATTTTAACGACCGACACATCACTAATGGGTTCCCGTCCGTTCGGCGCCCCTATGCAAGGCATATATTGCGTATGCCCTGCAGGTAACAGGTGACTCTTGTGCTCACTGTTTGAGCCCAGTCCCTGATTGGTTAACAAGGCCTAAATGAACACACGTATAGATTGGATTACTTGAGTGCATGAAGCAGTGGGCGGGGCATACCTGCTCGTGTACCGCGCTGTTCTCCCTGGCTTTGACGCGCGTTTATCCTCATCCACTCACATTTGCTACACTTCATACGTGCGGACGGCTTTTCTTACATTTCGAAGCGCGTCTACATGTGGGTTAACGTGGAAGTTGGTGGTGTGGTCGCGTTTGGTCTGTACGCACCTTTAGAAACTACCACTACTCTAAATACCATTTCGTGCGTTTGCTGCACAGATGCCCATAGGAATTAATGGAACAGCTTCTAAGACGCCAATATGGCGGACGTCGTAACTAGGGGAATATGTCATAAATACCCGGATTGACGTCTTCATCACAAAAATCTGATTATTTCACTCACATTTGAATAACAATAGACATATCCCTAGCCCGCTTTCTGTTTTTTCCTTTTTCTTGAATTTGTAGCTTGCTGATTACTGAATGCACTGATTGCAATTCCCCGTTGAACATTGAGCTTTAACTCTACTGTTGACGTCACAAACTGCAGGTGTGCACGCGTGTGTGTGTGCTGACTTACATTCAGGTGAAATGCTATCATACAAGATTTTGTTGTCACTTAGCGGAGTCACAGGATCTTGCAATAATGAGCCTTCTCCGTGGCTTAGATCTGTTTTTAGCTACTGTGAAAGACACTATTGTTTTCTTTAAGATTTATTTACCAAAGAAAATGCCTTGTTATTTTCGATCCACGTACATCTGCCGCTTGACGTACTTTACGCCTGTTTACATGAATTGTAAATGTCAAATTTAAGTGTGAAAATGACAGCGTAACAGTCCCCAACAGACGGCCATATGCCGATGATAGACTGAATCACGATGACATCCCATTTTTTACGCCATATGGGATTACGAGTCGCATTGGCGTAGTGCGAGATGCTCCGCTCTGTCTCAAATCCTCAAATAACCGCAACAATATTTCTTAAAAATGGACAGAATGAACTCATGAACCTGAAGCAAACTACGACCGCAGGTTCTGTTGTAGAGTTGCATTGATATGCGAGTGTATTTCGAGCCCGGGGGCCGGTAGCACTCGCACACAGCGGCTGGTGCTCTGTGCTGTGGATAAAAGCAGCGCTCTCATCAAAGACCGACTCACCTTTTGGTCTGCAGCAGGAGACACAGCCCAGACGGAGCAACACACAATAAATAATACATCCGCACAACACCTAGCGCAACACGGCCACAGTTTTGCACCTTGTTACGAGAATGCCTGTTGTTAGAGATGTTTTTGGTTTTTAACAAAAGAGGACAGCAGGAAATGGGGGAACACTGGAATCCACAAGCTCTTTCAAACCCATTTTCCCAGCTACATTTCCCCCTCTTTACATCATTTCATGCTCGAACACACAATTCATTTTAGACCAGTAGAATTTAGCTTACATGCTACTTATGGTCTGAAATGTTCACTAATGTAGGTCACAGCTTGTACCTGGTTGTGAGATAGTGGTCGCAAAAAAATGTTTTTGATTAGACCTATTTATAATTTGCTAATTCATCCAGCAAAAATATTGGTTCGCCTGCAAAACCAGTTGTGCTAGCTAGCCTCTCTCTAGATCCAGTCAGTTGTTTATTTATAGCGCGTCACTCAAATAACCCTGCGTTATTAAAGTCCCTATATCTAATAGTGGAATGAAATGATAAAAACCCTATCGGTCAAATGCAGATACACGCTGACCGAAGGATCCATCTTTAAGAGCAAGTCATGTGACGCCGATATTAGCCTACCGACACACAGGACTGATACAGCGTGGCGTGGCTGCGTTGTTTTCCGCATTATCGTGACATTATTGTTCTCTGAAACTTGTGGAAAAGCGCTTGTATAAACTTGTTCCTGTGTGAGGAAAGTTAGGAATGTACTAAAAAATGTGGGTATCAGGCCTTTTTAAGACCAAACTTTTCACACTCATCGTAACTCAGAGAAATAAGGCAATGTCACAGACTACACACATCTTTGTATAGAAAAGAAAAAGATGTGTCTGGCCAGGTTTACAGACTGTTTTTAACCATTTTTATTCGTCGACTGACTTCTTGTAGCTGGAGTAGGTTCCTTTGACTTTGTCTCTCAACACTACAAAGCATGTCCAACCTTCTTTTTGCCTGCAGAAAAGTCTAGATCACTGCGTTTTTGGCGTTTCGAGACTTGGAGGGCTCCGCGCCGTCAGTCCCTGCAGCTGAAGACACAGCCCGCATGGAGGTGCACATCACTGCAGCGCTGTTTTCCCAGGTGTGTCTTCTCCGTGGGAGCAGGGGGCTCAGAGAGATGAGGTAATGTAAACATGGAGCCCAGGTGGGAGGTGAGGACCGTGCAGTTTTCCAGCCCAGGTGCAAACGGAGCCAGACTAACCCGATGAGGAGAGGGGAGGGATAGTGGGAACAGCAGCTTATGGGCCATTATGAACTCCATGGACCGAGTGCGTTTGAATAATACTTTTATGGAGATCGAAAGTGCAGTGATCTGAGGAGATGGGCTGAGCGCTTCTAACGCTATAACCATAAATGCAAATGTTGTAACTATATAGTTTAAACCAGCAGAGTTTGGAGGGAATGAAAAATATGTCCCTTCCGGAGCTTTGGGGAACTCTTGCGCTACACAAATAAGATTCCCTTCCTCCTTCACTTGGCTAACACGTGTTTTTGCTGTTAGTAAGCCAGCTCTCCTTTCACCTGACCTGCTGACACTTTGCCACTTTGTTCAATTGAAGGTGCCGTCGATGTAAGAGAGTTCTCTGTATGACGATTTGCAGAGTGTGGGCCTGCTTCAACCACTCTGTAAATGTACAAAATATACTTGCACTGACTAAAGAGAGCGATGGGAGTTGGTGTATTTATAAAATGTGCAATAGAACAGCACATATGGATATGTGCAGTGCCGTAGCCTCCTGGGTGACGATAACATTGCAACAAGGTTAATACATATAATCTCTTTGCCAATGGGGTAAACATGGCGTCGCATTTTGTACTGAACTCCCCTTTTTCGCTCCTTTTGCTGTTGTGTATTCGATATACACTTGTTCCGTCTTCTCATCACCCGGTCTCCTTCCTGTATTTACTCCAGGACCCAGTCTAAGGGTTCCCCAACAAGGTTTCCTGTACACCTTTGTATAAGAACTTCACAGCAGAGTTTAGTATTCTCATGTATTCATTAACTAGCGTTGCTCTTTTGTTTTGTTTTGTTTTGGCGCTTGGCCCTACATTCTCAGGACATGGGAGTTTTGACCTGTGAGAACCTCATGGGATGTTAATCTATGGGCCTCAACAGCGTGAGATCTCATTCCAAATAGCACTATAGTGCAGTTAGCCATTTAAATTTAGTTTGTGCACCATCCCCCGTTCAGATTTATAGTACGCAATTGCCTGTGGCTCTTGGTTCAGCACCAAGCACAATTATTTATTTTTATTTGTTTATTACTTATTATAATGTTTTCCTTTTTGTTTTTTAATTTATTTTATTTTCTATGTTTTATTTTCTATTAAATTTTTTATTAAATTTTTATTTTTATTTTATAAAAAACACTCAGGCCTGTGGCTTTTTTGCGATCCCTGACCGGATCCCTGACCAGCCGACTTTTTTACGGTCCCTGACCGCCGCAAGTTTATATAGTAGTCCCTGCAGATTTAACTTATCTAAATGAGTCCTTGTAAGAAGGAACGGCAAACTAATTTTTTCCACTTTCTCTTGCCTTTGATCAGTGTATGTCAAAATTTAAAATAGGGAAGTACCAAACCTTAAGAGCGAGGGCACTCAAATATAGGGAAATAACATGCAAGAGCGTGGCAGAAATTTACAAAAGGTTTTCTGCTTACCTTGTCCTGTGGCGCCTCCTCAGGCTGCGGCTCCCACGTCTGCAAATGTTTGGTCTGTCCAATTAGGGGATCACCCATAGACCTTTAAAAAGAATAGACAGCTCCTCCTCACTCCTCCCCGTTTACCATAATGACCACGTTCGAGGGGAATTCATGGCGGATTTACAGACTCCTCCCCAGCTCTGACGAAGCATGTTCCTAATAAGGGCATAAGGGCGGGATCTTCACTGTAGACTCGGCCCTTGCGTGACGTGTAGCTCGCGCAGCTCCAATGCTAACAGTCCGACCTCCGTTAAGGAGATTTAAAAATAATTCTTTCGAAAACCAGCCTGGTTTCTTTTTTTGTAAGTAACCCAGCCTGTCAGGAGGAATATGTAGCCATAGAAAGTGTTAAAAAAAATTGAAACCTGGCATTAAAGTTGTTTTTAATGTGTCTAAAGTCCAATGCTTTTCAATCGGGGCCTAGCGATGATATGGAGGTACTACAGCAATGGCGGGCTCCAGTGTTGCGGTCATAAAGCAGAGCAGCCAGCGGCCATTGGGATCACCCTGTTGTCTCATCCGAGGCTCTGATGAGAAAAAAAAAATACAATAAATATTTAAACAATAATAATAGCGATCCTCCCTATTCTTCTAGCAATTCTTCTCGTGAAGATATCCTGCTCTCGGCACCAATTGTTAGGACTTGGTTCATTTGTATCACGCGAGAACAGTTATTTGGATATGGCCAAAGCATACACTGGAGATAGAAGTTGTCTCAAAGAAAAGGCTTTTATTGCCGTTGTTCCTATAGTTACAAAGCAGGAAAACCAGCTGGTGACTTCAGAGAAAGAGAAGAAGTGAAGTCCAGACCTCCGTTGACAGTTTCCTTTTATCCTAGTCTTGCACTCCTCTACGCAGAGAGGGTGACTGCCTACCAGTGAGTCAGTTGTTTGTGTCTATGTGTTTGTACTTTATCTGTACTTCACGTTATGTTCAGAATGATTATGGTGTTTTAACAGCTAATCTCACTGACATGGTCTTCTTGTTCTGTAGCGTGTAAGCAAAGCATGAGTCAGGAGCTTGTTCAGATTTCGTTACAATCCTCACAGTGCTATTAACTAATGTCTTCGACGTCATTTACTGCCTGTGCTTTACATGTGGTAGAATTGGCAATAACTGAAAAGTCTTGCGCTCGTTCGATTTTTGCTTAATAGAGACCCTCGAGTGATTCTGATTATTTTTCCATTCAATTTCATCCTAGTGTTCACCACAAACTCGAGTGCTTGCTCCAACAGTCGTGCTGCTTATAATGAACCCCACTCCTGACCTGATTACCAGCTGAAATTACAAATCTAATTGGACATGTTTTTTTCTTGGCGTGAAGTCGGAAAGGCGGTGCGTTGCAAATGTTAATCACGACTCAATCCGTCCATTCCCCCCCCCCCCCCCCCGTCCACGTGCAGCACGGTGACATGTGGCGACAGAATGTGCGCCATTTGTGCCTTTTCCTTCTCCCACCACCTGTGGCATCAGACATTTCAGCGTTGCCTTTCATGTGCGAGGACTAATGCCGTCGGGCTAACTCTCCAAAACCGTGCGGCGGTGGTGGTGGTGAGGGGGGTGGGGGGACATGGAAGGCACCGCAAAACCACCACCGCTTTCCAGACTCTCGGCCCCAGAGAACATCCTTCAGTTTGTTCACTGTGGTTTCGCTTTCAAGTGTCTGGTTGCACTCGAGCTGGGGTGTCATGGAAGAAATGAATTAGTTTTCCAAGATTGGCGTTGTGTAGAATGATGATAATGTTCTAAAACTAATCCACAGAAGATCAAAAGTCCATGTGCTCGGTGTGGCAGTCCCCGAGCAGATGGTTGGATGAGGAAGGGCATCTGGGGGAAATCCACCAGCCAAGTTATGAAATGTTATGAAATATGAAGCTGCTATAGCTATAGCCATTTGGAATCAATGGCGAAATGGTCAAAAGTCCTGAAAATGGCATCCATAACCAAACCAATCGATGCTAAATTATATTACATGCCCTTGTGATAGCTACGTATGAAATAGTGCCAGTACTTAAAGTGATAGTCTGTAAGTTTGCAAAGTGAGGAGAGATCGAGTGAAATTTAAACGTGAACAATAAAATTCCTCCGCCCTTTAACCAGAAAGCCCTTCTTAGTTTGCAAAATGAGGAGAGCTCCTCCCCTCCCTCCTGATTGGACCTGACAGGCCAGCACTAACGCACTCCTCGTCGTGCACGTTCCGTGCACATGTATCAAAAAACGAACATTGTAATTGGACAGTGAAGCCTGAAGAGGCTATGACATGGGTGTGTGGGATTGCTCTCCTTGTCCTTGTTGAACCTTGTCGAGAGGGCCCTGTCCAGATCATTGTTGTTGAGCCATGTCTCCATAACAAGACAAACTCAACAGTCAGTCCCCTGAGAGAGCGTACACTCCAGCTTAATATCCAAAGATGCTGAAATCCATTAGAGACTTGCTGGAGATAGTGTACTAGTATTACATTTGGGAACACCCTTTTCTTAAAATCCATAATGAATCACCTGATCAATGGCTGCCTCTCTTACATAAGTTCCCCACATGGACTCATTATATCAAAACACACCACTGGTCATTTGCAAAGGCTTTTAAAATGGCGTTTGCCTTTCCCACTTTGAGCACAATGGAGTGAGGCAGTGAGTGAAGCGCAGCACAGATGTCTCTGCAGTGTCTGTGTGTGAGGCTCATAATGATGATGTTAATGTGTTCTGCCCCTGACTGTGCATGATGAAAGCCCGTACAAGAGAGACTGAGAAGCAGGTAAGGAGCTGAGGAGCGGCCGTTTGGCTTTGGAGACGCGTTATACGGAAGTGATTCATAATGTGGTTAAGGTCAATTTCCACCGCTAAAGGGCACTTTTCCATCAAGGAGCCCCTCTCCTATTCACACGCCAGTGCGCACAGACTCTGCGGGAAATAAGGGTTAAGTGTCTAGCCAAAGGACACAATGGCAGAGCACACTGGCGTCCGTGGGCAAGTACTATATACTGGCAACATTACTATCGTCTAACCCCAGATCTTACTTCTATAGCGCGTTTCTCACACAAGTCACCCAAAGCGCTTCACACGGGGAAAGGGATTTCTCGTTCACTCCATAGCCGGTGGCGGTGAGCTATGTAGCCACAGTTTCCCTTGGGGTGGACTGACAGAAGTGCGGTTCCTCACATCTGTGGACCCCCGACTACTACCAACCACTCACTCAGACGCCCTACCCTGCTTAGCTTCTAAAATCTGATGTGATTGGGGATACAAAAAGGTGGTTTGGCTATATGATGATCATTAGGCATTAATAAAAAGCTTGAATTGTTAGTATAAACTTGGCTGAGTACAAATGTGTCCGGTATTTGTACATGACAACATTTTGTTTGGGACATAGCCCAGGATAACAAGAGATAGCCGTGAGTCTTCCTGTGCTCTGTAAAGCAGTTTGATAATAATGGTCAAATCAACGTCTCCACTGCCTCCTTCTGCAGACACACATCTGTGTACACGAGAGACCTGATGGATTTATGCACAAAGTTGATGGCATGACATTTAGCACGGCTCCTGAGACCAGCTTCAGTGGGCCGTCATGACCGACTCCTAGGTCACCGCGTGCTACAGATACGGGCACGGAGTGAGGTCAAAGCATGTGATGGGCTATGATTCTTTGGCAATAGTCCACAGTTAATGTGTTCATTATTTCTGATCAATCACATGCATTAATGTGATCATATTCACAGCCATAGCCATAGATACTGTGTACACCTTTCAGATTTTGCGAGAAGAGGCCCCACATTGAATAGGATTTTTGAATAGGAAAGGTTTGGCCCATAACTACCATGTTTTTTGGACTATAAGCGCACCTGAATATAAACCACACCAACTAAATTTATACAGATTTTTTTTTTTTACGTGTTATAGGATTATAACATTGAGTTACCTTGTGTACGAAATGCGCGGTATAAATAAAGTTGCCTTGCCTTGCCTTGCCTAGGATGCATTAAAGCAGTACTAAGTAACTTGTTTACCTTAATACATCCTTTCTGTAGTCCCTCTGGGGTAATACAAGTGTTAATGGGATGATTGGAGGGTCTTTCATCTCCCCCTGGTGTCTCTGGCCAGAAAACCACAATTGCAACTTGACTGCCACCGGGTCGGAGCAACCAATACACACTAATGCACTGGTTCCCAAAGTGGGGGTCGGGACCCCTCGGGGGTCGCCAGGCATTGGGTGGGAGTCCCCAGATGATTTTAGGTTGAAATAAAAAGAAAAAGGCAACTGTTTTTGATATATTTTCGAGTGTAAAACAGCATATCATTTGTGAAATCCATTCATATAGTTAAAATAAACAGTTTAAATACATGTTAACTTGATTTTAAAATGTGTTTTCTTCCCTAAAGTAGCGTAAGAAGCAATAACTTTATACAATGGGGGTCCCGAGTTGTTTACGTGTCAATTTTTGGGGTCCCAGCCAAAAAAGTTTGGGAACCCCTGCACTAATGGAATCACGAAGAAGAAGCTAACAGGCTAACGGGCAAAGCTAACCGCGGGCTAGCGCCACTTTAAACAGTATTTACAGCCAAGTTTGAGTGAAAACAATTATTTCCATTGTGTAACTGGATGTACAATCCAATTCCCGGGAGCTGGGTCCGTGGTGAATCACTCGAGGCTTTTGATGAGTCCAGCCTGTGCTTCGCTTTATCCCTCCATAGGTGAGAGAATGAATCGCATTTGTTTTGCACGAAAGGTTCTTAGAAAGCTTATAGTCCGTAAATTACGATGAGAGCACTGGCATACCCTGGCTACATTATGTTTGTTGTTGTTGCCTTTGACCACACAACTCTACTAGTGAGGTATAGATTCCATTTGTGGACAAAGATAGTGGTTTGAAAAAAAAAACATTTTGTGTACCCATTACCAAAATAATGGCGATTCTTGTATTTTGTCATTCCGCTTCTCACAAAACCCTAAAGCTAAACTGTTGACAATTTGTTGAGTAAAATTTGCAGTAAACGCAACTGCGGGCTCCTGTTCGCCGCCTGCCTCACAAGTTAATGGACTAAATAACATGACTTTCTGCTTTCCACTCTTTTCTCCGCCGGAGGCTGGGAAAAACTAGCGCGCCGCGGCATCAAACTTATCGGTGAAGTGATTTGGCATTGATTACGGCGAAACGCTCCAGAGTCACTTGAGACCTTGTTTAGTGGAAAGCAAGAGGCAAATTCAATAAGTAATGGCCTGACCTTTTCAGTTTGAGCGCGGCTTGTCGGGGAATGGCGGCCACTTCTTTCATCGCGCCGCTGTATTCTGTCGCCGGAAAGTTAATGGAGTGGAAGCTGGGTAAATTATGCAAATAGAAAAGGCAAAGTAAATAACAGTTTTTGCAGCAAATTAAAATGAGATTTGGGTTTGTTTGGTTGAGTAGTTGAGGCTGGAAGTCTTAATTAAGTGGGTAAAATGCATTAGTATGAAAAGCAGATGATATTGTGTCGGGGAACGTACAAAAACTCAGTGAACATTTTTGGTGACCACTTCTTTGCGTAAGTGGCCTGAGTATTGCCGTGTAATACTCTAGTACAAGTTACACTATACGCACGTTGAATTTTATTGCTTACTGTCGGCGATCCCGCACATGCGCACTACTCTGAAGGGCAAAAGGCACAATCAACACAGCCCACTCAAAACCTCGTTAATATCCATCATTTTCAGACATCCACCGGCAATACAGTCGCTTGACAGACCAGCTAACTAACTGAAACTGAAAGAGTTGCCTCATTTAGATCATCACGAACCACAGCGCTAATCGAACTGCTGCAAGAGAAAAGCCCATTTCATCCGTGCCAAATACTACAGACACGTCATATAAAACTCTGTGCACATAACATTAAACTAGTCTAAAGTTATTCTTAACCTCTTAACCCCTGCTTTAACTGAGCACACTTTCTCCAGTTCAGCTTTACCCAAGTTCAAATCAAATCAACCATGTGCTCATTAGACCCTATACAGATCTCCTGGTGCAGGACTGAGCCAAGTGTCAGGATCCTGTTGCTTTGTAAATAATAACTGTACATATCTATCCTCATAATGTCCTCTGTTTGAACTGTATCACCTGCGCTTGCACCAAAATCT
Organism: Neogobius melanostomus; assembly: GCA_007210695.1. Taxonomy (NCBI): domain Eukaryota; kingdom Metazoa; phylum Chordata; class Actinopteri; order Gobiiformes; family Gobiidae; genus Neogobius; species Neogobius melanostomus. The sequence goes on from VHKM01000181.1 coordinate 8,817,635, forward strand.
ATTTACGTTGTGCAAGTCACAGAACAAACATTCAGATGTTATCAATGTATGTTGTATGTAGCCTCAACAAAATGTTTTATAATTGAAGAATTTTTTTTTTTTTTTAATTTTTGTGTTGTCCATGGATACCAGTTGTTTGTCTGTGTTCCTATGTAAATTTACCCGACTCCGGACAACACCGCGTATTCAACACTGGAAGGGAAGTTTAGGTACATAGTCAACACTACACTATCAGCTAACACATACCAGTATAAAGATGACCAGGATTCAGGAGATTAAATCACGAAGATTTATTTCCCTAACAATTCATCTAATACATAGCTCTGCTTCCCCATGTCCCTAACAAGAAGTCTGCCAGTCCTCCGTTCCCAAGGGAGAGACTGACTCAAAACAGGGAAAAGCAGAGTATATCACATTCCAATCTTGCAGTATTCATGAGCCTAAGACCACGTGTCGTTGTTTCCATTGGTTCCCGAGCCGTCATGTGACGTAAAGGTTCCGCCCTGCGCCGCCATTTTACACGTTTTCCTGTTTTGTGGGGCGGGGGTCTTTTCTTTGTTCGCACACCCCCTCGGGTCTGTAATTTGTAACAAAGAGCTAAAAACCCTTGTATAAACTTCTGGTTAAAATTGCTAAATAGCCAAAAGGGCAAAACATCGCATAAAAATATTATAACTCTTCATAATCATTGTTGGCATTATACAGTACAGTACACCTTGCCCAGGAACAACAGTTAATACTGACACATTTACAGAATGTTCATTAATGTGTATTGTCCCTGTCGAATAAACTAATATGATTTCTTCTAGTCTTATCTTTGGTGCTTTGTGTCGCCTGTTTTGCGGTGTTTTTGTCGCTTTTTTCTAACTGTTTGTTGTGTGGTTGGTTGTCCCGTTTTTGTCGCCTGTTTTGTTAGAGTTTTTTGTTTGCAGAGTCACTTTCTCAGCGTTGCATAAGACACAGCACACGACATGGGGCACACACCATATTTATTTACACGTGTTGCTCATCAGCAATCGTTCGTCACATGATCACTGTTGCCATTGACAATTAACTTGTAAACAAAACCATAGCAAAACACATTATAGCATATAACAAATCATAACAAAATGAGAGCAAATCTCAACATTTTTGTCGCTCTTTTGCTGCATTGTCGTCATTATTTACGTCTTTCGTATTTGTGTCACTATTTTGACACTTTTTAACAAGCAGTGTTTACATTTGGGTAAAGTTGAACTGGAGAAAACGTACTTGGTTAAAGGGACTATACCTAATTTTGAACCTTTTTAGTTAAAATGTGCCGAAATGGCTATTTTTACCCACTATTACGCCACTATGTGATGAAAAAGGTAAACCCCTTTCGTCACATTGACTATTTGTGCTATCATAATACGGCACAAACGTCACGCATCAGGCTCATTTTTTCCACACATGACTACTTTTACAACATACTTTTATGGGGCAATAATCATTTGATCCTACAAAAGAGGAAAAAAAGTCAGTGATAGCTCCTTTTAAGGTGGGGGTTAAGAGCTTAAACCAGTTTAACAATTACATTTAGGTTCTTCATTTATCATAATCAGCACTTAAATATTACTAAAATCACCAAGGTACTCCAACGACGACAAAGGCGGCTAAACCATCTCCACAATTTGGACAAAGTGACCTGTTGTACATTTAGAAAGTGCTTGTTTCAAAAGCCTGATTCTGACTTGTACAGCATGGAAACATTTACTAGGCTTAGCAGACGCGCTTCTCTCCTTCCTTCATTTGTTTGTGTAGCCTGCAGCCACTACACTGATTATCATTATCATTATCATTAGCCATGAGCCATATTTCGCACCATCTTTTGTCAAAAGTACTTCACTATAGAGTACAAAGGCCTGTGATTTGCTTTTGGCCCGATATCTACGACCTTATTGGGCATTAGTTCATAAACGTGTTCCCTAAAGCTGATAAATCAGATATTGGTAATGTTCTGGAGGCCTTTACTCTGCGTTTCCAGATCCTAGCAATGGAATTTGTGTGACTTAATAGCCGCGTTGGGCCAAGTTGCATCACCTTCTTTGCTTTATCCAACAGTGTATGTACCATATGTGTGTGTGTTATGTCATGTGTGTGTTATGTCATGTGTGTGTTATGTCATGGCCGCTCTCTCCCACAGCCCTTAGCTTGAGCACTAACCCTAAATTATTCAAACAGGTTCTCCGGGACTGTGAGGTGATCCAGGTTCTGGAGTCTCCAGATCAAACTGGTCCATATCTGATCTCTCTCTCTCTCTCTGGTCCCTTTTCCTGGTTCCCGTGGTAACCTCAGTGTCATCTCCATGGTGATTCTGATCTCGTGGTCGCTGATGGTAACCCGGGTTTGCTAAGGGGGATGTGGGGCAGGTATTTCCCCGGGGAGAGCAGAGGGGCTGTGTGTGTGTGTGTGTGTGTGTGTGTGTGTGTGTGTGTGTGTGTGTGTGTGTGTGTGTGTGTGTGTGTAACAAGTTTCTCTGACAAGGCCTTGTCTGTTTACCCCTGTGCTCATGTGGAAAGAATAATAACTTTGCAATTTGGAACAGCTACGAGAAACAAAAGCTTGGAAAGTCAAATAGGAATTTGTAATTTCCAATGAAAATATAACAGCAACAGAATTAGGCTTGGTGTACTGACACTTCTGAAATAGGCTGTGTTTGTGGTGAAATAGGATTTGTTGTAAAATCAGACAGTTGTGAGACAACACTGTATCTAATCATGAGCCATTTTCTTTTGTCTCTGCTCATCCACTAACAGGTTAGTTACATTTCTGTCGCTCCCTGAAAGTTGTGAACCATGCTTATGAACTCATCCCTGTGATGAATTAGCAAAGTTAGGATTTGGACCACAACTAACAACTTAACCGCTGTGCCGCTCTTCTTTTCAGACTTGGAATCCCCTTTAAACCATCAAAATGTAAATATTTGGACCTTGTACGGTTAATGGTCTGAAACATCAGTCCAAAAAAGCTGACAACCTGTAAATAACTTCCATTTCTGCTCCCTGTCGTTTAAATCTTAATTGACTTCCCGCTGGTCTGTCGCATCAGCGCAGATAAACAGATCTTATCTCCGGCAAAGACACAGCACTTTTTATTCATACTTTTCAGGATATGTTTACTTTCTTCTGTTTGTTTTTTCATCTCATCAGCGTAATGTGACAAAGCTGACTCAAGTTTGTTTTTCGGGCCTAATTGACGCTGCTTTCGTTGACACCCTCTCACACCCGTAGCTCAGTGAGGGGCCGCTCTCGGGGAAACCCAAACTGTCAGCGGCGCAGCACTTTTTTTCCCAGGCATCGGAGAAATGTCACTTTATCTGAGTGCGTACTGAGCATTCATTATTAGTGAGGAAAATCTATTAAGTCAGCTTATTTGAATTTAGTGTTTAGTGACCAGAATATGAATGGCATCACAGTGATTGGTTTCTCTTATCTATTCATGGGTTTCTGTCAGTTTGATTACTTTTCTAGTTAGGGATACGAGTCTGCGCCTCCAGGTCTCAACTTGGCCCCTATCCTTAGTCCCTATTCTCGCATAGTCCCTTTGACCTTTCACAGCTCTTTATTAGAGGGATCCTATGGACTGAAGCGAAGGCCCTATTCTCAGTACAGCTGCAGTTTTTGCCTTTTTCTGCAAACTGCATTTGTGGTTTCTGTATTACACATTGTTTTATTTGATACTTTTGTATGTCTTTGCTGTGTTTTTGGGGGATCGGTGGATTTTTAGTCCTGAAGAAAGCAGCTTTTTAAAAGTAAACAAGCAGCTAGCTTCTGCGCTAAACTCATTTGAGACCTACAAATTTCTTCTTCTGAGACACTGAGCCTCCACAGCTGCAGCACAGAGGAGGCGTCACAAGAGGAGCTACAGGAAACAAGGAAGGGGCAAACAAAGACTGGTGAAAGACTGTTGTGGAGCGGAAGGAGCTGCGCAGGAGAAAGAGGAAGGAGGAGCTGACCAGTGCAGGACACCACGCTCTGAAACAGGGACAAACCCAGGAGGCGCGGCACCGTTTCAGAGGATCAGAGGAGACTGAAGGCAGCCAGGTTTATTCCAGGTGCTATGGTTTCCTCTACCTCCAAAAACATGCTGGTCAGTTTGGCCGACAGTAACAGTGCGGCTCAGTCTCAGCGGCTCAGGACTAACACCTGAACACCATTTCTTTGTACGCTTGTACAACGACAAACAAAGCACTTAATTAGTTACTATTCGCATTCGATAAGCAATTATCTAGGGGGACCTCATGTGATAAAACAATTACCCCCCGGCGTCTGATTTTTATGTGGCACATTCACACGGGACCGAAGCCTTAAATTACAGACATCTCCTGAACGCGACGTCAACGCGCTGCTTTCTGAGTTCATTTTGAGTGAAGCTTATTTTAGTCTTTTGCATTGAACACTTGTCCGTAAAATGTGTTTAACTGTTGCTGGTTGTGAATGTATAAGTTGTAGTAGATATTAAAGCGCCGCATGGTTTCACTTTGCATTTTACTGCCACTAAGGCCAACATGCTGCACGCTCACGTCACAGCTCAGAGCCCTTTGACTTGGATAAATACACGAAGCACAGAGAGAGGAGGGAGAGGCGAAGGTAAGCCTCGCCTCTCCCTCGAGGCAGGACTCAGGAGCAGGACTCAGCAGCATCAAAGACGCACGATGGAACTGCTGAATACGCCGTTCGCCCTCTGAGTTGAAATTGTGGAAATGCAAATAATACAGCCTGATTTGCATTTATTATAGGGAAATATGAGCCTTACTATTGCCAAGCAGATTTGATGCTCTGAAATAAGTCGTCTTCCTTTGAGACTTTTACGCATGAGTTTAAACACATTTTTGTAGCAAAATTCTGTTCAGTTTATCTCATTTATGAGGGATTGATTATAATGACGGATAAAAACGGCTCAGGATGGATTTTTTATGACGCTGTCCGTCAAAATGAGAGAAATGATCCCGAGTGAAAGCACTGGTTTAAACTCTCTGCAGTCTCCATTCTTCACCAAAAGTAAATATTTCGATTTGCACGGGATTAACATTCTCCGTGATTATTACAAATTGCATGTGGCCCCTCGGTAAAACTAATCCCGTCAGAACAGGGCTTTAGAGGTATACCCTGTTGCAGAGGTGGCGAGTAGCTAAGTACACAGGTTTTGAGGATCGGTACTTTACTTGAGCAGTATTTCTTGTTAAGAACTACGTTTATACCACTACAAATATAAAGACATGATACTTTCTACTCCAACTGGCAGCATGTTTAGTCCCATTTGAGATGCGCACTCCAGAACAGTAGGGGGCAGTGTGCAGATTATTATTGTCAATTAACTCACAACAAGGAAGAAGGTTTGTCCCCGTTGTGTTGCCGTACCGGTGCGATCTTCATGACTTATTTCAACGGATTTGATTTGAGTAATATTTGTTATACCTGCACTTTAAGCAGAAATGACTACCTAATATGATAAATATATTATTAAAAAACCTACTCTCCTTGTTGAGTTGTCACGCTAAAACCTCCAAACGTTTGATATCTTTTGAAACACTAATCTTGTAAATGATCTCAAATAGTATCGCTCTACATGACTGTGTTATCGTCTCTGCAAATCCTTCTTATGATAATCACAATCACCTCCATCTCTGCGGAACAAAGGAGCGCAGTGTTTTCCGAGCGGCGAGAGCTGTAAAATTGATTGCCGCCTCACATCTGAAAGCTTCGCTTCTAGTCGGCGCCGCTTGTTCTAATCCCAAAATGCCCCTCTCTTCCGACCCGATGTTCATTAACCGTGCCCAGTGTTAAACCACCGCGCAAACCTAACAACGTCTGGCCTGTTTTATCAGAGGCTGAAGGAGCGCGCCGCTAACTGCATGCTGTACAACTCGACACAAGCTGAAACGGGAAGGCAACACTTTATAATAAGGAGTCAGTAACAAGTTAAGGCGAGACGCTGCAGGTGAATAGGAGGGAAAAAATGTCATTTAGAGATATCAATTTGACTCTTTTGCTGATAAGAAGAAGAAGGGGAAAACGGGAAAAACGCATTGCAAGTTTTGTACACCTGAGGTAGGCAATGTCAGGCCAAAATTTGGCCTCTGAAGTGGCTAATTTCTGAAGATGATTTCAAGAAATATTACACAACTCAGCCGTCAAATACCTGCTGAAGAGCTGTAAAATACTGTCAATTCTTTTAAATTTCCTAAACACCCCATTAGGACAGATGTACAACACTCGCAATTTGCAGTAAATGATACCTCAAATGGGAGATTCGGCCCTCGATGTTTTGAAGGTGTTGAAAATCGTCCTTCCGCTAAGCAAACTTACTTACCCCTGGCCTATAGATTTATATATATACAGTATATATACACATAAGTATAATATGTACTGCATAGTAACATGCCTCATAACATAAAAAATTGTGACTTTCGGTAATGTTACTAAGGTTTGGCATTGGTAACATGCTGAAATATATTATATTAAGAGTTGCCTTTTGTTATTTGCTTTGTACTAAACATCGTACATGAAACGAGACCGTGATTGTCGTTGTGCTTCGTTTCTGTTTTCTATATGAACATTTCAAACAATGCTTTGTAATTTGGTCTGTGTTAAAAAAGCCGCTTTGAAGTGTAACTGGTTCTCCTTTGACATTGATGAAAATCAAAAAATGATGCTGCTAATTGTATGATTGATAATGTCATTGCAATAACATAAAGTTATTATTATAGTTCTGTCATGTAATGTCTTTATGTAGATGCTATATTGTAAATGTTGTATTGATTTTGGGGGTGGGGCTTATAAGCTCCTGCTTCAGCCCACTCCATTTGAGCAGAATGTTTACTGCTCAAATAAACTAATAAACTAAACTAAGTGAAAAATCTGTAAAAGAAATAATTTAAAAAAAAAGATAAGTATGTTAGTGCTTTATTTGTCATTGTACAACCGTGCAATATAATAGTGTTCAGGTGTTAGTCCTGAGCCGCTGAGAATGAGCCACATCGCCACTGTGGGTCAATCTGACCCAGAGGTCGGGGAAACCTTAGCACCCGGAGGAAACCCGGCTGGCTGTCTTCAGTGCTCCTCTGATCCTCTGATCCTCTGAAACGGTGCACCTCCTCGTTTGTCCCTTTTTTGTTTCCTGTAGCGCCTCTTGTGACGCAGATTTGTAAAGCACTATCATTACATTACCCTCATTGTGCGAATAAAAATCCTATTCAAAAATTGCTGCAAAGAATTTCCATTTCAAAAATGTTGAATAAAGTGTTCGTGTGTCCTTTGTCAAACCTATATTATATTAATGATTTTCCTTATTTTATCTTAACCCCCTATCACTGGCATAATCTTGCCTTAATCTGACTAGTTGTACAATTGCTTTGTTTTATTTGTATTTTTTTAATGATTTAATTGTTTTTGTTTTAAGTAAATAATCATAATATTGAGTTAATGTATATTGTAAAAATAATTCCTCATGCCATTGGCGAAAATAAATAAATAAATTGCGCGCATGCGCAGCTCCATTTAGCCCTGATTCTCTTCCTGTCCCCGATATGTCTGCCACAGTGGTATTAAAGAGTTTTTCTCACACATCTGCGGACCCGGAAGAGCTGTGACGTCACCACTTAACAAACGTATTCGCTAAGTCAAACTTTATGTGAAAAAACTGTTTCCATTTTCCAAAATGCGCATTAACGCTTATGCGCACAAATCAAAAACCACCTCAAGCGAGCGGATAAACTTTTTATGCGAATTAAGAGTTTAAATGTGAAATGTGGTGTTTCCATCACTTCTTACAAATGCCAAACTTCAAAATGTGCATTAAAATCCAGTGATGGAAACACAGTGACCACTGTGTGAAAAAGATCAATGTTTTCACCTTCTGTGTCTCACTTTAATGATAAACTAATAATGGATTAACAATGAAATAATTATGAATAAATGTTATTAAGCACCACTTATTAATGCTTAAATATGACCTGTTATTATGGTGTGGGTGTGTGTCGGTGTTCTGAAATCATGAACCTAAATATAAACTAATATATGACAAAATAGTTTGAACAAGTTGGTTGGAGAATGACTGATTTCCGCTTTCGGAGTCGAGTGAACTCGCAGTGATTCCAAACAAGTGGCTTAGTTTTGTCCCCCTTTTAATGCCGACACAAGCCCCTTCTGTCCCGTTTCAAAGCATTCAAGCCCTTTAGATCTATTACAAAACACTGCTCTTTTAACGCTCCCACTCAAACGCGTCACTGCTATTTCCCTAATAGTTTTTCTCATCCCCGAATCCCTGCAAGCCTATAGATTTGGAAATAATTCTCTTTGCATTGAGATCATGGTGAATGACTATATATTGTTTGTGTGGGTCTTTTGGGAACAAAACGTGGTGTACAAATCCAACCCCGCTCTCGGAATGAGTCAGCTTGTGTTTTCCTTTTTGTTGGAGAAATCGGCCTACCGAGATAATGTGCAACAATATCGAAACTTGTAATTGAAGGAAGATTAGAAACAAAACAAAAAACAAACAAGAGATTTGAACGACTCCGCGCAGCAGGTCACCAAGAGTTCCAATCACTAGGATTTGTTCTCAGTGCTGACGTGCAACACAAAACATATAAGTCAGAATCTAGATAAAAGATAAGCTATAAAACCTTAAATTATAATGCTATAGGGGCATGCATAAGAATATTAGATAAGATAAAAAATTAAAGGTAAAATATATGGTAAGACGACAACAATTTGACATAAAAAAACAGCGGGATTGAATTTACATATTGTGTAGGTGTATAAAGGGATCAGGTGATATAAAGTGATAGCAGCGGATCTAAGTGTGGACACCACAGTCCAACAGAGCAGATTACATCCATGAGTCTGTGCCTAATGGCTCTTGTTTTTTGTTCAAGAGTCTGATGGCGGAAGGGAAAAAACGGTTCTTCTGTGTCACTGTGTCGCTACTTCCTCCCACCGAGACGTCATTATCCATGAACCGCTGCGGGCGAGAGAAACGTGCGCATGTCGCTCAAGGCTAGGGCTGCAAAATCTGGGAATTTTCAGCACTGAGAAATAACAGGAATACATGGGAAATAATGGGGATAGACAGGGAATAAATAGTTTAGTTTATTAGTTTATTTGAGCAGTAAACATTCTGCTCAAATGGAGGGGGCTGAAGCAAGAGCTTATAAGCGCCCACCCTCAAAATCAATACAACATTTACAATATAGCATCTACATAAAGACATTACATGACAGAACTATAATAATAACTTTATCCTATTGCAATAACATTATCAATCATACAATTAGCAGCATCATATTTTGATTTTCATCAGTGTCAAAGGAGAACCAGTTACACTTCAAAGCGGCTTTTTTAGCACACACCAAATTACAAAGCATTGTTTGAAATGTTCATATAGAAAACAGAAACGAAGCACAACGACAACCACGGTCTCGTTTCATGTACAATGTTTAGTACAAAGCAAATAACAAAAGGCAACCCTTAATATAATATATTTCAGCATGTTACCAATGCCAACCCTTGGTAACATTACCGAAAGTCACTTTTTTCTATCATAAAGGCACGTTACTCTGCAGTACATATTATACTTTGTGGTCTTGCTACTTCCCAGTTGTCATTACCATCCTCAGTATAATATCAATTTGTGTACAATTTCCTCTTTATTGAAGCGACCTTCAATAGAACTGAAGGTCGCTTCTTTCCAAACAGATAACCAATACCAGCAGCTTTCAAATCTGATTTGATAGTGATACACTGAAATATTTATCACAGGAGAGATGAAAAGTCTAAAGGAAATCATCTTAGCACACCGAGGTTTGAACAGGACAGTGTTTTAGTTGTGTGGCCAATACAAAGAAGAGCTTTTGGAAATGGAAGAGACACATTCCATATATGTGTCCATTTAAAATATGGACACATATCTCTTTTCACATGGGCCACGTACACAGTCTGAGCCTGATACAACTCCACACCAGCACCAGGTTATGTAGATAAATATATATATTGCTTTTCTACATTGAACGCTTATGCCTTCTTCACTTGCGCGGACACTACTCTGTCTCTGCTGGATTGGACTGCACCAACTTGAGCCGAAGCGGGGAGGCGTTCCACCTAAACACCCTTTAGTTTTGGAAAGTTGTCCAATGTTTCCACAGTCCAGTGGAGTTGTTGTTACAAAAGAAACATGTCGCCCCGTCCGCAAAACTTACCCAATCAATCAAGTTTCAATCAAGTTTTATTTCTAAAGCGCCTTACAAAGTTGACCAAAGCGCTGCACACAATAAAAAATACAATTTAAAAAGGAGTACAATTTCATTAAAAACAGACCATTTATCACATTCACAACAGTTGCCACAGAACTATGTGTCAAATGCCTTTTTAAACAGGTGAGTCTTTAGTTTTGTTTTGAACAGGGGCAGGTCTGAAACGGCACGCAACTCAAGTGGCAACGAGTTCCAGAGTTTCGGACCTGCCACAGCAAAAGCCTGATCACCCCACTTTTTGTAATGTGAGGTGTTGGGCAGAACATAGAGCTCTGCTGGGCTGGTGAGGGGTCAGAGTCTCACATAAATACACAGGTGCAAGGCCGTGGATGGAACTGAAAACAAAAAGCAAAAGTTTGTACTGGATTCTGAAAAGGACCGGGAGCCAATGCAGGGAGTAAAGGACAGGTGTGATATGGTCATGTTTGCGAGAGTTGGTGAGGAGCCGGGCAGCAGCATTTTGCACAAGCTGTAATCTGTGAATGAGGGTTTGACTGAGTCTAATATACAGTGCATTGCAGTAATCCAATCGTGAGCTGATGAATGCGTGAATAGTTTTTTCCAGGTCGGAGCGGCTGAGGAAAGGCTTCACTTTAGCCAGAAGGCAAAGCTGGAAAAAACTTGCCTTGACTACAGAGTTAATTTGCTTGTGAAAGTCCAGGTTTGCATCCAGATTAACACCTAGGTTTTTGATGACAGTGTGGGGGACGAGAGACTGAAGACCAGGAACAGTTGAGCTGAGTGGATTTTGAGCGCCAAAAAGAATGAGTTCAGATTTGCCCTCATTTAAACACAGAAAGTTCTGTGAGAGCCAAAGCTTAATGTCATCCAGACACCTGTGGATGGACTGAGGTGTGTCTGGGGAGTTTGGTGAAACCGGGAGGTAGATTTGTAGGTCATCTGCATACATGTGAAAGGAAACGTTATGGCGAGAGATGATTGAACCCAGGGGCAACATGTAAAGTGAAAATAAAACCGGACCTAAAATGGAACCCTGTGGTACTCCAGAGGACAGAGAGGCTGTAGAGGAGGAAAAGTCATTGATGATCACGGAAAAAGACCTGTTTGTTAGGTAGGACATGAACCACTGCAGCACGGGTCCCTGAAGGCCCACCTGCTGGGCCAGGCGGGTAAGGAGGATGGAGTGGTCCACTGTATCAAATGCTGCAGTGAGGTCTAGCATCACCAACAACACTGGTTTTGTGTCCAGAGACAACAGGATGTCATTCTGCACTTTTAGTAGTGCAGACTCAGTGCTGTGGCGTGTTCTGAAGCCCGACTGGAATTTCTCAAGGATGCTGTTCTGGTCTAGAAATGAATGTAACTGATTGAATACAAGTTTCTCCAGGATTTTAGAGAGAAAAGACAGATGGGACACAGGTCTAAAATTGGACAAAACTGCTGGGTCAAGGTTGGGTTTTTTAAGCAGTGGCCTGACCACAGCCTGCTTAAAAACAGTTGGAACAAACCCGGACCTTAGGCAGCTGTTGAAGAATGGAAGTAGAACTGGCCCTACTGTGTCGAAAACCTGTTTAAGCATTTTGGATGGAATAATATCGAGAGGACAGGTGGTGGGTCTCAACTTTTGGACAACCTCAGAAAGCTGGGAGAGTGACACTGGCTCAAACACATTAAAGACAGCAGACTTATGGACAACCGGAGGAAACATGTTGGCTACACACAGCACTGAAGAAGAAGAAGAAGAAGAAACTTTATTTATATAGCACCTTTCACAGATAAAATCACAAAGTGCTTCACAGGGGCACAACAATAACAAACGTTACAGAGAAATGTATTAAAACAAATGAATTAAAACAATCACAGCCTTTTCAACTAAAAGCTCGTCCAAACAGCCATGTCTTCAGCTGTTTTTTAAAGGAATCGACAGTGTCGGTCACACGTAGCGACAGAGGAAGGTCATTCCACAGTTTAGGAGCAACAACTTCAAAGGACAGGTCACCTCTGGTTTTAAAGTGGGTCCTTGGGACAGTGAGGAGGTTCTGGCCCGAAGACCTAAGGGTGCGACCGGAGGAGTAAGGGCACAGCAGGTCAGACACGTATTTGGGAGCCTGACCATGCAGCGCTCTAAAAGTCAAAACTAAAATTTTGAATTCAATTCGAAATTTGATGGGAAGCCAGAGCAGAGAGGATAAAATGGGAGTAATATGTGACCGTCTGCTAGAGCCTGTTAAAAGCCGCGCAGCAGCATTTTGAACCATTTGAAGACGATTCAAAGCAGATTTGTTAAAACAAGTAAAAAGGGAGTTACAATAATCCAAACGAGACGAGATAAAAGCATGAATCACCAATTCTAGATCAGATTTGCTTATACTTTGTCTTACTGCTGCCACTTTATCAACAAAGAAATTGAGGAAGTCTTCACAGGTTGAATTGGTCACATTTTTAAAAACACTGTCGGTAGGATTAGTAACTGATTGTATTGTACTGAACAACACACGGGGACGATTGCAGCTAGTAGAGATGACATTTGACAGATATTTACATTTTGCCTCTTTGACTGCATTTTGATAGTCTGAAAAGCTGGCTCTAAGGATCCCAAGAGATACATGCAGCTTATCCTTTTTCCACCTGCGTTCTGCCTGCCTACAGCGCCTCCTCAGGGCATGAGTGGTGTCATTTAACCAGGGGTCTGGTTTGGGTTTGATGGACCTTTGCTTGACAGGGGCAATGGTGTCTAAAAGTCCAGAGCAGGTGGAATAGAATGAGGAGATGAACTGGAGTTCATGAATGCCTCAACAAACTCTCCAGCTGTAGTTGAAGTGATGGCACGGCGGCTGCAGGCTGGGGCAAGTGCCTTGGCTGCAGGGGGAGGTGCTGTGAAATTAAATATTACTGGGAAATGATCGGAAATACAAGTTTCATATATTTCTGAGATTGTTATTGGGAGACCATAGGAAATGACGAGGTCAAGTGTGTGGCCATGCTGGTGGGTAGGGACCTCCACAAATTGAGTCAGATCGAAAGAGGCCAGGAGGCTTTGAAACTCATTGGTCAGTTGGCTGGACGGACAACAGACATGAATATTAAAGTCCCCACAGATGAGAAAACTGTCATATTTTAAATTCTGAAATAAAATTCTTATTGTACTTGGGAGGACGATAGACTACAGCACACAGTATGGGACATGACAGATGTAACAGAGTTACTTGCAGTTCAAAACTGCTGTAGCTCTTACAGGGAACAGGGCGACAGCTGATGTTGTGCTTGTAAACAGTGGCAAGCCCGCCTCCGCAGCTTGTTACTCTCGGCGTGCTCAGGAAGGAGTAATCAGGGGGGAGGAGCTCAGAGAAAGCGCTGTTGTCACCTGGCTTCAGCCAGGTCTCCGTGAGCATGAGAAGATCCAATTTTTGGGTGGAGATGAAGTCGTTCAGGACAAAGGTCTTGTTTGTGACGGAGCAACCACAGTAGATGCTGGATTCTCAGGTCGGTGTGGAAAAGGCCCTGTGAAGGTCTCATCCATATCTGTCACTTCTCGCCATCCTCAGGTGTTGAGCGTCATCAGCTCTATTGACAGCCATATTGACTTGAGCCATGCCTCATCTCCTTCATATTCAGTGTGTGTTTGACCCTTGTCAGCTCTGAGACACCTCCACTACCTCCCCCTGAGCTGACTATAGGACCACCAGACATTACACATGACTTAACACGGGAAAGGTATCAGTAATATAGTAAGTTATTTTAAGATTGTGGTTGATATCGAAACATGAACCAAGACCAAAAAGAGGAAAAGAAAGTTATTAGCATATCTGAGCGTCCTAAAAATCATATATTCGTCTATGTAGTCCCATCTATACCAAAGTTGTGTTTGTGATGCATACCAGCCAATGTCTTTTGAAATGTAATTCGGAAATCGGGTTTATTTGACGCCACTTCTGTCGACTTTAACAGTGCGACAAAACGAAATGGAAATTACTTCGAGCCCTTGTATGACAGACAAAACTTCTCACACTTTGTAATAAGGACAAGACACGGATTGAATTATTCATGATCAGTGTCAGAACCGACCAGCACGCTGACTAAATGGTTTCATGAAAAATAGTGGAAATAAAACCAGCAATGTAACGGAATTGTTCTTTTTCACCACAGCGGGTCCTAGCGGAGGCATTTCTTTAAAGTGGACAGGCATAATTGTGGCTTATGAGCATTCTTTTAATAATAATAATAATAATACTAATAATACTAATAATAATAATAATGCATTGGTTTTATATAGAGCTTTTCTGGACACTCAAAGAAGTTTTACATTGCACTATTCATTCACTCCATACTTTTGTGCTCAACAGCGTCAATAATTCATGTGTAATCAATAAGATAAATGTGTATGGCTTTCACTGCCTCCTTGACGTCTCCACATCATTTTCATCCCCCCCCCACACCCACACCCTGAGCTATTTTTCAAAACTCCCATTTTCTTTCCGATATACTGTATCATTACCCCTGCATGTCTCATTCGCCGGGCTGTTCGCGTGCTCAGCACCACTCACCACAGTCCATTTTCACCCCCCGAAACATAATGAGCTGAAACCACTACCTCCAGCATCCAAATCTTCAAGCTCAACTTTCCACCTCTCTCTGGTGTGAAATACTTCATATTCTGTCAGTTCCATAGTCTACCCCCCCCCCCCCCCCCCCCCCCAGTCCTGCACCCGCTCGCTCCACATGACAAATGGCGAGCACTCTGTCAAATCTCATTTACTCCTGCTGCCTTTGAGCCTGTGATAATGTGCATCTGACAACGGGGACCGCGCAGGAACGATCTGGGGAATGGGGTCTTCAAGGACACAGTGAAGACAGGGATAACATTGTATAGCAACTTGGCAATAGGGATGTAACGATTCATTGAAAATTGATTTAAAATCGATTTAATATTCGTAAAATGTGAATCGATGTAAAAATAAATAAAAGAATCGATTTTAAAGCCACCCTCAGCTGCTCCATTTTGCGCGACCGAAATAGACCGGAACATACCTCGTTGTTTCTAACGACGTTAACTTTTTCTCAAGACAAGCTCCACACCTCCCCCCGCCTCACCCCCAACACACGCCACACCATGTAAACACATACACGTGTAGGCATCGAAGCAGCAGACGCAGCTAAAGTTAGCAGCTACGAGATTAGCGTTAGCGGCTAACGCAGAGTTTAGCATAATGACAGAAGTTTACCAAAGATCGTAAACTGATAAACATCTGACCGACCTGCTCTGATTCTGCTGAAATCCTCATCAAATGTCCGTTTGTCAAATAATCCAAAATCTACAGGGAGCTGTCATGTTTTTTTCCTCCTTATGTTTACAAAGGCTGCACCGGGAGGCTGTGAGGCGTTCGAGGGTGAAAAAACTGTAAAATTAGTTCTAAATGGTAGTATTAAGTTCAAACTGCAAAAATAAATAAATAAATGTTTGGTAAAATTAATATAATTTCAAAATGTTTGCTTTGCTACACATCTTATTTATGCTGAAAACATGTCAATTTACAAGCACTCATGTCAAAATGATTATACTTCATTTTCATGTCTTGTAATTTTTTGTAATGTAAAGTTCTCTTACTGAGACAGTTGCAGTTTGTTATATGGACAAAAATGCAGATGTTAAAACAAAAGAAACATTGGTATGAATGAGTCATGTTCCCTTTCTTAATAAAAGGTGTTAAAAAATCGAAATCGGGAACTTAAAATCGGAAATCGAATCGAATATGGGCTTGAGTGAATCGTTACATCCCTACTTGGCAATGTTCTATTTTTTATTATTATGGAATTACAATTGCACGTTCATTCTTCTGAAACAATAAAACCAAACATATTGTCCAGGTTTCGGTCATTCGTGCAGGTTATTTTTACCAAAAATGTTTAGTTGTGATTTATGGCTTTTATTGGGAGCCGAATCGCTGGGGTCCGTTCATTTACAACAGGGGTGACCACTCTTTTGTTATCAGTGGAATGAAATTTGTTTTGTCCTCCTTCAAACACAGAAAAGTCATTTATCAAGACGGGCACTCAGTGCAGGCTGGAGAATGAATGGCATGCGGCTTCTTGTGGGCACCTAATTCACCATTTTAAATTGCTCGCATTGCGTTACGGCCCTAAATCTGATATGTAAATGAGAGTATTGCGTGAGTAGAAAACATTTGCAAATGTGTCTGAGGCAGATCCACTAAAGATGCTCGTTTTGAACTTGGGCAAACGCTTGGTAAATACAGTACAAGTACAAAGTGCATCTGGTGTTTTCCTTTTTCACCCCGAAATCTGGCAGGCTTGTTTTGTTAGCATTACTGTGAACTGGGAGGTTAGAAATGTGTGAGGAAAGTTAGAACTTAGTTTGGACAATTTAAATATTGCATATGACAGGTTTTAATGCTTTTGAAAATATGACATATTTAGATGAATGACACCTGTTGTAAATCATTATAATTTTATTTCAGTGAAGCAGAAATGTAATGAAGAAATGTTGGGCAGGAAAGTTATTTAAATTTTTAAGCTACTGACAAGAAGTGACATAGCTAGAGGTGAAGGTCCATAGCAGTTTGACTCATATCCCACTGACATAACATGGTCGGCACGGCTATAGTTTGAAATTGTTTGCCTCCATCTATGTCACTTCCTGTCAGTGTCCAATAAGGAAATTAACCTATAAATTACAAAAATGTCCAAACTAAAGAAAGTTTGGTAACATTTGTAGCAAAATCTTAAATATAATCGTGTTAACTTTACAAACAATGAAAGCAGTAAAGTAAAATAAATAAATAAATCAGGTAGGGCCTTTAATTGCTATACAGGCAGAAGCAAGTTAGTTTTAAATGCTTTTAATGCCGTTTGTAATAGGCCTACCCAAACACTATATTTGAATGCCAGGCATGCAGAAAAAAAAAAAAGCATATTTCATTTCTTAACATTTGCATTCATCAAACAGAGGAAAGAGAATTGGACAAAACGTTCAACTTCATAGCAAAAAAAAGGTGGTCAATTTCAGCCAAAACTGCAATTGAACATGTTTTAGACCATCATTCTGGTATTTTCAATGACCTTGCAATGTTAAAAAATTCATTCATTGGAGGACGTTTAATGCTTTTGAAATGCTGTTAGACAAATGGTGAGTCACAAGAACAGAAACGACTCTATTCAAGAATCTCAATCACATAAACTGGGGAAGCTTTAAAGGGTATCTGGTGGGCCACTGTTGGTGACACCTGATTAACACTAAAGGAGCTGCTCAAATGTGATGTTGACTTCTTAAGAAGCCGCAGCCAGAAAACTAAATTGTCTGTTGTCTGAGATCTAATTGGCCCAGAGATTTACATTTTGATTACATTTATTAATTCTCACAGCGGGATTAATTTCAACCTTTCAAAATGCGTGGTGCGCAAATAAAACTTTGCCTGTCACGATTAAATGAAAAGAGGCATTGCTCTGCTCCCAGTGCAGTTTGGTTGTGGTTATATTCGCCCTAAAAACAGAACGAAAAAACCATGAGATCCAGTTTGATCAAACAGCCATTTGAAAGAGCAGATTCGGTCACAAACGTCACATCGCGATGATGCGTAACCGCCCCCTTCTCTCTCGCACACAGAAAGAGCAGATTGCCTGGGGTTGGAAGGTTTAAATGTGGCCTCATTTACATAGAAAGTAGCACAACCAAAGGCCATGGACAGATTCTTTCTTTACCTGCTGAAAAGCTTATAAAGTTGCCCAATTCTGGTAACCCTGCCTTGTATGGTTGACCTCTAAGGTGCAAACATGACATGCTCTCAGTCGTCCAGGAATTTTTCATCATAGTAGACATTTTCAAATATTGTCAACTGTCCTGGGATGATTGAGTTGGGGTGTATCAGATCTATCATCTTCTTTGAGATTGAGATTTTCCTGTAGCTGAAAATAGAAAAGATAAGCAGAACATTATTGCGGCAAAGTCAACATCTTCTCGGGAACATTAACACGCTCTGATTCAATCCACCGTGAAATCAATGTTACAGATTATTTTTAACCCTAACCTATCGATTGTTTTTGCACCACGTATATAAATGATGTGAAAGTCCTAATTATCCAATGTTCTCTCCTGGATTCACACTGACTGAAGCGAAGTGCGTGATGCGAGTTGAAAGAAAGAGTGACAGCGGAGGATTGTGGGTAATCAATGCTAGTTTGATGTCATGTGGTTACCCAGTGGAGGCAGGCGCTGATGAGAGGCGGTATAGGCGCTACTTTAATGGTTGATATGGCCCCTATCACAGTGAGGAGAAACGCATGCTGGAAAAATACCCATGAAAGTTTTTTCTTGTGTCTCGACTTAAGTAAGTGCTTTATTTGTCATTGTAAAATTGTACAACGAAATTGCGACCAAGTGCGCTGTTATTGTGGGCCAGCCTGAGCGGCAAGTTATTGGAGGTATGAGGGAAACCAGAGCACTGCCTTAAGCGCTCTTCTGAAAAGGTGCACTCGTAGGTTTGTCCCTGTTTCAGAGCATGGCGTCCTGCACTGGTCAGCTCTTCCACCTTTCCTCTTCCTCCTGAGCAGGTCCACAGTCTCACCATGTTCTGGTAAGAGCGTAGCAGACGAATATTATCCGTATTATTCTCCAGCGAATAATACAGATAATATTGTTATCCGTTAACTCATACAGCTGCTGGGTCACCACAAGGTCTAATAGGTACAAATATCGACTTTGTTTTTCACATAAAGTTGCATAATGCACCTTTTAACCTTTCGAAGGAATAGAATACTGTGTGGCTTAGCTGTGAGTCTTGCCTGGATACCTCCTCGTTTGTCCCTTTTTGTTTCCTGTAGCACCTATTGGGCTGCCTTCAATGTGCTGCAGGTGTGGGGGCCTCTTGGTGCCTCTTCGGTGTTTCAGAAGAAGAAATGTGTTGGTCTCAAATATCTTTAGCTCGTAAGCTAGGTGTTTGTTTACTTAAAACAAATTCAGTTTCCTTCATGACTCTCTGCTGTAAAAATTCCACTGAACCTCACAAAAACACAGCAAAGATATACAAAAGTATCCAGTAAAACAATGTGGAACGCAGAAACTACAAATGCAGTTTGCAGAAAAAGACAAAAGAACGCAACTATATCAAGAGAAAGGGGAAGTTGTTGCTTTCATACTTTTTATTTGACAGAAAACAACCAACGATTTGCCACTTAGCGCTTTACCTCCATCCTTACTTTTCCAAACCAATTTTAAGTTATCGACGATGCGTTTTGCAGCCTATAGTCTCTTCCATTGTCTGTCTCTTGATGATATACCGCACCTGTCTGGGTTCGGGCTTTGACTGTTGGACAAAGGGCCATTGTGCAGTCCAAATGGATCTCCTCGTAGCACATTATCATGGCCTACAGCTGCACAAATCCACAATTACGCCACAATTACGCCCGGCAAATTCAGCGCATTCAGAGAGACAGTCGATTTACTGCCGCGAAATGCATGCGAGTCCTGTATTAGTTTAGAGTTATGAGTTTTGAGGTCTTTTTTTTTTTTTTTACTTACTTGATCAGGCGCGTGCACAGTCTGTTGTATGTAAATAGAAGTGACTGACAGGCTTCCTCCAGACTGTCCCTCACAATGGCAGCCATCTTCCCACTCCAAGCTCTTTCGTCGTCAATCAGAAACTTCTCCAGCTTCGCCCACCCGGTGTCCATGCTGTGACTGCGCTATTTCTAATAATGACACTGCAGGAATGAGTCCCTGCGGCTTCCGGAAGGTTTTTTAAACTGAGATATGACGGTATGTAAAAGGAAAATGCTGGGTCTCAGTAAGATTATCGGACTCGGAAGAGCGTCAGTAGCTAATTCGTAACTTCTAGATTTCAGCAGAGGGTAAATACTGTTTCCTGCCAGTGTTTTATTGCTATGGAGAGTTATTTTTAAACAGTAGGTACGAAAACAAGCACATGTTGGATAATTACTTACAGCATGTGAACAACTTTACTTAGGATGTACTTCACTGGAGGTGGAGGAGGCTTCTGTGTTTATGACTGAAAGTGTTTTAGCCCGGAAGCTAAAGGCTAACGCTAATTTAACACTAACGAACTGTAAAATAGCATCAAGATCTGAACACATTTATATGAAACACACTCAGCTTGACATTTATTTCAGTTTTCTTCTTCTGTTTTCAAATCTTATTTTATTTTAAATTTACATTAAAACTTTGACAGGAAGTTGTCTTTACCCTCCACTGGCCTAGAGGAAGTTAGCCAAAAACATTCCGTGCACAGAGCCTATTCATCCTTTTTTTTTTTTTTATCACATCACATTTAATTCATTTGAACAGTGTCTGAAAATCAGTCATATCTGTGATCATTTGGCATTTTTGTGCGTTATAGGAATGTGCTGTAGGTGCTTATCTTCAACCTACATTGCTTCTCAGTAAGCATTCATAAAGCATTTCCCCCCAGCTCCCCTTATCATCAAGGGTGAGCCCCACAGTCCCACATTAGAAATACTGTATGCACAACAATGGCAAAAAAAAGCATGTGTTGCTGTTTATAAGCCAGATGTGGGGTGCGGTCAAAAACCTAAAGCTCAACATTTCTCAGCACGTCATTTTTTTGTCTTGTTTTGTAATGACGATGAGCCATACTTGGATTATTGATATTGCTGGAATGTTATACTCCTTTATCTTCTAAAAATTGGAAAAACATGCATATTAAATCAGGCATGTGAAGATTGAGGACAGTTTTAAATGGAGTTAATTCGCTCCATCGATTGTTCTTCCAGAAGTTTGTCAGATAAAAAAAAAAAAGCTGCTAGTATGATTTTTAGACCCAATTAAATCCCCCGTTCATTCACAGCGTCCTTTGACAGCAAGGCACTTCACCCACAAAAGCGTTTGTCTTTGGTCGGTCAATAGTAGTCACACCACAGTCTATTACAGTTAAAAACGCTGGCTCTCATGTTAAGTAGAAGCCTTGGCAATGTGCTGAAGGGAGAGAATGATGATTATGCGAATGGTAGGGTTTTTGGTGAATATTTCATAAACAGGACCTGTCTGTGTGTTCCCAGCTATGAGGTAAACACATTCATTATCCACTCGAAATAACATTTGCATGGAACCTAAAAGTACTCCCTCAAGGAGCAGACCTCTATAATCAGTAACTGAATTCTGGAGGTGCTGAGCTTGTGGTGCCCCTGCAACTTAAAGCCACATACACGCATTTATTTCATTACAGATATTTTTATTGTTGAAAAAGTAGCGAACAAACATGCGTGTTTGCTGTTGGCACCTTACCTCTCCTCAGACCTGACTGTAACGTTACTGGGAGCGGGACGGCTCCAGCTCATTTCCATGTTGACGAAAGGCAAAAGGTAAAAGGTAGGCTAAAGGTAGCCTGGCACGAGCCAGACTGACCCTCCATGTTAAGAGATACATGGGGATACAGTCTGCAATTGTGCGATTTGAATTTCGTTGACTCCGGCAAGTGCGTCATCTTCCACGTTAGGATTTCCCATCAAACACCAGTGCTCCTCCGGGCCGTAACCAAAACAGTGAAGATGGCGGCCGCGACGCAACGATCTTTTACCAGTGCCCTTTCTTCTGTTTTAAATGAGCTGGACTTGTTCTTAAAGCCAGAGCAAGAAGCTGCTCTGAGGGCTTTCACCGGAACATTTACTCCACTGCACGTGTGGACTACAAACAATCCTGTCGAAGGACGTAAACGCAAAGCGTAGATCATTTTATGTTTGATTGGTTCACTCTCGTTCAAACTGCGATCGTTAGCCCCGCCTCGAATCTCGATTTGGAAATCGCGTGTTTTACCACAATTCCAGACTGTCTTTATATGTATTCATAAATACATAAATAAAGTCAGTCTGGCTTCATGCCAGGCTAGGTTAAAGTGACAGTCTGGAAGTCTAAATGTTTTACAAATTTTGTAGGACGTGCAAAATTGACCACCTGGTCTTACATTTTGATGCAGTCCCTCCTTCCCGGATCTCAGCGACTAATAAGAGTCTAGTATCCTCCCGCGTTGACCAATGAGACAAGCTTTTCCTGTGAACCGGCCTGGCAGGTCCAATCAGGAGGGGAGGGGAGGAGCTTGATTGTTTACTTTTGGAAATTCCTTTCCCGCTCTCATTTCCTCTCACAGGTATTATCCCACCAAATCAAGAAGAATTATAAAAACTTGATAACCTGTCATATGCACTTTAAAGGGAAGGAATTAGGCTGTTTACTTTCAAATATCTATCCTCACTTTGCAAACTTACAGACTATCACTTCAAAGGTGCATTATGCAACTGTATGTGAAAAACAAAGTCGATATTTGTACGTACTTGACCTTGTAGTGACCCAGTAGCTGTATGAGTGGTCAGCATGGCGCCTTTACTTTCCATCACTGTGGTCTTTTTTTTAGCGTACCCCTTGAGTACTTCATTTCTACTTAAAGTACCCCCTAAACTCTGAGGTGCAGCCAACAATTTTGTCAATGATATGGTAAATGATATTTAGCTGTGTATTGTGTTGAAAACAAAGCAAAAAACACATAAAATTCAAACCCTGTACTGCAAATGATCATTAAAAAGAAGTTTTGCCTTCTTTTTAGATCTGAAATATTAAGTACCCCCTGCTAAGTGCTCGAGTACCCCCTGGGTATACTCCTGGTTTGGAAACATGATGAAAAATGTTAACGCAGTGTGCCTTTGAGGTAAACCGGGTTGAGTTGCGAGAGAGCCTTTGAGCAAAATTCCACGATGCTGGTCTGGGGTGAAAGCGATTCACGTGTCATGAGAGATCGAGCCCCCTTGTGAGTTGTTGGACTGTTATTCTGCGTGTCTGCTGCCTGTTTCTGTTGGAACGCTGTGTGCTGTTGGAGGAGGCGCCGGAGTAATGGACGGGCAGATATGAACTCGTTGTTCAATCTAAATGTGTGCTCTCATTCTCACTGCCATTTGCACGTACTGTACATCGCAACCTCTCCAGGCGCGCATGTTAAAACCCCTTCAGGAGTTATTGGCTATTGCCTTTGAGGGAAATCAAATGTCCTTTGATTCATACGCCACGGAGGGTGTTAGTGCCGTGATTCAGACTTGCGATTCATATTCTTAAATGAAGTCTCTGATCATTGTGCATAATTCAAACCAGGCGCTATGTCTTAAGTAAAGAAAGCTAAGAACAAACTGCTGCCTTTGTGGTTTGCTAATTGCTGCGACTTCCACTACTCGCTCTGCCCAGTTTTCCATCATTCCAAAAGTTTTCAAAAGGTAGAAATATGTCCGGTCGTTTTTCCTGCTTTATAAAATGTATTCACGCATCAATCTTTGGCAGCGGTGCGCTTTTTGACCAAACTTAAATCCGGAAAACTTTCAGATCTGACAAGATGAAAAATCGCCCAGTGTCTACACCAGAGACATGCAGTTTGTGAAGCTTAAATCCATGCTCGGATGATGAATTGCGCGTCAAGAGCTAGCACAAAGATTTACAAAGCTGAGCCATTATGCACGGATCGCTCTTTTGTTTTGTACAGAGAGAAGTATTGCATTTGGGCATGTAGTTTGGTTGTTTCCAAGTTTGGTACTTTTATCAACCAAAATGAATGTATGTCGAGACTGACTGTGCTGTGAAAGTTTGGGAACTACTTCTACAACTACTTTTGCTACTACTACAAGCGAAACACCAAATGATTAAACTTTGAGGCTATAAACTTAACAAGTCCTTTCTCACCAAAGGATAAAACGGACTGGATGATCCCAGATGTTTGCCAAAAGTGGAGGCAGTGTATGTTATCATCCTCACATGGCTAAAGCTAATGTGTGCTAACTGTTACATTTGAGATAGAGTTTGGGATCGTGATTTGCATAATAAACGAATTAAGAAAACGTAAATAATGTAAAATACTGGAGTTATGGTTTACAGTAAAGCATTTGGACACTACTGTGTGTTTGATGGATTTACCAGCAGTGACCAGGCAATTTTAGATTATAGGGACTAGACGGATTTTAGAAATGTTAAAATTATGTATTTTCCAGCCCCTACATGCTCCAGCAATGTCCTAATGTGTAGAATGAGCCCAGACCTACTCACCACAACTGCCGCTAAAAGCCTGCACTGTCACTCAAAAAGTTTGGGCCGTAATACCAACTATCTCCACCGTCATGCACGAGCTTAAAGCAGAACTAAGTAACTTGTTTACCTTAATAAATCCTTTTCGTAGTCCCTCTCAGGATAATACAAGTGTTAATGGGATGATTGGGGGTTCATCTCCCCCTAGCCGGTAGCCCCGATACACACTGATGGAATCACGATCAGAAGAAGCTAACAGGCTAATGGGAAAAGCTAATTGTGGGCTAGCGCCACTTTAGCAGTAGCCAAATTTGAGTCAAAAAAAAAATCTCTGTTGTGTCATTGGGTTGTAGCACAATGTACAATATCCCTCTCCCTTTGTTTTTTGTGTCAGCGTAGTATTTACTCTCACACAGTGCTTTAAGCGGACAAAAATAAGTGCCGGTACTCTATTTTTTACCAAACACCCCCCGCCGCCCCCCCCCCAAACAAAAGGAAGACAAAAAAATAAGCCTATATATACTAAGTTATATTTCCCTTCTTTCTTTTTACAGCGTTATTACAGTATAAATGATATTGTAATAACGCTGGACTGTATCATTTATATCATGTATTCACAATAATTACACTCAGATCTCAGATCTGCTCAAATAAACAACTAATGACGACAGTCCAATGCAAAGAAAAAATAAGCTTTGTGAACGTCCATCTGTATAATAAATAACTGTAATGAAAGCCCAGTCTTATCTTTAGAAGACTGTTTTAGCTGAACTCTTACAGGTGGATGTCTCTGAAGCTCTGTTACAGATATGATTCTTACAGGCTAATGTCTGCTTTCCAAAGTGTCTAACAAACACTTCCATGTTCTGGATCTTGTGCTGTCATTGCAGCTTGTCAGGCTCCATTCAGTCTGCAGTCCGCCTCATCTCATGTTTGCTTATACCTAGAAACATGGCGGATTTCCAATGTAACAGTGAATTTATAACGATCCATGTGGAACTCTATACTAACAGAAATAGTAGTTTGTTTTAAAGTTATATTAGACGAGAGAAGTGTGATATTTTGTAATAGGAGCATGTGAGCAGACATTAAAGGCCTTAAATACACAATTTTCTTTACTTCTACTTCATTGTACTGCTTATGAATGAGTACGTGATGAGTCTACTAACCACAGCTGTTTTATTAAACCACTTTATCTTATCAGCTTTTAGATTAGTTGGGTAAAGATTTGATGACCTTGTAAAATATAGTACAGCTATAGTTTTATACAAAGCATTCAACAAATTATTACCGCCTAACCTACAACGTTTTTTTATAGCTCCAGTGCGAGCTTATGACTTGAGAGGTTTTGGATATTTTTCATTGCCGAGAGCTCAAAACACTCGTAAACATTTCTGTGTGTCTGTATGCGGAGTGAAACTCTGGAACAAACTGGACTTGCAACACAAGCAATGCCAAACTGTCCATCGATTCAAATTGTTGTATAAACATTGCATTTGGTGAAAATATTGCGAAGAGGGTCTTTAATTTAACTTGCTGTTGTCTCATAGTGTTAATAAGTGCTCAATGTTTCCCTACCATCATTGGTTTATTTTGTTTTTTACCATTACTGGTATATTGTCCATTACCATTGTTGGTATTGTTAATTTTTCTTAATTTTCCTTATATTGTTTGTATACAGTTATTTGCAAATTTTGTTACCTATGGTAATGCCGCCACGAAATATTACTGCAACAGTGAAGTTGAATGTGGTGAGCTCTGAATGGGGAATTGGGGGTGGGATTTAATAAGTTATCTTCTTCCCACTCCCTTTCGGGTGGAAATGGATCGTTTTATTTGTATGCTGTATGTTTTTGTTTTTTGTTGTTGCCATTGTCTGCCCGGAATGAATAAATAAATGAAATGAAATGAAAAAATGAAATGAAAGAGAATAGTATTTTCTGATGCCTGATCTTGACCCATCCTTCAAGCCCAGCAGAACAAGCTGTTAGCAGCAGTGCAAGTGAGCTCTTTGTCCACTCTGCCGCTCATGAGGACACCAGCTCTTACTTGTAAACATTTAGTTCACCTCCTTGCTTCTAATCTGCGGCGCCTGAGACATGATCTCCCAAGGCACTGGATCAAAATGAGAGTAACCAGCCAAAGCTCACACTCCCACCGTCGGCACTGGAAGTGCAGGTTATTACCCCTGTGCATGTACAGGACGTACAGGCACAGGATCCATACACAACAGCTCGTTCAGATGGAAGCGGTTACCATGACGCCCATGCTTCAGCCTTGGACAGCCATGTTTACTCTTTTGTTTGGGTTTATCTCCGCACCTGGGCTGGAACGTTTGTGCACAGTTGAGGCATTGGTCGCAGCAGACAAAGTAGTAAGAAGTTTGAAGATTTGATTTCTAGATCATGAGCCTTTCTCTGGTCACACTCGGTCACATTGTGTCCGCTGCGATTATGTGCACACCACTGTCGATCTCACACTCACATATTGGCACATTCATAATGTCAAAGTAGAAGCGTTGCGTCCAAGGACACGCGTTAAGTTAAAGGAGAGACACTGCAGGCAATAAGGTGTTTTATTATTGCACTGAGCCTCTGCTTCATCATAGATCTATATGGGAAATATGTATACTTCACTGTCCATTTACTCAAAATGCATTTTTTCTGCATTTGAACAAGTCCCTACAGACACCAAATTTACTTGTCTTGTACTTATTTATTTTGCATTTTTTGTTTCTATCTATCTTCTCTAGTTTTGAAAAAACAAGGCAAATTCTGAGATTTTTGACTATTTACAACTAAAAGACAGATGGTGGTTTGATATATCAAAAGATTAATGAACTCATGAATTTAAATCAATTTTTCAGATTTGGTTGCCAAAAAACATTTATGAAAGAAAACTTGGAAAACTCGCAAATAGAAAAACCTCCACATCCTATATCTTGATTCTTGGGCAAGACTCTTCTCATACATTTCATGCTTGACGGTGTGTTTGATGGAAGTTGGACTGCTGATACCTTGCTACCTACTGCTCCAGAAAATACTACATTCCAACTACAGTATACCACTACTGCTCTCACATTCTATCATTACAACCTCCCCAACAATACTCCCTACGACTACCATCAACACCACCATTATGATTGCCGCAATTGCTGCTCCAACCATGAGTTCAAATTTGCATCACAAACTATTACTGATCCAATCTCATTAGTACTTTTTGTTCCCTGGCTTTGTCCCCTCTGTGTGTGATCGTGTGAGGCTTGTAGCGGATAAAAACTCCTCTTGTTCCCTCTGCAGGCTTTGTCTGGGCTCAACCTTGGATGTGTCATGTGACTTGTCCTGGCCGGTTGTCATGCCAACAGCAGATCAGAGTCAGGCTACGAGGCGGGAGGAGGAGAGACACGTTTGTTCTCAGGTGCGTGTTTTCCAAGATGGTGGGGGGGATACAGGCAAGATGTCAAGTGTGGGGCCACACTTTGTTATTGGGACATTTAGCTGCAACAGAGGCTACAGTGCACTTTTTATGGATCGCTAACAAAGGCGTAAGAGTTCTGTGGTGGCCCGCTCGGCTCACAATGCTTATAACTAATCTGTGTGAAAGCAAGAAACAAGTTGTGGCCATCACTATTTTACACTTTGTTGCTTAGATAATGCTTTATTGATTTCAAACAGCTTATTCAAAACAAACCTCGGATCCAAGGGAAGCAGTAGGAGGTTGGTGCGCTCGCATCACCGTACAAAGCTCCCAGGTTCGCTACTTAGAGCCGCTGGGGAAGATTCAAAGATCACTCAAAGATGCAAGAGTGCCTCGAAATACAACTCCAGGTGTGTAAGAATTGTTTTCTAATGCAGTGATTAGCAGCTGCCTCCTATATGATCTGGCACCCCCCCCCCATGTTGAGAACCACTGGTTTAAAGA
The DNA here is from genome assembly GCA_007210695.1 of Neogobius melanostomus. NCBI lineage: Eukaryota > Metazoa > Chordata > Actinopteri > Gobiiformes > Gobiidae > Neogobius > Neogobius melanostomus. The sequence goes on from VHKM01000181.1 coordinate 8,845,831, forward strand.
ACTTTAATTCCCTTCTGGTATTTCACGTGGGACTGTCTTGTAAACAGAGTGCAGGCTCACACATAATGAAGCAAATGTTATGGGCATATCAGACATGTTTGTTGACAGCAGGCAGCTACGTCCAGGGAATTATCTTTGCCAGAAAAGAAAAGAAAAAAAGTAAGGCACAAAACAACTTTTTAACTGGTTCAATTGTAAACACATCTAATGGTCTGAATGCTACCTTGAGGATTTTATATATTTCCATGCTAATTTCTGTAATATTACAGGAATTTAATGCTGTGTGGTACTGTTTGTTTTCTAATGTTGAGACGGAAAAGGCCAAAGAATAAAATACTACAGCATTGGCCTTGGTGCTGTTTCCTGATCAACAGTGTATTCAGTCCAGAAAAACAACTGAAAATGTCCTCTATATTATTATGATCGGGTAACAGAAGGTTTCTTCTTGTCCACGCAAGGCCATTTCTATTCAGCTGAATGCCTCCTCCAGAGTGGAACGGTCTGTTTGCTTACAATGGCTGAAATAGCGTGCATTTGTGTAGGCACAGTGAAAGCTTCAGATTTCAGACTATACTAACATTTTATTGTATGATTGCATTACAATTTCAAGCACAGACTACCATCCTCTGCAACATCAATGTACACATTTCAATCGCTGCTTTGGTTACTCTATAAATAGGATAAGATCAGGGTTTTGCCCAGGGACACATCCACGGTGATAATGCTCAGAAGGGATTAAAACAAAGGAAGAGGGGGAGTTTCATACAACTCCAATTTGCTCAAGACCATTATCTACAGCATATGGTTCCGCAGCAACAGTTGGGGTTTGTGCGGTAACTTTTCCCTTAACCCTACCTATGATGCTGGATTACTTTCTTGTAGTTGACACCTATGCGCTGAGCTCTGGGGCAGGTGAAGTCACGAAAAATGAGATAATTAACTAAGAAGAAGAGAGAATCCAGCTGCTCTCTGTGTGTGGAAGGGAGCGAGAAAAGGAAAAAAGGGTGGAAGAGGCGTGAACAGCGACTTGTCAATTGAACTTTTGTTTCTTTCTAAATCTTTCTAACTTATGCAGGCAGTGATTGAGCTGTTCTTAAAGTCAAAACTTAACTCCCCACATGAGTGACATTTATTAACTGCTTTTCACGTGGGCTTTTATTAAATTATAGCCCGCTGCGCTGTGTAATCTACAACAATCGTGGGTGACAGAGAAATGGCAGCCTGGGTGGACAGTCGTGCCATTTTCCATTTAGAGATTGATCACTGATGGACGGTCCCGCGGATTGCGAGTTTGGACAAGACCATTTTCACATTATGACGCTCCATCATTGTGGCATTGTGCTCCGTTATTAGCTGCGGAGGCAACTTTAAGAAGATTAGCTCCATTTTAGGCCTGTTCCCAAATGACCGTGTTGATGTGCCTGAGTGTCTGGTTTGGCCGTTGGTAGTTTTAATCTGTGCGGCTAATGTGATTTACGAGGTTGTAATATTAGCATGATTTAGCGCTGCGGCGATGAACACGGCTGCCAGATTATGATAGCCGGATTTAGGAAATAGAATGAGAGGAGAATCAGTGGGATTGCTATGTGCTGGTAATATTGGCTTGAATTATATCATAACATGGGGGTTAGCAGGACTGGGACATGTAGGGCCAAGTGTGCAAGCTTCAGCTACAATGTGTTAGCAAAGAAGTTATTGATTTATTTGCTAGTGAGTACTTTACCACCAAAAAAGGTAAAGAGTATCCAAGAATAGGCTCTGTGCGTGGAATGTTTCATAGCAACATGATGCTAACTTACTAGGACGCGACTGTTTCCTGTGCTAGCTTTATTCCTATGGAGAGTTCGCTATGTCTCGCTAAAATAAATGAAATTTAAACTGTCTGTGACATAAAACAAGCACCTGTTGGATAATTATTTACAACTAATTAAAACTTTACTCAGGATACTTAACCGGAGGAGACCGTATTTGTAGGGCTAAGTGTTTTAGCCTCGGAGCAAAAGGCTAACAATAATTTGATGCTAACCTAAGGTAAATTCGCACCACAATTTGAACACATTTTTTATGAAACACACTTGCTTTTTTTAAAATTCAAAATTAAATTGAATAATAATGTGGACAGGACGTAGTCGCTACCCTAAACTTGCCTACAGGAAGTTAGCTAAAAAATAATCTGTGTTTTTGGCCTTCTCTGCTGGACTGTTGTTTATTGAAGATCTAAAATGCAATGCTCTAAAAATTGAATGTGTGAAGTGGTATTGTTGATTTTTGACTTCCCCTTTTTAGGACAGTGTGGATTCTCTCTCCCCAGACACTTCCTCCTGATATTTTGTATAGCCACGCAAAAGAGAAAGCTCCCTTTGGCTCAAATGCCTTTCAGTGTGGAACAGCAGGGGTTCAACTCTAAGTTCCTCTCTTATTGTTAAAGGAGAGTGCCCTGGTATCAAGACAAATACGCTCCTCCAAAAGTGCAGAAGGATGGATGCTTTTACCTTGATGAAACATGGAAACTTTCTGGAGACCGGTTGCCGAAGAGTAGAGGTGGATGATACCAGCGCTTTTAGTTTGCTTCCTTACTTAGTCTGGGCAAAAACTAATAAGGATACCAGACACTGGTGGATCAATACAAAAATATCCATCAATCACACACACACAGATTCAGATTCAGATTCATTTTATTGGGCATTTGCAGTTTAAACAACCACATTGGAAAAGACACAAAAATAGACACAATATAAAAGCAGAACAAACAAACAATGCCACATTAAAAGCTTAAGGGTAAAATACTGTACAATAAAAGTCCATACAAATAAATAGAAGTGCCTTGTTTAAGGTGCCTTGTTTAAAGTGATCACAGCTTGAGGAAAGAAACTGTTAAGATGGCGATCAGTAGAACATATGACAGAGCGATACCTTCTTCCTGAGGGAAGCATCTCAAAAAGGGCCTTAGCAGGGTGGCCTGAGGCGTCATTGGCGAGTTGTAAAGCTCGATTCAAGAGTCAAACTTTATATCTGGCCTCCAGGAGCGGCAAAGTGCAGCCAATGGTCCTGCTGGCTGAGCGAACCACTTAGTTCAAAGCCGCCTTCTCTTTCAGAGTGAGATTACCAAACCACACAGTAATACAACTGGTTAGGACACTCTCAATTACACAATAATCATCAGAAATAATCATCAGCTCATCAGAAATACAACCATTGATTTTGACCCTTTGTGGTCAACAAGACAGAAAATTAAAAATCCAATTACAAATGGCATCGCAGAGTCCCAGGCATTTGAGTTTTTCAATGAGCTTTGTTGGGGCCATTGAGTTAAAAGCTGAACTGTAGTCTATGAATAGCATTCTAGCATATGCTTTTCGTTCATCAAGGTGCTTGTAAGAGTTCAAAGCAAAAGAAATGGCATCCCCAACACTTCTGTTTTTCCTATACGCAATTGTAACGGGTCCACAAACACACACACACACACACATATATAAAAACATTACATGCTCACACTTCACTCCTCACATGAGTGTCTGAGGGCTCTTTTCAAGCCTGTGTCGTGACTTCCCTCATACATAATGCATGAAGCCGAGCACCATTTCAGACTTTATGGATATTAAAAACACTCCTTCTTTAAAGTTGAAACCCATTATGAGGATTAAGCCTTTCATTACAGTGGCCCCTTGATGTGGACTTATCACTGATATTCTACACTTCAGATGGAAACCCCTCATTGGTGGGACCCAGGGGGTGCCTGCAGTGGGATGGGGACAGACGGGGCATGGCGGGGTCCACGGAGCCAAGTTTCGGGTCGGCCCTGGGCTTTTTTCCACAGTCAATCCGTCTCCTCGCGGTCCAACGGGAGGCAGAGAGCGCGAGCACAACACCAGCTGTCCCACTCACCGCAGCCCTGACAGAGAAGGATGGGGGCCTTTTTGTAAAAAAAAAACAACAACTTATTAGCAGAGACAGGGGAGGTGACTTTGGAAATAATGAACCAGCTTTTCCCATGTTGGAGATGCTATCTACAGGTATTTGGTAATAATCCTAAATGCATCTCGATTACTAACTTATATTTTGTTGAAAAGGAGATTCCGAAATCTCAGTGGGACTTTCCCGTTTAAATGAAGGCCAAACAAATGTAAATTAGATTATATGAAACAAGCCGATTACTGGAAACAATACAGAGCACAGGCAGGTGCATAATTACAGCTATAGCAACACAACAGTGTAGAACACTGCAAAAATGTCATAACAATTTATTTATTTGTGTTCATGTTTTATGGCAATTTGCTATACCCACACGACTCTCAACTCCTTTAAGATTAGTGTGCACCTTTCTTTAGACCTGATTTCGACGACATTTCAGCTCTAAGTCCAGATGTATCCATTCTCTCGGCAGCTGAAGGTAGGCTCCAAAGTGCCCTGGGACTGTAAAGCCTCACAGGTTTCACATTACACAGGCCGCAAGATGGAGTCCACTCACGATTCATAATGCATTTGGCCAAAGGGATTCAATTGACATGCTGTCTGTAGATGTGCATATCTTAAATGGCTTGTACTTTTAGAGCGAAAGCAAAACTGGAGTTGCATTGTCTCGGACTGTATTGTTCCCATATGGAAATGTGTCCTTTGCTTTAATTTCTCAATAGCAACCTCAATGTGCCACCAATACAGGACAAACAAAGTCTGTATCAAGCCATTATCATTGACAGATTCATGCCACACATTTAAGCAGCTACTTTCGTATTGTTTTTTAAAGACACACTGCGGTACATTTCACCCATAGAGAACCAAACCTATTTAAATCTAAAATTCTGCTGCCTTTAGTCACATCTCCATGGAGACGAGCTGGAGACGTCCCCACTCCCAGTAAAGTTACAGTCATGTCTTAGGAGGGCTGAGCTGCTCACAGCAAAGGCACATGTTTGTTTGTACATTTATGAGGGATTTTTCAATTATGAAAATATCTGTTGTAAAATAAATGTTTGTATTTCAATTTATTTATTGGGTAAAAATGTTACACGGTGTGGCTTTAAAGGAACAGGCCACTGTTTTTACATACTGAGATAGGTACGTATCAACTTGTCTAAGCTCATGTAAGAACATGTCCTCAGTCACGCAAAACGAGCAAAGATGTTGTTAGCATTTGGCCTCTCCCAGTATATTCCTATAGCTCCAAACAGGGTGAAGTTAGAAGCGACCAAGCTCTTCCACGGGCACAAAGACCAGACGGGTACGTATCAACTCGTCTAAGCTCAGGTAAGGACATATCTCAGTATGGAAAAATGGTGGCCTGTTCCTTTAAGCGCTGTTCCGATAAATTGACAATAAAAACTTTTGAATCTTTTTAATCTAGTTGGAGCACTCGACCAATGACTGTTGGAGAAAGCACCACCTATGTCTCAATACCATGGCTTCTTTGACAGTAGGGGTGTTGAAAGATATTGATCCGCCGATATATCGCGATATTACATCACGCGATAATCGCATCAATCCAAAAAGCACCTGTATCGATATTTAAACATCTATTTTTGTGGAAATATTCATTGCAGCGTCTCTCTTTGGTCCTGCACTTTTACTCCAGCCCGCTGGATGGCAGCGCACCACGCAGGTCGCTTGAGTAACACTAGAATCTAGTGAGAGTTAGAGAAACACGGTGTTACAACCCGGCTCTGCTAGATTAAATGTTGCAACAAAACCAAGATGTAAAATGGATGAATAAAGTTGTAATTTAATAAAAGGAGTGTAAAAGGTAAATTTAACAAAGGGGTAATAAAACACTCAACCAAAAGGGGATATTTACAATAATTACAAAGAGGTTAACAAAAGTGTTACCTAACTAAAACAACAAAAGGGCATCAACAACAAAGTTAGCCCTAAACAACTACCAATAAGAGTCATGACTCAATAAACGAGGGTCTCTCGATCCCACGTCACAAATAGTGAACATTCCAAGGAGAGACACAACCAAAATGGCATACGGGCCACCAAGGCCAGCAGCCTACAAAAACTCAAGTGGTCCCTAGACACACACAAAGTCATTACTGACACGAACAGGACACAGACACAGATACAAAATAGCGTACTGGCCACAAAGACCAGCAGCCTAACTAACAAAACAAAAACTACCAACAAGTGGCACAAACAATATGGCAGGTGTTGAGACGCCGCACCAATTGGGAGTGGGAAGCAGCAGCCAACCAGCCCAGAGCGGGAAACCAGTCCTCCAATCCCATGCCAGGGCTCACACAGCAGGGTTTCCATGGAGCAAAAGTGGAAATTAGCACCACACAAACAGAACCAACAAAAGGGAGGGAGACTGGAGGCCTAGGGCTGTAACCCACAGGAAAAGTTTTACCATGGAAAAGAAAGAGCTATGAAATGCTCCGGGGCTCTACAAAACTCTACAGCCCACTTTGGCTTTTACAGCAAAGACAGAGACCACCTAGCCTGGCTAACGCCAGACTAAAATCACAAGTGATATTTAGTCTGGGGACCACCAATTCATTTTCTCGTAGGAGAGGTGTGGTTTACGATTGTCCATAGCCGTTTATTGGGCGCTACGAATGTCTCTCATGCGTCTGCACGTAGCCATAGCCAATCGTATCATGGTATCAGATGACGTATGACATACCTGCTGTAAACGTTTGAGCTAAACTATTTAGAACACGTTCTAAAGCTTGATCGAAAGATTGCATCGCGTCTGCTGCTGTCATGTTGGATCCGTAAATATTTTTTAATTTTTTTTATCCCTAAACAAACTACAAGCTTCCGTATGTCAAATAGCGCGTCATCGTCTTACCGTCCCTCCTCGTTCTGTGATTGGTGCCCAAATCCATGGAAAAATGTCGGCCATGGTCCCCAGGCTGTTGTGAAGTTCGAAAAGATTCGAGCGCACACAGCAGTCTGGTGTTAGCCAGGCTAGAGACCACCAGCTTTGTGCATATGTTGCTGAGTGTGTCGCATTTTTTTATGGAATAAAACAAAGCCGAGGGAAAACTAAATACAGCAGGCTCATGTTAAACTTGTGTCTCGCCACTGCAGTACTTAGTACAGTACTGTAGTAGTTTCCCCTCGGCTTCGTTTGTGTGCCACTGCTAACAGAAAAAATATTTCAAAGAGATGAGCGCTAGTCACGGTGATGCCCATGTTGTCATTATGTCCCTGATTTATAAGTGACACCCGTTGTGGAGTAGATAAAGTTTTAAATACCCCGTCTGAGTTATTAGTTATTACTGATCGCTAAGGACTCCCAACTATAGAAATACTAGAAAACGTGCATCCCCAGTTTAGTTGGTTTCATTACTAGGTTTTCCTTTCAAAGTTACATAATCACCATACAACACCACAGTCACAAGTGCACATTAGTGAAAAGCATTTATATCATAAGATAGAGCTATATACAGGTGCTCGTCATATAGATTAACATGAAAAAGTGCATTCAGTTCTGTTGTTCAATTTAAACTGCGTTATATGATAGACTCATTACATGCAAAGTGAGATATGTATAGCTTTTATTTGTTATCATTTTGATGATTATGGCTCAGCTTGTAAAAGCCCATAATTAAAAATCTCATAAAATTAGAATATGTTAAAAATGGACTGTAAGCCATAATCATCATGCAGCATCAAAATACGAGGTTGAAAAATGGGCCACTTATGTGCCGCTGTTTCCCAGTGTGAACTCTACACGCAGCACGAGCGTGAACCTGATGTCACTGAAGAGGCTAAACCTGTGATTAGGCCGATCACATGAGTGGTGGGTGAGTCAGCCCAGTGCATAAATATAGGACAAACATACCCAACGTGTTGTCACCTCTCCGACATAATGGGTTGGGTAGATTGGAGTAGACATACAGTAATAGTAGTAGTGCCAGTAGTATTAGGATCACTATTACGAGATAAAAAGTTAAAGCTAAACCGAAATTTTGGTTTAGTCATGTTCTCTCATCAAGCCGGGAGTTGTGACTTGTTCCATTTAAGCATGTTTTATGCTCAAATTGTCTCCACTACAAATCCTTTCCGGCTTGTGTCTGGCTGCCATCATTCTTAACACTCTACCTACCAGTATCTTTTTTTGTTTGCGTCTGAGTGCATCATTTTTGATTGCGCCGAAATGTCCGTACGTCATTTTAAAGCCACACTGCGGAACATTCCAGGTCACATGTGGCCATATCAAAAGAGCAAAGAAACTGCTCCGAACGAAAAGCTAGACGCCCAGTGCAGTTGGATATCAGAGTAGTTTTTTGAGAAGGTGTAAATGTACTTAAAGTGCATATGACAGATTTTAATGCTCTTGAAAATATGACTTATTTAGATGGATTACATCAGTTGCATAGTTATCATTTTTTTCAGTGAAGCAGCAATTTTAATGAAGAAATGTTGGGCAGAAAAGTTATTTTTATTTGAATTTTTAAGCCCTGACAGGAAGTGGCATAAAAGAAGGTAAGATTCCATAGCAGTTTGACTCACTCATTTCCCATTGACTTAACATGGTTGCACGACAACAGTTTAAAATTGTTTACCTTCTTCGATGTCACTTCCTGTCCGTGTCCAATAAGGAAGTGAAAACATAAACATCACAAAAATGGTCAAACTAAAGAAAACTGGGTATAATCTTTAGCAAAATCTTAAATATAATCGTGTTAACTGTGATTTAGCAAAAATTGTGTCTAATTTGTCATATGCACTTTAAGGACTAATGTTTGATGACCTTGTTCACAGCGGCAGCATCTCCATGGAGACGACGAGAGCTGGTGATGGTCCCACTCTCACAAAAGTGACGTGTCAGGTCAGACGAGAGGCGCTCACGGGCACATGTTTCTTTTGGGAATGCTTTTACCGATTAAAACACTTATGTATGACGCTTGTTCTATTTAACGGTTAAAATGTTACACAGTGAGGCTTTAAACTTAGATTCTCTTGGCCCTTAAGCAAATTGCCAATAATTATGTTTTGAAGTACACATTTAGACACTTCCTTAACCTCTGTCTGCCCCTCTGAGAGAATGCTCAGCGCGTAACAAATGAGTTGTTTTTGCCTCCTTAAATAGCCCGAGATGCAGCCGGTGTTAACGCCATAAAACAACAGCTGCTCTCCCACCGCCGCCCATCGCCTGCAAATGATAGTTTTTTTCCACAGCGCTATAGCAACCAATGTGAACTTCTTCTCCGCCCGAGTTAGCAGAGAGCGATCCGTGGTGGAATGGAGTAAATACAATTATACCCAGCACTTTATGTTCATGCGCCACCCCAATGACGCTGTCCGTGGTGCTGATTTAAAAAGCTTTTGTGATCGCTGAACGCCCCGCGCGCAAATCAAGGTTTGTTTATTATTGATTTGGGAGAGAGTGCAGGGGACGCTTTAATGCCACCCTCAAACAAAGGCATGTATTAACGATAAGGGCGCGTTATGACTTGGCTTTTGGGGACAATAGAATATGTTTAGACTTTAGAGCAGGTGTCGCCATGTGCCCTTTGGGGTTTCCTCGGCAGCCCCTGGGACTTGTTCTAAAAATAATACAGTTCATTCACTTGTTTCTCTTCCTCACTATTTTTTTATCAGTCAAAAAGAAAACACGTCGCCATTGTGGAGGGTGCCTATATAAGCCTAACAACACAGAAGCCCATTGATACCACGCTATATCAATCGTGTGTGTGGATCGGCTAATATCGCACCCTCCACAATGACGATTTGTTTTCCTTTTGACTGAGAGAATTATTGTCAATGTAGTTTTTTGTGGGGAAAAAATGAGACGACTTGTTCCAGAGTTGGGGCCCAGCGACTGAAAAGGCCCTGATCACCCCAGTGTTTGGAGTCAGGCCTTAAAGCCAGGCCTTAAAGTTTAGCTTTGTTTTGTTTATTTCACCTGTTCGCACATGCAATCAGGAAATTCAACTGATAAACCCCTCTTTATGTAGTGCTTTGAGAAGCTCAGTAATGCAGGCTTGTAAAGCACAATTTGATTTGATTTATTTGAGCAATTATTTACATTATTATATTTACATTGTCACGTGAAACCAAAAAAATAATAACTCAAAAGAAGTAGGCCGAAGCAAGAAAGCTTATAAGTGCCTACCCCATATTCAAGATACAATACAATACAACACAGAAGACAAGTGTAAGCCATGAATTGATACAAGATACAATCCAAACAATAACAATCACATGTATCAGTGTAATACCTCACGCTCTAAATAATTAATGCGCAGAGAGAAAACAGAAGCATAGCTCTCAAGACGTTGACTCTTTAGTTTCCTTTCAGACATAGATAAAGTGGCAGATTGTTTTCAATTGTCTACCAACTCATTCCTTAGGTTTGGACCACTGTGGCATACACTAAAACTAGTACTTAATAATTTCCTCTATTTCTCTATTAACAGCAAATTATTGCTCGTATTATGTTGGTAAAGTTGTGTTTGGGAGATGAAAAGTCTGCATAGGATTCCATATTACAGAGTTCATTCTGGTATCACAGTAATGTTAGCGCGTGAGGACAAAAGAGAAGTCCCATTCATGGATTGAATCAACATTTTCTACTCAGAATCCCACAGTTTGTCCCATTGATACTGGCAAGTTAGTTAGTAATTGTTGGCCTTTTACTTTACAGCACTGTTATTGCATGGTATCTAACCTAATTGATTTCACGCTAATGTGATTTATCATAAGCCAGGTTGTGAAATACCAGGAATAGTATATTTTCTTGTTAACATGGAAACAGGGCTGCAAAACGCATTATCCTCTCGCTGCAATGCCTCGTTATTACTGCTATGTGAAGTTAAGAGTTAAGAGAAATATTATCTGTCGTGGTAAAAGAGCATTATTCAGTCAGACATATTTACATCATTTTATCTTTCATGACTTTTTTTCCAGTTGTACGGCACCGGCACTGCGGGTAAACCACGGTCAAACAAGAAGTGAATGCAGAGTACACAGAGATGTCGTCCTCACCTGCTGTCACCTCACTGAAAACCTAAGACGCTTTTGTGGAGGGAAATTTGTGCGCGGCAAGCAAGAATATACATTTTTTTTTTGCAAATCAGCGCTTGTTTATCTGCCATGTCCTTGAAGTTCTTCTTCTTCCTGACGTCTCGCGTGGATGCACCGCTCCACTCTGCATGAGCAATGATGATACGGGTTTGCAACAGCCGACTTCATGCACATTTTATGAAGCCTAAGTAAAAACAACTAATAAAGTGAGGCTCTCTAAGCGCCGACGGTATGTAGTGGTCTCAATCATGCGCGGGCTGTAATCCTTGGGAGCTGGGCATATGGCACTTATGATAAGAAATGTAAAGGGCCATTTGAGTTCATCTGAAAGTATAGAACGCAGTTAACCAATTACCATTACGGGGAAATGAAGGTGGGGGGAAAGAGTAGAAAACTGCATTAGAGTAGAATAAATACTGTGTAAGGGGTTTTCAACGGTTGGCTATTGGCACATCTGTACTGATGAAAATGTGAAGATTGACAGGCTGAGGAGGGTGATTCTGCTGATGGTAAGATTGCCTAGCTAGCCGCCCCTTTGTATACATATTATTTTGACACTACTTGTACTTGCCAGACTACTGTAAATGGGAGAATAGTCTGGACACAAAGCCGAGTGACGCAGCTTGATTTCCCACAAAATGGAGGAAATACACTCTGTACCATCTGCATATGCGTTTTTTTAATTTATTTTTTGTGAATGTGGAAAATGAGATAAGTCCAATTCGAAAAGACTTGGATGAATTTGATGTACCGTGAATTCCGGACTATTGAGCGCACCTGAATATAAGCCGCAGGTTCATATGTTGGCCACACTGGTCTTTGAGCCGCAGCTGTCCACGCTGTTACAAGCGCATCTGAAGCACCATCACCGCTGGAAATACTGGTCTTTCCTCTTCGTGCTTGGTCGAATATTTCAAGAGAACGGTGGCCTACAGGTTCATTTACTTTTATTAAAGTGTGTTAAGAACTTAGAAGTTTATACATTTGATTATATTATATTTTAAATGCGTATTCAGTCAAACTAATTCTAAAAAGTCTATCATTCTTCAGGAATTTAGCAAATACATTTGTTTTTATTATTCTAATTGACCTAAAAAGGTAAACGTTAATTCTGGTTTCATGTCAGACAGTGAGGAAAAAATGCAAATGTTTTTATAAAGTGTCTGTAAACATCTGGTCCCCACTGTAGCTCCGGACACAAAAGCACAATACTCCACAGCTAAGCTAGTCCTGAGCTAGCCGCATGTTAGCCGCAGCATAGCGTTAAAAAAAAACAACTACAAAGATGCACAGTGAGCCGCTCTGATTAGCATATTCAAACAGAAAGAAGTGGGTCTGGCTGGTCAGGCTACTATTTTACACAAAGTAAGACAATCTGGTATTGCTCCATAGAGTTCGGATTTCCCTCCCAACAATTCTGGCTGAACCAATCACAGCGCAACGGGGCGGGCTGTAGCCTATAGAAAGCAAATCCAGCATCTGAAGGGTTTTTTTTAGTGGTAAAGGAAAAACTGGAAAACGAAATACATCAAGGTAAATGAATTACTGGTTTCCTTTTCGGGTGAGCTACTATCGTTTTGATGGAGCTGCACCACAGGTTTTGAATATGATTTCACGAACAGGCCTTTTGAGGGCTCCTTCCTGAAGAACGCAAAAGCGGTAAATTAACTACAAGATAAAATGAACTCAATCAAGCTACAGATGGTTTGTTGCTATTTTGCGCAAGAGATTAGCAGCTCAAACAGGAGGATGAGAGGAGGGAGAGAGCCCTGTTATAAATGGTTTGGGAAGCGATTAGTTAAAAGGCAATGACAGCCGGCTGTGATTGGCTGACAGTCATAGCAGGTTTGAAGCAAGTCTTCCTGGTTGAATTTTAAGATGAAGCTTCAAAGTAGAGCGTACGCACATGAAATCATTTCCCCCACTTAAAAGCCTTCGCTGTGATGTAAGAGCCATAGTCGAATGGTAATGGAGTCAGACCTAGTGCTGATCCTGACATTTAGTAACACACTGCAATCATTTCATTAAATCAGCACTGCCATAGAGCTCCTACTAACCCGGGTACAGCCCCTGCATGCCCCCACGCATGCAGCGGGACTAAATGTTGCGTACCGCAGACAGAAGGGACTGTGCGGTCCAACTGTCTCCGAGCCTCGAGCCAAACTGATCCTGGGTCAGTGTCAATATAGGCCCGAGAGGGAAAATGCTTGGTCATATCGTATACATTATTCAGAACTAGTCTGGTGAAGTTGTCTGGGCGTTAAAAAAAACGCAAAACGGCGCCACCTGGTGACATCAGCAGGTGAGGGGCAAGCCTTTTGAGCTCCTAAGACTGACTTAATATGCAGGATTACTCAAACATACACAAATGAAACAAAACACAACTGTTTGTTTTGATGAGGGCTGACAATAAAAGTCAGTCGAGCATTGGCCCCTTAAAGTATAGTTCTACACTGTCTCAATACATCTCTCAAACACTTGTACTTGGAGTCACGGAGTTATATTTAGTCACATGCAGGTGTCACTCAAATGCCTATTAATACATTCATACAGACACGTGAAGAACATGTCTCATCCAGAGAACATATCTGTCAGTCTTATTGATCGCTCTTATCCTTTTTTTATCTATCTCTTGTGGTGAACTGAGCTAAAACTAAAACATTAGGATGAGCACTAATTCAAGTGTGTGGCTGCCAAACAAGTATACCTGCGCCAGAAGTCATTATAATGCCTTTGCAGCGTGAAATAATCCAAACCGAAAACTGGCCAAATCATCAATCATTCCATTCTCCAGTGAAAATAATGAACGTGTGAAGTTCTCCTGCCCACACTTGACTTTTTGAGTTCTGGTTAAAATTGATGGTCCCAAATGCTAAAGTGAAGCTTCCCCCTTTTTTTTTTTTTTTTCATTCCGACGTGTCTTTGAACCCTTCATTTCTCTGTTCCATTCCATTTTCAACAGTGGAGTTCAAGGAAAGGTTTTTTTTTTTCATCTCTGGCAGTCTTTTGAATCAGTTTTCGAGGCTTAGTTCTATCTGTATCTACTGCGAAGAATCGCTGCTGTCAATATCTTTTTTTCCTCTTTTCTTTTTCATTTGTTGGCGTAAAGATTAATGCGGGCGGCTGTGGGGGGATTTAGGAAACTCTGTGGAATTCACGGGAAAACGGCTGAAATAAAACGGGATTGTGAAATGCGAGTTTCTGGGACAAATAGTTCCAGTATGTGCCATTGTGATGTTGATTTTCCCAAAGCTCATTGTATTCATGTGTTTTGTGTTATCATTCAGGGCTAACCCACTGTTCTGATCTGGGGTTGCTGCAGTTTGTCAGGTTCAGCAACTCTAGGGCCTATAAAGATTGAGATCAGCTGACGACCTGAACATCCTGAATGACCAGGTTATTCCATCCATGGATACCTTCTTCCCTGATGGCACAGGCATATTCTGATATGACAATGCCGGGATTCATTGGGCTCACATTGTGAAAGAGTGGTTCAGGGAGCATGAGACATCATTTTCACACGTTGGATTGCCTACCACAGATGCTCCATCCGAAACCAGTAAATTGGGAAGAGGTCTTACGCCAAACCGGATGTGCGTCAGCGTCCGCCATGATAAGATGCGTCAGAATTGGGCTTTCAGTTAGGAAGGAGTTAGGGAAAGTGGCCTGTATGCTAACTATCATAGCCACTTTAGCATAGGGACCTCTGATGCTAACTTACTGGCGATTAGGAGCCATGTGCCATCCCATAAGCCACTGCGCCAATCTCCCCACCCCCCTCGCCCCCACCCTCGAGTGATTCATGCGCAACCACTGTTGATTGACAGGTGCAGATTTAATAATAAAAATAATTTAAAAAAAATAAGATTCTGCACAAGCCAAACTTTATAAAAGTGACAAAAGAGCCGCCTCAGTAAATGGACTGAAGGCAGTTGTGCTTTTGCTTTCTTTTAGTAGAAACTTAAGCCGCATGGCTAATTTGCATACTGTAGCTTTATGAAACTGCTGTTGAGATAAAATAAAGGGAAATGTGAAGGATCATTTGGATGTTTCTCTTTTTTCACCTTAAATGTATTTATTTGACACTATTTTGTTGTTGGACAATATACAGTAGGTGGCGGTATGCACTTTTGTTTGGCCTGCACTGAACTTTAAAGAAGAAAAAAACAGCTGTTGGTGATGTCACTTCCCCTTCCCCTGGGTAAGGACGGTCGAATTGGGCAAATGCTGTTGAAGCTCTAGTTCACTAACTGCATAGAGATCTAACAGTTGACCCCATGAAAGGTTAAGGATTAGTTGCTAGTGTTAGTACTTAGAGGCTACAATTTGATGGTTTCGGATGCAGCCAGAGTCCTGATCTTAACCCCTTAACGTTTGTTAAGTGTGACGTCACGACTTCCGCTTCCGCGTCCTAGCAGACAGGCAAATATGTGAGAAAAAAACATTAAAAACTCTTAAAAACAACCATCAATATTTCTGAAACTCAACGGAGAGTTACTGAACATACTTATTTCTCAGACTCATTAGCCAAAAATGCCTCACCTACTGCTAAAAAAGTACTATTTATTGAAGTCGGTACTTCCTGGGTTAGCGTAGCTGCTGCGCCGTTAGCATTTTCCACTAACCCGGAAGTACCGATTTTGGTAAATATTACTTTTATAGCAGTAGGTACAGCATTTTTAACTAATGGGCCTGATAAATAAGTATGTTCAGTAACTCTCTGTTGAGTTTCAGAAATATTGATTGTGATATTAAAGAGTTTCTCGCACATCTGCCGGACCCGGAAGTAGAGCTGTGACGTCACCACTTAACAAACGTAATAAAAGAATCTTTGGAGAGTGCTGGAGGAGGCTTTGTGCAATGGTCACACTCTCCCATCATCAACAAATTATCTTAGTGAAAAACGTATGCAACACTGGATCTTTTGACATGGCAGAAGCTTATTGAAACAATCGAATCAAATAATCAGTGTTAATGTCATCAAGTCTGTATTGGCTTCTGGTAAAATGTCTCATTGGTGATGGATGGTGATGCCCCATTATCCTCCTCAGCCTCTCGATTCCCACCTCTTACAACAAACCTTTGTACAGCTTCTCTTACTGCAGAGAAAAAGCTCCAGAGAACTTTTTTTCCTCACAGCCACGGCGCTCTTCAAACGCCTCGCTCCTAACCTGTCTGCCGCTCACAGACGACACGTACGCTCGTTGCTCAAATTTTTTTATTTTTTTGGGGGGGGGGGGGGGGGGGGGCATTTTGTCCTTCCACTCCAATATGGCTGCCACAGCTGAGCGGCTCTAATTACACCTGTTTTTTTATGTGCTGCCTGTGCCCGATAATGAAGGCCGTTTCACATCTCAACAACTCAGCCCGGGTTCGTTTTGCATGAAAATGTTTCGAGCGACGGAAGAATTACAATCCACCAAATGCAATCTGTGTGGCATTGAGAGGCCGTTTTGGTGAATGCGCTGTTTAGAAGTGCAGTAAAGCGGGGATTACAGGTTTTTACGCGTTATTTTACCATTTTGAAATGAATACGGTTATTTCTGTTTTCAGCATAAAAGATTATTTAGTCCGAGGCTTCTTGGATGCGAGGTGAAACGTCCTACACTTGAACTGCAGAGTACAGATGATGACTGGAGAACCTTCCTCTAGGATGGACATTGACAACTCCTCTACGGCTGAGAGATGTTTGCCAAGTTTTCTTTCTTTTAACCACCTACGCCCAACCTTAACCGAGTGCATTTTCTCCAATTCGGCTTTACCCAAATCGAAAACGCTTCTCAAAAGAAAGTCAAAGTAGCGGCGGAAACGAGGATGAAAACAGAAAAAGAAAACGAGGAAAATGCGTCCACAAAAAAGGCGTCCAAAAAGTGGTGAAAAAGCAACAGAAACGCAAACAAAAAGTTACTAAAACGCAGCAAACACGTGACAAAAAAAGCATATAAAATACGACCAAAAAAGTGACAATGTGGCAACAATGCAAGGGAAAATCCTAGCTCAGTTCTGTCTTAGCTTTCAAATGAGGCGTTACACTGGCCTATACTGTAGGCCAGGGGTCGCAAATTAAATTTTACCAAGGTCTGAATTGGAAAAAAATGGTCAAGCAAAGGTCCGGAACATACGGGGTTAATTCCACGTTATATGGGGATTTTTAAGCCTTTATTAAATCTAACCGCTCGTCTGAGGGGATTCACGGTCGGGTCCAAAGTTCGGATCCAAGGTTCGGGTCCGGATAGGCTGGCGCATGGGTCCGAGGTCCGCCGTTTAGTGACCTCTGCTGTAGGCTTTAAGCTCCAGTCAAGAAGGTTTTAGATTTGGACAAAGCCCAACTGAAGAAAATGTCTTTGGTTGAAATAACTTTTCGTCCGTGAATTTGTAGCAATGAAATCTGGACAACGAATGGAGCCAGGTTCAAATGTATGGGTTTACTTTGTTGCCATGAAATACTTTCTCTTTCCAAAGAGAAGATAAAAGTTATTTCGTTTTTGAACAAAGCTGTTACTGTGTTCAAAGCTCACTATCAAGAATCCACAGGAAACCTTGTAACTACAGGCCAAGACCGGAGATGCTGTGCCCAGAAAGTAAGAAGTAAATGCATTTATAGAGTTCATATTAATAGGTTCAGGAGCAGGGCCACGCCTCAAACAATCACTCTTTGCATTCATGTGCATAGTACATAACAAGCCTCGTCATCCCAGTTTGTTTGAATCGGTCGACATCACCCTCCCTCCCTCCATGTCTGTTTTATTTTTCAGCACCGGTTCTTGCTGAAGAGCTGGTTTAATCTGAGACGTCCCCCCACAGTCTCGCCCAGTTTCACTCCACACTATATCCTTGTGAATAAATTGCACTTTGTTGTGGCGTCATCATTGCTATAGTGAATTGATGAATTGCCTCTTGAAGTTACAATTTCCCATATAAATCAGTGCAGAAATGAAGTGATTAAACACCCTATCTTTGTTTCCATGAGCAAAGTGTATATAGCCTTGTGTTAAGAGGGCAGACTGGCCACGAACCTGAACATTAAAAGAAAGAAAAATATGTCAGATATGTACAAGTATGTATTATGTTGCATTTCAAGTTACAAATCAGATGCATTTTTGCCTCTGAAATTGCTGGCAAACTGTAGGCCAAACGTGTAGACAAATGCGCAGCAAAAAAAAAAAAAAAAAAAAAAGCTTTAAGGTCATCCGTATCTTGGCCCTGCAGCAGCGCGAAGTACTACTGGCGAAAGATTCCAAAACAAACAAGCAAACAAAAACAAGCAAAAATCCTAATCAGCGCCACACACTCGTCTGCCAACTCTGCCGAGCGCGCGCTCCTATATGCGCCATACACACTTGACAGGTTTTTTCATGGGCTGGGCAGATAAAGCCGTAACGGGAGGAGGACACGTGACCGGGCGAGCGCGGAGGAGCGGCGTTCATAAAGTGTGAAGAGACAAGAGCGAGGGCGCACACGGAGAGCCGCGGCAGCATCGCGCATCACACGGAGGAGCGAGGACGAGCGCGCAACTTGGGCAACTTTTTGTGCGTGTGTGCAAACAGCCATGTTCCAAATGCGGATTGGTTTCTAGAAATGTAACTTGAGAGCTGGTTTCACGTAAGATCAGTTTGGTGATGCTTTTCTGACTTGGATTTACGCACGGAGATAAAAGGCGATTCTGCGCACTTGGGGGCATTATGTAAGGTAACGATGCCTTTTCGTGATCTTACAGTGTGATATTCTTGTTTTGCATTAGGGTTTGGTCAAGTAGTTTGTTGTTGGTCTAATTGGTGAGGGGGGTTGTGCAGTTGTGGCGCAGAAAAGTAGCATTTTTTTTTTGTATTTTTTTTTTTTTCATTTTGCGCGAACATGGAAACGCTCCCCTCCGTTGTTTTTATGTAAAATACGTTCGAAATTGCAAGTGCTGCCTTTCGTTAAACCGTCACGTTTTCAGGTCAAAAACTGTAAATAAATTTGACCGCAAACATTTTAAATTCAGAAGGAAAAGAAAAAAGAGCTGAAGCTGATCTTCGTAAAAACAGTGCAATCTGTGTATCGACTGTAAAACCACTGAAACAATTAAAGTCCCATCTCTGTCCCTCAGTAAAGTGATGCTTATTGATTGATGGTTTCTGCGCTGACGGGAACAGGGTGTTGTTAGAGCTGTGCAGAAAGCAAATGAGCTTAGTGTCTAAAATCTCAAAACTAGGATTAAGTATGCCCATGCAAGTGTAATATTATTTAAATCAGAAGATATATTTGTTTGTATTTAAATCAAATATTAATAGTGTAGGGATTGCGTAATGTAATTTGATTGGCACCTTTTTTCACCCTGAAGGCGTGGACACAGATCCAACAAAAAGCATTCCAAATGCTGTGCTGAAAGGCTGGTGGTGAACTGCTGTTTTTTCTTCTAGGTGCAGTGTGTGAGAGCAGACAGCCGCAGACATGAAGTCCATGCTGGATGGTGTGGCTGACACCACCTTCAGGACCATCACCTCGGGGCTGCAGTACCTGGGCTCCAATGATGCCAACTATGAAGACTCCCTCAACAATCTTGACTTTAAGAGCTCCTTCTCTCTGCAGAAGCCAGTGTCGGCTTTCCGCAGTAACCCTTTTCCAGACAAAGTCCCTGTGGACGAGGAGCTTATTTTGAAAAACATTCCGTTTTTCCCCACCAATGCCACAGACCTGTTCAGTAACAAGACACTGCGGGATGATGGCAGTAACATTCAGTGTGGGGAGAACTTTATGGACATGGAGTGCTTCATGATCCTGACTCCGAGTCAGCAGCTGGCTGTGGCTGTTCTGTCCTTGACCCTGGGCACCTTCACTGTGCTGGAGAACTTGGTGGTGCTGTGTGTCATCCTTCAGTCACGCACACTGCGCTGCAGACCCTCCTACCACTTCATCGGCAGCCTGGCTATTGCCGATCTCATTGGAAGCATTATCTTTGTGTACAGTTTCCTAGACTTTCACATTTTTCACAGAAAGGACAGCCCTAATGTGTTCTTGTTCAAACTGGGCGGAGTCACCGCCTCCTTCACTGCATCAGTGGGCAGTCTGTTCCTCACTGCCATCGATCGATACATCTCTATCCACCGCCCTTTGGCCTACAGACGCATTGTGACGCGCACCAAGGCCGTCATCGCCTTCTGTGTGATGTGGACCCTCTCCTTACTCATTGCAGTGCTACCTCTGTTCGGCTGGAACTGTAAACGCCTCAACTCTGTGTGCTCTAATATCTTCCCCCTCATAGATAAGAACTACCTGATGTTCTGGATCGGAGTGACCAGTGTCCTAGTCCTTTTCATCATCTACGCGTACATCTTTATCCTGTGGAAGGCACACCACCACGCTGTGCGCATGCTGAGCCGCGCCTCTCAGAAGAGCCTGGTGGTGTACTCTGCTGATGGGACTAAAGTTCAGACCACACGGCCGGAGCAGGCACGCATGGACATCCGCCTGGCCAAAACACTGGTGCTGATCCTGGTGGTGCTGGTGATCTGCTGGGGCCCTGTGCTGGCCATCATGGTGTACGACCTGTTCTGGAAGATGAGTGATGACTTCAAGACAGTGTTTGCCTTCTGCAGCATGCTCTGCCTGCTCAACTCCACGGTTAACCCTATCATCTATGCGCTGCGGAGCAAGGACCTGCGCCACGCCTTCCTGAGCTCGTGCCACGCCTGCAGAGGCAGTGCGCAGCAGCTGGACAACAGCTTGGAGTCAGACTGTCAGAACAGGCACATCTCTGCTCATCGCGCTGCCGAGAGCGCTGTCAAGACCACTGTGAAAATCGCCAAAGTCACTATCTCTGTGTCCACCGACACCTCAGCTGAGGCCGTGTAACAGCCTGGCTCTGGGAACTGTAAATGTCATCCCCAAACATCCAACACAGTTTAGGAGAAAACCACCATTTCAGCTCGGACGGAGGCTCAGTGGCTGCAGTGCTTTGTTTGTGTGCCTAAGTGCCAAATGGTGTCACAAGGTCATAGAAGAGACATCGTTAACAATTAGAGTACCGTAAGTGTGTCATAGACTTTGTGATACTCAGTGAGTGAAGGAATATTATATTTTTATACTGTGAATTCAGGTTTTGAAAACAATACAACTTCATCAATGGGATAAGGGGCTACTGATGTTCTTCAACTCAGTTTGACTGTGTCATGTTGATGTTCATGTGTGTCTTGCATCATATTAAACCTAGGCCTTGGCTTCAGGCTTCATCTACATGCTGCATATGAAGACTAAATCATAACTCTTCATGGTGTGTTAGGCATCAAATGTCTTTTGTACTTTAGGAACTAACTCGACAACACTCAGTGAGTGGCAAAAACTCTAAAATACTATACTATGAGGTGAATGCGAAAATAAAATATATAAGCATCACAAATAAGTCAAGATGAGATAAAAAAAAAAAAAAAAAAAAGAGATGTGTTTTGTCCAATAAACCTAAAAAGGCATTTTCTTTAACAGGACAGTTGTCCTTGTTGTCAGCTTCAGTCTAACTGAGTACAGTGTCTGTTCAAATGTAAATCTAACCAACTGTACAGTGTTACAATAACAGTGTTTGAGTCATTCAACAGCAGCTACTCCACAAGCTTCTGGCCAAAGCTTGGACGCCTTGGAGAGTTTGGGCGCAGTGTGCTGGTCACTACTGTCACAAATGGTGTGTCTGAAAAGCTACTTACATGGACTGTGTGACTGACTATAACTGTGTGTGATTTTGTGTAAACTGGTGATATTTATCCACTCTGAGCCTTTGATCATTGCAGTAACTTGTTTTAGTGCTATACTGTTGAAGCAGACCTCTTTTTAGTGGAGAAAATAACAAAACCATGCACAGGCCTGTAGTAAAGTCCCTCTGGCATTAAACATTCATGTTTCTCAAAAAATAAGAGGTCATTCTATTAGTTGGTTACTTGAAATAATGCTTGTGTGTATGCATAATGTAGAAAAGCAACAAGATCTTACAAAACAATCTGAGAATATGTCACTTTTCTAATAAAACTGTAGTACTTTGGAAACCTTAGAGATCACAGCACAATCGTCCTGTAGACATTTATCTTGGTGTAAAGTCGTCAGACAGCTGTTTATCAGTATGCTTCGCTGCCTCTGTATTAGTGAGTATTGAAGATTAAAATGTCAATTGTCAAGTGGCTTCTGTACAATGGTGGCATAACAAGGACAAAAAACTCAAGTGTTTTTAGTATTGCTGTTTACAAACTTTTCAATAAAGTCGCAAATGGTTGTCAAACGCGCCTGCAGTTTTATTCGACTGACTACTATATAAATGGAAACAATGCTTCAAACTCGCTGTAGTAGGCTGCATTTATAGAGCAACAGTGCCCCCTGGTGTACATCAATATAGACTACCTGTTCGAATATTTGTATAGACACAACATTTGCTTTGACAGCGACACATCTGCTCGTTTCCTCTCATGAGTGTGAAGAAGTGGGTGAGAAGTCAGAGCATCTGCTAACACAGTTGCCAGAAAGAGCCTTTGTTCAGATTTCAGTCACCGTGTATGGAGGACCAGGACTGCAGGACTGCCAAAACCACAAATATATATTAATAAATTCATATTCAATTAATTGTCATACTTATTTAAATAAAGAATTTGCATATATATATATATATATATATATATATATATATATATATATAAATATATAATGTGCACATTTCTGGACTGCTGTAGCCACTCCTCCACTTTTGGGGTCACTGCCCCGAGTAACGACCACGGGCACCACTGATGCCTTCACCATCCAGGCATTCATGTTCCTTTTTCCCGATGTTCCAATCACTTGGTATTGCTATGTCAACCACAACGGCTTTCTTCTGCTCTTTGTCCACCACCACAATGTCCGGTTGGTTCGCCATTACCATTCTGTCCGTCTGTATTTGGAAGTCCCACAGGATCTTGGCTCGGTCATTCTCTACCACCTTTGGAGGTGTTTCCCACTTTGACCTTGGGGTTTCCAGCCCATACTCTGCATAGATGTTCCTGTACATAAAACCGATTCTGATTCTGACACTATGCCAGCCACTTATGGCGCTCCATAAGCTTTCCCTGCAGTGTCTTACACCCTGCAGTTTTGTGCTGGATTGTCTCTGGGGCCCCTTTGCACAGTCTACACCTGGGGTCTTGTCCGGTGTGGAAGATCTGGTACTCTGGTTCTCAAGGCCTGCTCCTGTGCAGCATTGCTGGAAAGAGTAAACATACAGTACTGGTCAAAAGTTTGGAAACACTTGTTTATGTATTGGTTTTTACTTTTATTTCAAGATACATAGACACATTCACATAGATAAAATGAAACTGTCAAGAACGCTTTTTTTTAATTGTTCATTATTATTCTAAACTTGAGGATCTGTCTGTTGTCAAACAAAACAAATTTAAATCCCTCGGTATTTCTCTGGATGTGGGAGATGTAGTTTTTCCACTGCTCAAAGCAATCAAGCTGATTGACCAGAGAACTACAACTACCAGCATTATACGTCCTTTTGGGCATGCGCGGAACTGCTCTGAAGAGACGGCAACCGATCGCAAGAAAGCGCTTAGCCGTAACCGTTGTATGAAAAGTCCAGGCATTAAATCTACCGTCATCTGATCAACCGCCGTCTTCATCTGCAACGATATTTGGTCTTTTAGCAGAGCCGCATCTTTTATTGCCTTCAGAATACGGAATTAACCAACAAAATCGCATTAAAGAGGGCGAAAAGGTGTACTTTCGCACCCCGGAAAGCTGCTATCGTTAGCCGCTAAGGTTAGCCAGCGTTAGCAGCACAGACCGGGGCCCACAGGACAACCTCGATTTAGTCTTTCTTCGGGTAACGCTTTTAAGACCTTTAGAAAAATGGCTTGTGGGGCTACTCTGAAGCGGAGTCTGGATTTTGATCCTTTAATGAATCCGGCTTCACCGAAAAGACGGAGGTGCGCTCCGATGGTGTCTCCGGTGTCTTCGCCTCAGAAATATCTGCGTTTGGAACCATCGCCTTTCGGGGAAGTTTCGTCGAGGCTCACAACAGGTATAATCTTATGTGTTAGTATTGCTCTAAGCAATTTTCAACATGCGAATGAATTGCTTCTTGGAAGTTGTAGCGGCGATGTTAATAGCTGAACAGGCTCAACAAAACACTTATGACGCAGAAATAGATACTGCGTTTGAACCGGGGCTAGCTAACCCCTGTTTCACGTCCTGTTAACTCTTATCTACTTTGCCAGGTTTCAAAGTCAACCCTATTTATTTTTGGTGTATAATATCAACAACATGCCTTTAGCTTCGAATGCTCTTTCTTCAAATACATGTTTTTATATAATGTTGGTTATTTCATTTACCTTGTTTCCGTGCATATGATTTGTGAGAACGCATGCTTACCTCAGTCTTATGTGAATCTAGTCAGCCCCGTAAAATATTGAAACACACCTTTTTATATCACCTTTATACTTCAGCTGTTTCTTTTTTTCTTTCTTTTTTTTATGTCTACTTTAGTTTGTCTAATTACACATTTTAGAGTTTCAACTTTCTCCCCTGCATGTCAACTAAACTGTTAACCTTATCTTACGTGTTCGCCCTTTTCTAGAGCAAATCTTCCACAACATAAAGCAGGAGTACAAGCGGTTGCAGAAGAGGCGACACCTGGATTCTGGCTTCCAGCAGCAGGGCGATGGATGCTGTCCAGTTGAACTGCAGAATATTCAGAGTGGAGCTGCTTTACCAGGTAAAACTCGTCTCCTACTCTTAAGCCACTGTCTGTTTTCTGTAGACTTGTGGAGTATAACGCAGATAAAATCCTATATATCAGGAAAATAATTCTTTGTCAGTAAAGGGGAAGCAGGTAGACACAAAAGGTCTTTGTGCTTTGTTTCAAATGACACGAAGGTTTTGTCATCACAGCGCTTTCTAAACGAAAACGATATGGAATTTCAGAGGGTATTGTTAATGCCTTTATTTTTTCTTTCTGCCATAACACATTACACTATTAACTCCAAGCTGTTTTGATTACTTACCGCAACAATAGTGTTTTGGTGTCTGTCTGGCCATTAGGAGAACTTTTGGTATCACCGGTATGTTAGTTTGTTAGTTTTACGACAGTCGCTTGAACATGTACATGTCTGCACTATGGCTTTGAAAAATGTATTACAAATAGCCAATGAGCCTCCCCTTTTTAAGTGTAGGTTGCATTTAAATGGTCTCGACTTGTACAGCGCTTTTCTACCTTTTATCAGGCCCAAAGCGCTTTACAGTAAGGAACTAGTCACCCATTCACTCTCTCATTCATACACCATGTACGTAGACACTGGAAGCAAGTAGGGTCTTGCCCAAGGACACAACGACAGTGCTTTTGTGGGAGCTCGGATTCGAACCCACGACCTTCCGATCACGAGACGACCTGCTCTACTAACTGCACCACCGTCGCCCCAGTTAGTTTTATGTTCAGTGCGTTGGACTGGCTTCACTTCAGCTCTTGTCATTTTGCTGTGATCAGGGATGTCGACAGGAGCGTCGTCTCCCACCAGGAAAGAGCAGCCCTTGTTCTCGCTCAGACAGGTCGGGATGATCTGCGAACGACTACTGAAGGAGAGAGAGGAGAAGATCCGCGAGGAGTACGACGAGATCCTCACCACCAAACTCGCAGGTCTGTGACACTGTGTGCTTTACACTTTTTATTCAAACACGTAGATGAACGTTAACCAGACTCTTTAATTTTACAGAACAATATGATGCCTTTGTGAAGTTTACACATGATCAGCTGATGCGACGATTTGGAGAGCAGCCTGCCAGCTGTGAGTATCTTTGGCATAAATCTCTCTTTAACTAAATTCACAGATAGTTTTGACCCTAGAGGTTTAACACTTGCGCTCAATGGTCTTGTCCCTCCTTCCTGGCAGATGTTTCCTGAGTTTTGGTGTGTTTTCGGAGATCCTTACTGCGTCTGCCGGACTCGGGGGTAGTGGATCGTCGCTGTGCCATACGTCGCCTGTGTGGACCTCAGTCAGTGGAGCTCCTCTGCTCCTCTGGCGCTCCTAGTGGCCTCTAACTGCCCTGTCTATATTTCTTTGGTTCTGACGCCTTCACACAAGGCTCACTGCCACACACCCTTGGCCTTTCAATGTTTTATCTTTTGTGAATTATTTTTCTTTTGACAAGGATGTTGGTGTACATATGGAAAAGGGATTGGACTTATGCAAACGGACGATTGAAGGAAGCCTTTTGACTGGACTCTGGCAACAGGCTTTTCCCGCATCGTTTTAACTTGTTCTGGCAGTTACTGCTATTACGTTTGTATACACTGAACTTTTTTTTTTTTTTCCTTTGCTTGAGTTTAGTTCATTGTAACAAGATTTTATTTGCTGTAGTTATATTGGGCTTTGGTTCAAGAGAAGCTTACAAATAAAGCGTTTACATATTTGTTTGTGTCCCATTTCCTTCTTTTACACATTTACTCTCAATGTGGTGCCCCAAAAATGTTTATGCATAGGAGCATAGTAAAAACACACACTTGTGCTCAGAATGCTTCATTTTGAATTACACTTTTTGAATAAAATTTTCCTGAGCAATTGGGAATATTTGACATTGTGTTAAAAATGTAAATTAGCACAAATGTGGTGTTTTCAGTATTTCAGAATGGCTTACATGTTTTACTGTAGAATAATTTGTGTACACTTTGGCCCTAAAGTTCTGACTCCGCTTTCAAAATAAGAACAAATGGACAAACTTTTTGAGGCGGGGGCCACATTGGGTTTTTGAACTTGCAAAGAGGGCTGGGCCGGGGCTAGAGTTGTGGTGGTCAGAACAAGTACAATTGGAGAAAGCTGCAAAATAGCTGCTGTTGTGTTACCTTTTTTCCCCCATGTCACTGATAACACAAGTGTCTTCCCTATTTTAAGCAATGCATGTTAGGCTTTATCATCTTCTGCGGGACAGATTGAAGGGCTAGGGGGGCAGCATTTGGCCCCCGGCCATAGTTTGCCCAGTGCCCAACTGTCAGGCTAAACCTGGTTGTGCTTGGCCTGGCCAGCCAGAATACCTGCTTTTCTTAATCTGTACAAAGACATGAACAAATGCAATGCTGGTCAGGTGCAAACATAGATCAAGTCAGACAGCTGAACTGGCGAACTGTAGTGTAATGTCTCACTTACAGAATGAACCGGGGTCTATCCCGTTATTATAATACATCCATGGGTCTATCACAGTACCAGGTGCTTTGTTGAAGACCTTTCCAGCAGCAGCAGCAACAAAAACGAACGCACCTTCCGCGTGAATGACGTATTGAGAAAGAGACGCCTGTGATTGGCTGTTCAATAAGGAAGCGGACGTTTTTCCAATGATGGGAATGCCAAACATGCCTGCTCCAATGCCTTGTACATTATTTTCAGTATAATTCTGTTTTATTTATAACCATTCAAAGGTCATGGCATGCCTCTTTAGGAGGACGATCGCTGCTAAGGTACATGTAGGCATTTGGCAAAGTGGTGTTCTGTTTTGGAGCATGGGTTGACCCTGAGCTATACACCCACTACTTGTTTAACCCTGAGACATTTGTTTGTGTATTTGATTTGGATTTACAGTTGAGCAGGGTGCTGCAGCAGCCCGAGGAGCTCCTCCTACCAGCCTTGTCTGCTGTCCCAGTCTTCAGAAAACAGTGACTTATTTTTATCATTTTGTAGAGCAACATCATTCTCTTGACAGTCTTGTGTAGTATTTATCATGACAGGATACAGCACAGGATTCATTGAATTAATATGAATTTGTTATTAGCCTTTTTATTTGCTTGATATTTTAGCTTGGTGATTTTACAACAGAATTTCCACATGGCTATTTTAATGTTATTGTGCATCAGTTATGTAAACAGTAAGGAAGTAGTCTCCATGTGAATAACACATAAGGAATAAAATCTGAGTCTGATGATAAGCAGACACATGCAGGTTTTGCAGCCAAGTTACCACAGCTATCACAAGCTCACTTTTCACTATCGTTGAGGTCCAATTTGTGTGCTATGACAAGATTTTTCCTTTATTTCCTTTGTACACATTTTCAAATATTCCTTCCGCAGACAGACTCCCGACTTCAAGCTGTTAGTGAGTTTGTTGCGCCTGAATGGGATTTTGCCAATAACGGAAGACATACAGTTGCAAACAGAGGACTTAACCAGACAAGTAAGCCTCAATTTTAGTACTTAATAATTGGATCATGTTGTTTCCTGTTCCATTGAACTATGCATCTGGTATTCAAACACTAATAAGACATTTAAATAGATGCACTTTTGTTTGTGTTTTTCTGCCCTACACACAGAAAAATTCACCATTATCAAATCTGAAAATAACGCAAATCTGGAAAAACAGGTTATTGTTATTAAACATAACAATAAGGCCTATAAACGTGCCTCTAAAGACTATTGAGGCTTATTATTGCTTATTGCTTATTCATTCATTCATATTATTGCAATGTCAAGCCACACTACGGAACATTTCACCTTAAAAAAATAAATAAAAATACAAGCTATAAATTATGGATGCTTGATGAGAAATGGCAAAAAGCACCACTGATTTTTGAAACATAATTGGTATCACGACATGTTTGTGCTTCACGGCATAGAAACCTAAAACCTGGAATAATCGGCAGTGTGGCTTTAAAGAGATGTAACCGCACAATTGTAGTTTAATGATATGACTTATAAAATAAAATAAAACTTGCATAAATGTTTTGTTCTAGTTAAAACCAGACACTGTGGTGGAAGACATTTCTGCAGGAAGTGGAGCCGTCAACTTCACAATTAATCGCAAACTTCTCATTCAGGTCTTTTGTCGATTCTTTCATCAAAACTAAATTTCTGATTTACTTTTTCTCCATGATTCATTTTTGTCTATTTAAAAAAAAAAATGTTTAGAAAATGTTGGAGCCATTTGAGTCGGAGAGTAATACTACCTTTGGTTTAAACAGCGAGCTTTTGAACACACTTAAACGCGGTGTTACATTAGTGGAGTACAGGTACATATGACCATTTACTGGCACTATTACATGTACTTTGGGTTACTGCACGACCTAAATTTTTAAAATATTTTCACATTTTCTCTAGCTCTCCAAACATTGCCAAAAAGTTTCATGCTGGTCATCTCCGTTCTACAATAATCGGTGAGTACTTGAAGGATCTTGGTTGTTAAACTGAACATAAACCGGACTGGCCTCTACTGAACAGGTAACTTCATTGCCAACCTGAAGCAGGCTTTAGGGAACAATGTCGTCCGAATGAACTACCTGGGCGATTGGGGCATGCAGTTTGGTAAGTGTATCTTGTTATTTGAGTTTGAATTGAAGCTGAGGCTTTGGTGGTAGCAGTAGTAAAAGTGCACACAATATTTTTCCTGTCTTCCAGGTTTGCTGGGCGCTGGCTTCATACGGTTTGGCTCCCATTCAAAACTGAAGAACAATCCCTTACAGCATTTGTTTGAGGTGAGTTCATCCACATTGTCTGCAAAAACCTGTTCAGTCACTGTCATGTGGCGAGTGTGGAAGTAGCTCTTACTCAGATATTTATAGTCACATTTTGACATGTTATTTTTGTTTTTTATTGCTGTAGTGGTCTGATATTAACTTAAATGCAGCAGGTGTGAAAAAAAAAGGTACTAAGTTGGTTTAAGCTGTGATTAGTTTTGGTTTATTGCCTACTGGAAAGTTAGGTTAAGGTGTACTTTGGATATACTTCAATACTTGAAAAATAGTTTAACTCAAGTAGAAGTATAAAGTAGTGACCCAAATGATCACTCAAAGTGGGAAAAAAAGTACTTGAGTACCGAGTAACTGTTTGAATCATAAATCTCGGATTAAATTTATAGTAGTGAGTGACACAATTTTGAGAGAAGAAGCGTAAAATAATGTGAAAACTTTGATTTTGTTAAGAAAATGTCATACAAATCATTGTAGAGATTGAAATATTGTCGACTGGACTGGCTTGATTGAGTTGTCACGTTAACTTTAAAAAATTTTACTTGCAAATGTAACCGAGAACTACCCGTATCTGGTTGTAAAATTGCAGCCTTACGCCTATTTGGAAGATTAATACAAAGATATTTCATTCCTTTTTTTAGCGCCATACTAATTTCCTCACAAATATGCTCTACTCAAGCAGTTTACATCCTTCTTTTCATTTTACTTTGTAAGCACCTGCCCCTGTGTCCTACACAGTTAGTGTTTATGCCGCTCTGATGGAGCTGAGCGGAACATAAATTATACCGGATCTGCAACGATATAATATTTTGATATCCTCGTAATTTTTTATATCGCAATAACGATATGCGATACTCATAACAAAAGCGACACATGGATTAGTAATTTGATCACAAAACTGTCGGCCGTCTGAATCAATGGTTCATTTATTGGTATTTGTTTTGTATTTTCGATTGCTCCCTCCAGGTTTATGTGCAAGTGAACAGAGAGGCCGAGCACAATGAGAACCTAAGACAGGAGGCCAGAGACTTCTTCAGAAAACTGGAAGAACATGACGCTGAGGCTGTGTCTCTATGGCAACGCTTCAGGGACATCACAGTAGAGGAGTATCAACATGTGTATAAGGTACATGTGAAGCCATACTGTACATAATGCTCCTATATTTCCATTTATCCATCCATCCATCCATTTTCTTCCACTTGTCCGTTGCCGGGTCGTGGGGGCAGTTGGAGCTGCCCAGGTCACATAGCACCAGCCCCCATGGCTCCTTCTGCAGGTGGTGGGTCCACGGAAGGACAGCCTCACGGTTCAAACCGGGCCTGTTGGTCTCTCCTAGGGGGCTACAAATTTAGTACTTTCCATTTAGTACTTTTATATGACATACAGCCTAATGGGTCCTTAGGTTTAAAAGCCTAAATTATATTTAAAAGGAAATTAATAAGGTTCTGTATTACACTTTTGAATTATTATTATTTTTTCATTCCCAGCGTTTAGGAGTGCACTTTGACGTTTATTCCGGGGAGTCCCTTCACCAAAGCCAGGCTCTGGAGGTGGTTCAGCAGCTGCAGAGTCGTGGCCTGTTGAAAACTTCAGAGTGAGTCACAATGACCTGCAGACACACTGAAAATAAATAAGAGATCAGGGAGCAGAGCTGGTTTCCGAATGTCTTGATTGTGATCTAATCTTATAGAAATGTATTAAAATTACTCCACCATGGCCTGTAATGAAACCGCCATATTCAAATAACATAAATATGGATCTATAGACCCTTTAATTGTTTGTAAACATTCCGGGCTTAGCTGGAGGCGGGAAGCTCGATTCCCATCTATTTCCATTGTAGCTGTTGTCATAGTAACGATAAACAAATGTTTAACTGTTGTTGGAAATATAAGATAAACCTTATTTCATCGTCTCAAATGTCATTCCTCTTGACACCTTAAGCTATAACAGGACCACATTTTTCAGTTGTAGTTTTACACTTAAAATCGCTAGTTTTAGTTTAATCTTATTTCTCTTGATCACTTCCTGCCTCCAGCTGATGTCACTGATGATGTCAGCAGTTAAAGGGTCTATACTGTATTGATTTGAGTCCGTTTTGTGCTTTCCAGTAAGGGCACAGGAGTAGTGGATCTTTCCTCGTCTGGAGACATGAGCAACGTGTGCACTGTACTGCGCAGCGATGGCACCACACTCTACATTACAAGGTCAGGATGAAGCCCGTGGAATATTTTAAAAACAATTGGCGTCTGATAAACAATACGCTTTATGTAACACATTCATATTAGCATCCATGACATATACAGGCAAATAAACGCCACTCCACTTTACTTATAGATGACATGCACAAATACAATTGAGTGCTTCAGATATACTCATAAAAAGACTAACATAATACAAACAAATACATATACAAAAAAATGTGTTAGTTTGGGAGAATTTTAGGTTTATTTTGTACGCAACACCCTTGAGGTAGGGGGTACACGAACTACCAAGGGGTCCGCAAGACAAAAAGTTTGGGAAGCACTGATCTAGATCGCCGTAGGTTTTTCCCAGCCGTGCGAATAACTTGTTCAATGTTACTGTGCGTTTAGCCGTTTGTTTTCATGTTTCAGAGACATCGCAGCTGCCGTTGACAGAAAAGAAAGGTACCACTTCACGGAGATGATTTATGTGGTAAGTTCTTGTGCTGTTTCTTGTTTTGTTTTCAGTCCCCCTTTTGATTTTAAGGACAAAGCGTGCGCGAGAAGGACAAAATGTGCTGTAGTCAGAGCGTTATTTATTGTTGACATACTATTTTTGTTTTTTGTTTTTTAGTGTTGAGTTTCCTAATCCGTACCGTTTTCTCTGCTACTTTTTTGAAGACGGATAAGAGTCAAGCCAATCACTTCCAGCAGTTGTTCCAGATACTATCAGCTTCGGGTCACCCCTGGTCTGAAAGGTACAATGTCTAAGTACAGTTCCTTTATAGTGTCCTCCAGGAATGTTGGTACCAAAGACAAAGCAAATAATCAGTTAGCATCCTGTGCACATGAGCTTAAAGGAACAGGCCACCGTTTTTCCATACTGACACATGTTCTTACCCGAGCTTAGACGTGTTGATGCATACCTGTCTGGTCTTTACACGTACGCTCAGTCACGCAAATAGAGCAAAGATGTTGTTAGCATTTAGCCTCTCCTCCTCTCCTATGGGCCAAACGGGGGTGAAGTTAGAAGCGACCAAGCTCTTCCACGTTTTCCCTATTTAAATATGGTTACGTGAGTAGTTACACATTCAAAGTATAGTCACACAAAATACGTAACCGTATTTAAATAGGGAAAACGTGGAAGAGCTTGGTCGCTTCTAACTTCACCCCCGTTTGGGTCCATAGAAATATGCTGGGAGAGGCTAAATGCTAATGCTAATAACATCTTTGGTCTTTTTGCGTGACTGAGCGCACGCGTAAAGACCAGACAGGTACGCATCAGATCGTCTAAGCTCAGGTAAGAACATTATCTCAGTATGGAAAACGGGTAGCCTGTTCCTTTTAAT
Source organism: Neogobius melanostomus (assembly GCA_007210695.1). Classification (NCBI taxonomy): domain Eukaryota; kingdom Metazoa; phylum Chordata; class Actinopteri; order Gobiiformes; family Gobiidae; genus Neogobius; species Neogobius melanostomus. The sequence goes on from VHKM01000181.1 coordinate 8,878,769, forward strand.
AAGGAAGTGAACTAAATAAACATCTCACAAAATGGCAAACTAGGAAAAACTAGGTCAAACTTTTGGCAAAATGATTTCTCCACCAGCCATGTTGTTGCACTGTTTGGAGGACTGTTCCAGTGGTCCAAAGATCTTCATGACATTTTTACAAACATTTGCTCTGGGGCGCCCCGATATTGGTGGAATATAGAACGGTACATCAGAATACACTGGAGTTTTAATTTTTTTTTACAATAACAAAAGATATCAATTTGCAGCTGTCGCCACGTCCCATTCGGCCTGGTGAAGGGCATGAAGACTCGGACGGGAGAGGTGGTCTTCCTGGAGGACGTCCTGGACGAGGCGCGCACCAGGATGCTCCACAACATGAGCCGGGCCCAAAGTAAACACCCAGAAACGTGTAGCGCAGCACAAACCTATCCCCAAATGTTAGTCACGAAGAAAACGCAAGAATAAACATGTTTGAAATGTAAATGATTAGTTTATATATCCGTTATTACACATTTGAGGAGTTCAACAGCTGAGATTATACCATCAATAATTTGTTATTTCAGTATACTTTATTCATTCCTGCTTTTGACTCATAGCAACAAAGGAACTTGAAGACCCCGAGGACACTGCGGAGAAAGTAGGAATCGGTGCATTAATCGTCCAGGTAACTTTTTCTACTTTGCAAATAACATTTTTACGCTGGTCGTTTTTAGGCAACAATGGGTTTCCTCGATTACGGATTCTTCTAACACGGACTTCCTTTTGTTCTAGGACTTTAAAGGGCCTCTCCTGTCAGACTACAGCTTTGACTGGGACAGAATCTTACAGGCTCAGGGCGACACCGGGGTATTTCTCCAATACACACACGCCCGCCTCTGCAGGTTCGTAATTAAGCCAGTTTCCCTCATTACTTTTTTTTTTTTAAAGAAAATATATTGCAATGACCCACGCTCAAGTTTAATCAATACTTTATATACTTTGCAGTTTGTTACAGAAGAACGAAGATCTGGAGGCGGCTCATTTCGACGCGTCCCTGCTGACAGAACCGTCCGCCATCTCCATTGTGCAGCACCTCCTTCGGTAAACCTCTCGCGTTGGATCATTTACGACGAGAGGCTTCAATATTTACCTTGCGTCCCATTCAACTCTTCTGTTTATTTAGCTACGATGAAGTGCTGCTCCAGTGCTCCCAGGATCTCCAACCCAAGCACCTGGTCAACTTTTTATTGAAGTTGTGGTAAGGAGACAGGATGTTTGTATTTGCGTAGCTGTGTGGTTAAAACGACTGCATGTTACTGTTTCCAGCCACTTGATCGCTGCTGCACACAGAGAGCTGCCGGTGAAAGGGAGTCCAGTCCAAGTGGCACAGGTAACGGCTGCGTGGTTTTTCAAACATATATCTATATTTCCATTTGTAATTAATCATTTTAATAGGGCTGCGCAATACATCGGCAAATGACTGTTTTTGCAATATTACATGACCATCCATATCCATATCACACGAACCCACAATAGAGCGATCAAAACCATAAACAAATATAGTGCTAAAGTTCAGTTTTAGCCAAGATATTTCTGATGAAAACATTTGGGCCGGGACTTTTTTTTGTCCGGTTAATTCTGACTAATCGGTTTAGTGCAATTAAATATTTTTATCAAAATTAATCACACTTTACTTTAGTGGCACAGACACTTTTTCAGTTTCAGGAAAAAGGAAACTGAAAAAGTGTCTGTGCGGATGAACAGTAAAGCCAAAAATTCTGTCAAACTTGTTTATTCACACAGTTAAGCCGACATAAATAATAATAAATAAGAATATTCTCCAAAATAAATCAAACTGCCATCGTCTTTGAAATAACTCAGGCCTCACATCTCCACATGAAACTACAAAGAAGTCTCTAAAATATACCTCTAAATAGAAATACATCCCTTAAATAAATGCGACTGATTACAATTAACTCGATTTTAAAAATTTGAATTTGTCTAGAAAAAACAAATAACTCACAATTTTTGTTATGTACTGTGTTTAAATCATTATGTAAACACAGTAGTAATGTTCTTATTGTTATATTCAAGACGTGTAGCCCTAATTTTTACATTATACATGTCCACGAGTATTACCATATAAGATTGAATATGAACTCGTACGAGAATCCAATGCAGTTGCGAAGGTCTAAAACCACAATAAGTATTTGTGAAAGATATACAGTATTGGACTTCCCAAACGGTTACCTCAATAATTGCAGTATTTGTAATCTGAACGGGATTGTACAGCCCTACAGTACATCGCCAAACCTAAATACAAATCTGTTTTTGTGAATGTAGATTGAGAACTGTTAAAAATAAAAATAATGAGCAAATGTGTGATTTACAGACGCGCCGGCGGCTGTTCAGAGGATCGTGTTCAGTGCTGGCCAATGGGATGCGGCTCTTAGGTATCACACCAGTCCATAAAATGTGAAGAAGGAAAGACAATGAAATGATGTGTAAATAAAACATAACATTTTTAATAACCAACTTCATTTGTTTCCGTTTAAAGATTTACAAGCTTTAAATCAAAAGCTGTTTAAAAATACAAGACACGTGAGACAATTGAGCTCAACAGACCCGTCCAGCCATTTATTTTTCCCATAGACTTTTTGAAAAAATTAAATATGGCAAAATGCTTTCATAATGTTTTGGTTTATAACATTAAGGGATGCATCTTCTAATTAAAATGTTTCTATGGTAGTGAGAATAGCTATGTCTATGGGAGAAATGAATGTGAAATTGACTTGTGAGCGTGGACGGGACTGAGGCACATACATACAGACTTGGAGCCTGTGCGTCAGATATGTACAATCATATTGCCACAGTACAAGGAGCAGAGATGTTTATATTTCCATGAAGCTCCAATATCCCAACATGAAGGATGTTCATGAAGGCACGGTCCAGTTCCTACGGCTCTCCAGAACAACTGAAGGCCCAAGACGAGTCTTGAAAAGACGCACAACCCCAATGTCAGAGTTTAAGATGTGCACAAAACATTCCCCCCAAATGTTCCAAAAGTTTGCCAATTTCTCAAACAGGCTAAATATGCACAGAAGAGACACAACACTGGGATTTTCCAATGATGGACAGTTACTGACATGTTCAAATACTATACATAGACAAGCGAACATAAAGTTAAAAAAAAGAAAATCTGCATATTAAAAATAAATACATTTGAGTGAGACCCTGACAATCCCTCATAGGAAAATTATGTTAATTTGGCAAAATACAAGTTTGTCTTAAGTTACAGTAAGAGTAGCAGCTCCTCTGACTACGAGGGAAGTGGACTTCCTCAAGATTCCTTCAAAAAATTGCCTGATAAATTACATAAAAGGATTTAGGTGAATTGGATGTGGTCTTCACTGTGATCTCCCATCACTTCAGCTGCCTAGCAGCACACTGAGACCAAGTGAGAAACATCCATCTTCCTTCATTCACCTTGATTTGGAGTTTGAGATGCAGCTGAGGTGTGAGCCAATTATGCACAAGTGTCTGTCAGAGCTTCTGTGGTTGTTCTTGTTGTGTAATCACCTATTTTGGTATAGAGTTAAATTAATTTAACACTATTGTTCTGGTTGCTCGTATCGCACCTCGCTCCTACATAATATGTAGGAGCGTATACATATTATGTGTTCTAACACCCATTAGTTGAATGGCGGTTGGCTGCCTAAGCAAAAAAGGGGGAAAAGCTTTGACTGACAGCTGCAGCTCCTGCACTGGGTCTGCCTGGATTAGCATGTTTCTAACATGTGCTGCTGTCACTGGAGCTACAAGGGGACTGAAGCTGTTGGCCCAACATTTACTTCAATCACAGACTATTGGTTTTGTGGCACATTTCTAAAGAATTTACTTTCGTGGGATGAGAAGACTTCTATGGTGAGTATTAAATGTTTTCTGGTGCTGCTTCTCCTGCTATTAGCTACAGACACAAGCACAACAACTCAGATCGAGAACTTGGTGAGTATCGCTCATCTCTTTATCAATCTCTTTTGGTTTATCAGTGTAGTTGCTTTTGCTATACTGGAGAAAGTCTTAAAGAGGGGGTATTATGCTTTTTTCAATCGCATAGCACCAGTCTATAGCATACTACAATGATGACGTAACCTTCTGTTGGTCTGTATATGCAGTAAATTAAAATAACTGCCTTGAATAAAATTGCTCTCTCAAAATGGCTGTACTGAACGTCTTGAAATAGGCCTCTGTCTCTTTAAGAAGCTTTCCGACACGCCCCCTTCAGCACACTGCTGTGGAATTTAAACAACAACACTGTGCGGGGAGGGGGCTCTGCTGAGCTGAGGAGCAGTGGTTGGTGGCTTGGCTGGTGACAAAAGGTCCAGAGGCGTCTCCAGGAGGTGGGGGCGTTCCTAGGAGGACTGAGGCATTGCTACACCTAAAATGGCTGCCGTCTAAGTTTTTACTGATTACTCAAAAATATGTGAATGAGCCAAGGCAACACTCCAGGCATGTGTTTAATGAGGGAATGACATAATAACATGATATAAAGCTTGAAAAAGTCGATTTTACATAATACCCCACCTTTAACCTGGTTTAGTTTAGTCCAAGTTTAGCATTGTTCCAGTTTAAACCTCGTTAGTATTAGGACTGCAACTAACGATTATTCTGTAATCGATTAATCTATCGAAGCGATTAATCGAATAATCGCTTGGCTGTGAATGGTGTAGGAAAATTGTATTTTTTCAAAAAAAATTATCACAGAACGCTAAAGTGGTGCCGTGTTGATGGAGTAAACTTAAAGTAAATGTTTGTTGGAAGCTCTTAGCGCTAATTCTGCTTTCTGATTGGATGAGACACAGACAGATATTTATGAAATTTACATACGCAGTAATTATAAAAAACAAGGTAGGTTTTCATCAAAAATACTACATTTTCATGTCATTTTTTCTCTTTTTGAGTCTGTGTGAACCAGAAATCGATTATTGAATTAGTCGACAACTATTTTAGTAATCAATTAATCGATTAGTCGTCGATTAATCGATTAGTTGTTTCAGCCCTAGTTAGTATTGTCACTACTATTTGGGCTCGGTTTAGCTGCTGCTGACTGCCTAATGCCTATAGCCTCAGTTTGCTGAATTGAATTTTATTTTAACTATGTGAAAATGCCGCCTTAAATACTGTATGCAGTGCACACAGGATGCTACCTGTAAAAATGTAAGGTACAGGGACTATTTGTGTAGGTCCATGATCATACTTCGCTTCCCTCGTTTGAAAGACCAGCAGTCACCACTGCGCGAGAATATGTTTATTCGTATCCAGGATCATCAAGGGGGAGGCACCACAGTCTCCGGGTTTGGCAGTCGGTCGGGACAGTTTATCCCTTTTGAGGAGGTTAGACAGTGATAAGTTTTGCTTTGAGCTCTTTGTCATCTTCTTCTTGTCGAGGCACTTTGCTGGTGTCCAGTTTTGGGAGTCCGTACAAGTAAATGGACACACAAACAAGTAGAGTACCGGAGGCAAACGTGATTGCTGCAAAAGAGAGAAACATTGTTACTATGAATGTAAGTGACGTGTAAGCATTAAGAGTTGTATTTTCAGCCTTTTTTCCATCTGTATCCAAAAGAATTTCCCCTTTGGTTTAGGAGTTATTGTGACAGAGTAACCTACAATAGATGGTATCCACTTAAGCAGAATCCTCAACGTTCCAGACTAAACAATCCATTTCAAGATTCTACATTGACACTGATTTAGCTTTTGTAGCCAGGCTCTGTCATCACCTTCATCCCCTCCATCGTCTCCAAGTAGCACAGGCCCTGTACAGAACTTTTTATTTTCCTGTAGTACAGTTTAAAAAAGTCTCAATATTTTAAAAACTATTTTGAGGGAAACATGTTTGCAGCTGCATAGTTACACAAGTGTCTTTGTTGCATACATAGCTCTCTGCCAATTTTGCCACCTAAAAGTAACTTACAAGGAAAAAACGATTGGAGACCCTTGATCAAGACCTAAACTGAACCAATCCACGCTCAGAACATGGTCGAAACAAATATAACACTCCTAAAAGCAGAAATAACCTTATATTCATCATATTTAACCCAATACACGCCTGTTTTGGCGATTCGGAGTCAGTCGGGTTTTTGCTTCCAGAATAAAACTATTTCTCATTAGGAAAGCATTTAGAAAGCATCAGTTAAATCCATTGCATTGCATTGATACGTTGTTAAAATTGTAGTACAGTTGGGCAGAGAGGTGAAAGTAATAGGGCTGTGATATGATATAGTTTTGCGTTACCAAGTATGGTTACTTGATCAAAGTAATAGTCCTATTTTATGACTTGAGCTGAATCTTTTGTACATCCAATGTGCTGATGCTATTCCTCAAAGTTTTGTTTCTTGCAGTATTTTCTAAAATGAGAAGCTTAGTTTAGCTTTTACTTGACATTAAGCTATTTGCAATAGACCTCTGTTTAAGTGCTGCTATGAGCATGGAGGCAGTTGTAGCTTGCACTCCTTTATTTTTCCAGGAACAGTTATACAGCACTTTGTTACAGTTTGTTCTGGACACGGGACTTTTGTCTATTCTACACATTTTACTTAATAGTCATAATAATTACTCACTGTATCACAACATACATATTGAATCGGCCCCTAATGATTGTGCTATGTATCGGATCATGACCATAGACTGTACAAATAATAGACAACTCCTCACTCCTCCCCGTTTACCATAATGACCACGTTCAAGGGGGAATTCATGGTGGATTTACAGACTCCTCCTCCCCAGCTCGGACGAAGCATGTTCCTAAAAAGGGCATAAGGGCGGGATCTTCACTGTAGACTCGGCTCCAATGCTAACAGTCCGACACTCGTTAAGTACGAGATTTCTAAAATTTATCCTACGATAACCAGCCTGGTGCCTCTGATTGTGTCTAACCCAGCGTAATCACAGGAGGAATATCTAGCTGTAGACAGTTCCAAAAAATTAGGCACCGGGCATTAAAGTTGTTTTTAACGCGTCTAAAGTGCAATGTATTCCAATGGGGGACTAGCGGCTATATGGCGGTACTACAGCAATGGCGGTACTACAGCAATGACGGCCTCCAGTGTCGTCGTCGCAAAGCAGAGCAGCCAGCGGCCATTGGTCATGACAAAAGTGTATTGTTCCAGCCCGAGAAAGTAATATTTTGAAAGTCCTTTCTCTCAGCTGTAGCGTGATCTTAGCCCCACAACAAAACAAGACCTGTGAGTAACTCTAGACCGACTGATTCCAACAAACTCTGAAACACAAACCCCCCCTCAAGTCACCTCAAGGGCTCCCATCCAAACACTGGCTTGGCTGCTTTTGCATTCACTATAATTCCACAATTCCATATGTGTAGGGTCCTGTATTCTTATTTAGATTATTTCAGAAGAACTTACAAATGAAAAATCTTTGGTGACCAACCACACCACCAAATCAGCATTTTAACATGACCCCCCCTCCTCAGTGACCTGTATGTACATACTTATCTGGAGTCCGAAGAGTACGACCGAGGCCACGGTGGAGAGGACTATGGCCGCTGCGGCAGAGAACCCCTTCATGATGTTGTCTGTGTACTTCACCACTACAGAGGTGTACAGTCCCCCCATACTGGCCAGCACTGGAAACACAACACAATTTACCAATGTCAGTGCTTGATAATTAAGTACTTTAGCTCCTATCATATAACAACACGTCTGAGTGACCAATACACACACACGCACTGTACTTACATACGACAAAGCAGACCCACGGCGTGTATCCAAAGAAGAAGCCCTTCTCCAGGACTTTTTCCCCGTCGTTCATGAACACGGCGAGGAGTGTGATCACAATCCCAGAGATGTACATCTGGATGTTCCTCACCCACAGAGAGGTGTCGGAGCTTTTTAGCACCTTCTCAAAGTACACTCCTAAAAAAAAAACGTATATGAGCTGGGATGATTTAATGATAATAAATGACGCAATAGACAAGACAGGGTTTCATTTCTATTCAAAGAATCCCTTGCCTGGAAAGTGAAGTCAATTATTTAGAAAATGATCCACTAAACTTAGTTGTGTGTTGTGTTCAAAATAAAGCAAAAGGTCTTAAGATTCAAACTTTTTACTGAAAAACACAATTGCAGGTCAGTTTCACCTTATTTTCTGAAATTATTCCAAGTACACTGATGTAACTCATATTTACAGTAGATACATAAAACTACGGAGTCAAACGTACCAGCGAACCCAGAGCACAGGACAGCAATCGCAATGGCCGTGAATCCGAGTAATGGGTTTTGTTCAATCTGAAAAAGACGATGCAGAAATCATTAGATGTGTGCAACTAACACTAATGGCATTTGAAGCAAGTACAAATTCACCAAAGTGGGAAGTAATGCTACAACTACTGCAGTGCTTAAAATAAGTAAATAAAATGTGGAACTGTTTCTATGGAAAGTGTTATAGGCCGTGGATTAAGATTTTATAACAGCACATTTATTATCCTGGCCTTGGCCTTTTACAGCTTCAGATAAGGATTTTGGCCATTTATTACTAGTCTTGTTTTAGTGTGTGTTGTGCGCACAGATGAGGCAACTGTAAGTGTTTTATAAAACTAAAAAGTTAATTTCCGAGTCATCTGGATTTTGTAAATGCTTCAATGATGCATTTAAGTTATGTTAGGTTTTGTTTTTTCAGGTTTAGACATATTTTCATCCACTTTAGACAAAAAGTCAAATATTGTATGAGTTGGTGCTTGTTGTGTTGTGTTTGAGAATCACTGATGTAAGTTGTAAGGCGCACGGAGTTACCCTGTGTAGGAAATCCGCAGTATAAATAAACATGCCTTGTCTAAAGGCACCAAACGCCACCACACTTCCAACTTCCATATTAACTCTATGAGGTTGCTATAAGCAAAGCCGTCCGCGCGTATGAAGCGTAGCAAATGTGAGTGGATGAGGAAAAACGCGCGTCAAAGCCAGGGAGAACAGCGCGGTACAGAGCAGGGATGCCGCGCCCACTGCTTCATGCACTCAAGTAATCCAATCTATGTGCGTTCATTTACGCCTTGTTAACCAATCAGGGACTGGGCTCAGATAGTGAGCACAAGCGTCACCTGTTAGCTGCAGCATGGAGGACAAGTTGATTAACGCGGTTTGTGCTCGGCCTGAGTTGTATGACGCTTGCAAAACTTCAAGGCTCTTTGACGGCGCTCTCACACCTAGAGCGGCGGAAGAGAAGAGAGCGGCGAGCTTCCATTCATTCCCTATGCTGCGTGGCGACCGGAAAGAAGCCTCCGGAAATCCACAGGAGAGAGACACGATACGGGAGGCCGCAGCAGCGACCACCAACCACAGAACATGATCTGACAGACACCTGTGCGTAATTAGCTCGCACTTCAGCTGCGTCTCCAACCCCACCTCGCCAGCCCCCTTAGAGCAAGCTGAGCGACGGAAAGCGTTTTTTTTCCGCTTAGTGTTAGTCCGGCCTTAAAGGGATACTTCTGGATTTTTGACATAGGGCCTCATTTCCTAGTTATCCAGACTGTTGTTGATGTCTGGAGATATTTTTTTCTTAAATTCATGCAGTTCTTATATTTGAAGAGTCTAGTTGCGCTAGCCTAGAGCAAGGCTAAAGCATTTCTATGGTAAAGTCTAGCCTGCATTAAAAAACAGTCTGGCGCACTCCACAGTGCACCTGAGGTAAATCACTTATAACGCCAGACTAACCATATAAATGTCTGTGTCGATAGAATAATTTTAACCATTTTGCATTTAAAATAACTTATATTTGAGCAGCATCAGCTTCGTGGCTGTAAGCTAAGGCAGCGGCGGAGTGATCTGCGAGAAACTAGTCCCTCAAAATGCAGTAATTCATGTGATACAAGGTCAGTTATATTTCAAAAATTGTTCTATTAACACAGACATTTATATGGTTAGTCTGGTGTTATATGTGATTTACCTCAGGTGCACTGTGGAGTGGGTCAGACTGTTTTTTAATGCAGGCTAGACTTTACCATAGAAATGCTTTAGCCTTGCTCTAGCCTAGCGCAACTAGACTCTTCAAATATAAGAACTGCATGAATTTAAGAAAAAAATATCTCCAGACATCAACAACACTCTGGATAACTAGGAAATGAGGCCCTATGTCAAAAATCCCGAAGTATCCCTTTAAAGCTCTTTTAGGCCGGACTCACACCAAGCGGAAAAGAAAACGCTTGGAAGCTCGCCGCTCTCTTCTCTTCCGCCGCTCTAGGTGTGAAGGGGCCGTTATACTTCAGCGACAGCCCCGCGTTTACGTGCTGGACGCACGTGAGAGCCAATTAGGGAGTTCGCTACAGCTGCACCTGCCGCTGACGTGCACCTGCCGCACAAGGTGACTCCGCGGCCAGTGCTGCAGAACGCAAGTGCCTTGATTGGTTGATCCTTTCGGTAAACAAGGAAACACACAACAACCTCCTTCAGTCTCCCTCTTTGAAGTTATTTTTCATGAATATATTGTTCCTATGATTTAGTGCTTTTGTGTTTTCACTTTTTATGCTATTAAAGAAATATATTTAAAATAGACATAACAATGTGAACGCAGAGGAGCTACGCAGACATTCGAACGATTCTGGCTTGCGTGAAGCTGACGGGGCTGCGGGGGGCGGGACCGGACGCTCGACTATAAGCCTTCACGCACCAGCAAACAGGCGTTTCTACCGAGTGTGAAGCTAGAGGCGGATGGGGCGTGGACGCACGTTTGGTCTAAGCACCTTAAAGGTGTGAGTTTTTGTTTGCAACGAGAATCAGACAGAGCTTTGAACATACTGTCACAATTCTTACAGTAAAAAATATATATATTTTGTAACCTATTTTTACACTTTGGGAGAGAAAATTGGACTATAGGGAAAACGGTAAATACATGAGGCATTTCTCACTCATTAATTTTCAACTTCCCTCATTGCACCCCAACTCACCTGAACCTTCGTGGCTTCTGCCGGCTTCCACTGCACCAGAGTTACACCGAAACAAAGCATGAACACCGATCCCCACTGGAGGCGGCTCAGGGAGCGGTTCAGCATCAGGACCGTACACAGCGCCGTGCACGGGATCTTAAGCTGGTACGTCACCTGGCGCATCAATAAAGAAACAGGTCAGACCAGGCACTTGGCATGCTTTAGCAAAGAAATTAAGCAATACCTGATATACTGCTGCGTCCAGGTTACTGAGCGCCAGAAAGGCCATGTTGTTCTGTATGGCATATACGACGGAGGGAATGCTTAGTTTTAGCAACTCTTTAGGACTTAAAAAGATGTGCTCCACAAGGGCATTTTTTAATCTGTTGAGACTCCCGGTTTCCCTGCAATACAGAATATGTATCATCAAGCATCATCCTATAAATGGAAGAAAAATAAAATTTATCTGCCATTAAAAAACAGGTCATGTTTGTGATTGTTTTATTTTCGCATTAAGGTTCATTTTCTCGACCAAGATTACTAAATAGCACCACTAACATGCAGAGGTGGGTAGTAATCGGTTACATTTCCTACTCTAGAGTCAGGTTTTACCAGGTGTCTAAACCAGAAAAACAGCCAGTTCAAATGCATCACGTTAAGCCAGGGCAAGTATCGACCTATTTGGGAACTTTGCTCTAGATAGCAAACCGGGCAATCCTATGCTCCATCCGAAACCGTGAAATTGGTAAGAGGTCTTACGCCAAACCGGATGTGCGTCAGCGTCCGCCATGATAAGATGCGTCCGAATTGGGCTTTCAGTTAGGAAGGAGTTAGGGAAAGTGGCCTGTATGCTAACTATCATAGCCACTTTAGCATAGGGACCTCTGATGCTAACTTACTGGCGATTAGGAGCTATGTGCCATCCCATAAGCCACTGCGCCAATCTCCCCACCCTCCAGTGATTCATGCGCAACCACTGTTGATTGACAGGTGCACATTTAATAATAAAAATAATTAAAAAAAAGATTCTGCACAAGCCAAACTTTATAAAACTGACAAAATACATGTTGTCGTCCCCACAGCTCAGTCACATGGTTTTAAATGGCCTAAATGAAGCAGTTTGTGCTTTTGCTTCATTTAGTAGAAACTCAAGCCACATGGCTAATTTGCATACTGTAGCTTTATGAAACCGCTGTTGAGATAAAATAAAGGGAAATGTGAAGGATCATTTGGATGATTCTCTTTTTTTCACCTTAAATGTCTTTATTTGCACACTATTTTGTTGTTGGACAATATACAGTAGGGGGCGGTATGCGCTTTTGTTTGGCTTGCACTCAAGAAAAACAGCTGTTGGTGATGTCACTTCCCCTTCCCTGGGTAAGGACGGTCGAATTGGGCAAATGCTGCTGAAGCTCTAGTTCACTAACTGCATAGAGACCTAACAGTTGACCCCATGAAAGGTTAAGGATTAGTTGCTAGTGTTAGTACTTAGAGGCTACAATGTAATGGTTTCGGATGCAGCCCTAGAGTCTAGCCATTGAAAGTGAGGTTGACTTACTTGGAGAGCATTCCCAGGCTCAGTATTAGTTTGATGACCTCGGTTACGCACACTGCTGTTGTAGAGAAGTACAGGTCTCCGGATGAGATGGTCCTGGTGTACCGCAAAGCCACTGTGTATGTAGCTGCCACCAGTGTCATCACCGTCAGGCAGTACACCTTGAACCCCACACTCACATTCTCTACAGCAGACATTATTATTATTATTGAACACTGTGGACATAGCTTAACCTACAAGTGCTACTGCGTATAAACATCTGAAATAATAGGATAACACAGAGTATAGTCATTGATATATATGCTAAATCGTTTGTATAATTAGGAAAGCAGTCCCAATTTGTAAAAGGAAAATGTAATTTCGCTTGTCCAGTATCATTCAGAAGAGGCTAGGAAATGCGGCTAACCATTAAAATGAAAAACTCACCCGCCATTATTGCTGTGTTTGCGTCAGTGCGGATGTACTCGGGTTAGATATCTTGTGAAGGCGACATGACGTGTAGCTCCACTGTTTAAATATTGTTCACAATGGTCAGGAATGCTGCCAGATCACAGAACCTTGTTTAGGCGTAGCATGGGCAACGTCTGGTTTTCATCGGGCGAAACTACATCACCCACAATGCACCGCCACAAACGTAAAAGGTGCGTTTGATGAATGGCTGGGGAGATGCCGGTGGATAGTAAACACGGAACTAACCGGCTGTAAAGTGTCCGTTACCGACAGTTATGGTTATGGATTATTTGTTGGATTATGCCCATTTAAAATATAGTTGTTCTAAAGAGTAGTCGACTAAAAGTGAATAGTTTTTCGAGTCAAAGTCAAGATAGCTCACAAAATGAGAGATTAGACTAGACTATGTGAAGAAGAATTTTTGAATATCTTTCGTAAATGTATTGCACAACCAAAATATGGTTCACTGGACTAAAGCCATTTCGTATAGCTCTGGATAGGACACACTGAATAACATCACACTGCAAAAGAAATTAACTCATTTGAACTTTATTTTTGGCAGAAATCAAATTCAGTTTTCAATCAATGTACATAACCTAAACAAAGCAGGAAAATGAGAATCAACATGAAAATGATCAATACTCTCACTAGTTAATAAATATAAAACTTAAACTGGAACAGCAATGACATAAAAAGAACTTCATGAAATAAAATGTTCAACATATATTTTTGTGGAATTTGCTGTGTTCTTCTAATCACTTGTTGCATTCCAACCCCAACAAGCAATTCTTCATTTTGATACCAACAAATGACATCCTCGCTCTAGTTGATGGGTTGATGGGTTTAAGCTCTTATGAAAATAACCTCATTTGTCCACATTTTACAACCATGGGAGTAACCGTATAACAACAGACTTGACCCAAACAAATGGGAAAAGAAATGGGTTTCAACTATATATAAACCCTTTGTCTGTCTTTGATATTAGCATAGTGTAGGGCTGCACAATGTGCGTAATGTTCTATGGTCTTTCAGTGACATTACTTTACATATGGTATTCCTTTATGTGAGAATTTTGCATGACCAATTAAGCTTCTTTTTTCTTTTAAGTAGCTCACATTAGCGTGTTTTTTAATGTTTTTTTGAGTTTGTGTTTTATATTTCTGTTTTGAATTAGATTAACTTCATATCTCACTCAAAATGTACAAAATCAATCATTATCACAAATATTAAATTCAACAACGTCAGTCCCTTTTTTACTCATTGTGCAACCCAAGCACACTGTCAACATAGGCCCATGCATTGTTCTGTTGGGGAAGGCATGGACTCAACACTGCATTTCAAACTAGTTTCAATCTTCCAAACACTCTCAAGAGCTGTCAGACGGTACATGCTCAAAGCCCTCGCTCTCCCTCACTAGCGCCCTCTCCAGGATGACGCGGCCCTCTTTGTAGCGCTGGCTCTCCTCCGTGGCGAACTCGTACATCCAGCCCAATTTGCTGTTGCAGTTTTTGCAGCTGACGTCGCGCACCATGTGTCTCCCTGTGAGCATGACCCTGTCCTGCACCTCGCTGTGCTGCAGATTCACCACCTGGAGGCAATAAATAAGTTTGTTAGGCATGTCAAATATAGATATTTTAAAATGTATTACTTTATTGTGCCCATAGGAAAATTTGCCCTCAGAATTTTACCTTCAACCGGAGCCTCAGGTGAAAACTAGTGTTACTAGTGTTATCAGAGAAAACTTTGGCCAGTAAGTAGTAATTATGTTAGACAGTAGTCTTTCTTCCTAAACTGATGATGATTGTGACAAAGTAGGTTTTAGGTTACTTTGTCCCATTTATTTCTTTTGACATGTTACTTATAAGTTTATGTATTCTTTGTTTCATAGTCATAATTTTTGCAATATCCAACTAAACAGTTAAACATAACTATCCCGGGTTTGTTTTGTTTAACATTTCAGTTAAAGCATCACACACAGTATTTACTTTAAATGCTTCATTTTGTTCAAAATGTTTAGTTAATTGTGTAGCAATCAAACTAATACTTGCCACCTGGTCCGGAAAGGGGTGTGTCCTTGCAGGCAGCCATATTTAAAAACTTGGCTCTGCCATCTCTCTGAGATGGACTTATCTGGGGAGGGTCTTCCTGCTGGGGAGTGTTTTAAAAAGTGTTTTGCAATCAGTCTGAGAAGAACTATGTAGCTGGATACATGTGGTATGTTTCCTGAGTTAAGTTCTGTTTACCATTTTTTGACAGTTATTTTGTAAATATGTAAAGTTTGATTTTTTTTTTTGCCACATTTACCATGGTGAAATAAATTTTGGCTACAATGGGAATTTTTGAGTCTGCCTTTACTGTCAATGGTCTGCCTACTACTTGACCACATTGGTCAGCTTCCCCACAATGACAATATTAACGCACCAGTTTTATATAGTGCTTTTCTGGACACTCAAAGACGCTTTACATTGCATTATTCATTCACTCCATACTTGGTTGTGGTAAGCTACTATTGTAGCCACAGCTGCCCAGAAGGAAGCGAGGCTAACAGTCTGCGCCATCCGACCACCCCAACCACTCAATCACTCACTACATTCACCCAGGCCTCCTGGTGATCCCAAACGGTCTCCATCCAAGTACCAACCAGGCCCTACCCTGCTTAGCTTAACCTTTCGAGACCTGACGGGATCAGGCAGAGCAAAGGCGGTATGACCTAAGAGCCAGAACTTTAATGTGCTAACATGCCCTACATTTATATTAGTCACGTTATCTCCACAATAACCTTGACAAACTTGCAGAAAACTTGGCAAAAATAATATTTACCATAATTAAAATTATAATACCACAATGTCCTGTTTTGGGAGTATTTAAGCAGTTGTATTCTCATACAGCCCACTCTACTACTCAATGCACTGTTTTTGACTTGCTTTGACATAAGATGTATTTACCAGTAGTGACTCTGCAGCTAACAGAGTTGTTCCATTGACGATTTCACAACTTTTTACATAGATTTAAAAACAATATTATATATATATTTTTATGTGATATAGTATGGACAATGTTTGCTTGAACCCTCTAAAATGGTGGCTCTTTATAGTAATGTTAAATTTATGATTCAGAAAGGTTTTGAGCTTACTATCCTGGCTACTGTTATCAGAGAAAACTTTGGCCAGTAAGTAGTAATAGGCCAGGATGAATGATGTGTGTGTGAATGCATGGTGGTGGTCAGAGGGACCGGTGGCGCAGAGGTGTGCAATCGCGATAGCGCTTCTGTCGGTCTCCCCCAGGGGAACCTGAATGAAAACCACTGAGTATGGAGTGAATGTAAAATGCTCTCATGTAAAGTGCTTTGTGACCATGTCTGTGAAAGGCGCTATATAAATAAAGTTCTTCTTCTTCTAGTAATTAGGTAAGAAAGTAATCCTTCTTCCTCTCCTGGCCATCACTCACGTTTGTAATAGGCCTCAAATAGAAGTAGTTTCATCAGAAGTCCTTCCCAACAGATCCATACAAATGTGTGGAATACAATGCTTTAGATCTGGTAGCACTTGGAGAGTCAAATGTCTTCTTAGGTGGGACTTGGTCAGAAAACTTTGAGAATCACTGCTCCAAACATAGTGTTTCTTACAATCTAAATAGAAATGTTCTGTTTTGTATTTGGCTGTGCCCCATGACATAAAGGTGATTGGTAATTGATGATAATGGTTGGGATATAGAAATACTTGTTTGCACGTCATTTCCCCCCCTACTATTTACACCCCCTGAGTGTTCTTGAGAGCTGGTGTAACAAGTTAATTTCTCCATCGTGTGATCAGTAAAGCCCTATCTCTTATCTGTGGGCTTTACCTTGTTGAACAGGAACGCTCGACCAGTGGCCCCTGTGAAGCGCGTGGAGATGAGTTCAGCTCTATTTGTCAAAATAGTGTCACAGTTTGCACAGGAGAAAAGGCGAGTCCCACCAATGTGATCCAAGAAGATACGCCCCATTGCCCTGTGTAACAGAAAAGTAAATATGAGGTCATGTTGTTAAAGAGTATTGCATATTCACTTAAATCACTTTTTGTGAATAGCAACATTAAACTGCACATTGTACACATTGTTTCTCATATTAGACTTGGTAAGATTTGAGAAGAGAGGACTGAATCACATTAGCCAAAAGCAGAAAACAAATGTCGTAAATTTGGGAGTTGGGTGCCTTTTAAACAAATTCAACAGAAGATTTAATTTACAAGACGTCATCTGTTTGTGTTCACCTCAGTAGTATTTTCTATGGCTGACGTGTACATTTTTGGTAGGTCGTCAGGCTCACTGTGGCGTAAAACAAGGTTATATCAAAGAAAGTCACATGAAACGTGACTAGTTATTTGTTGTTTAGCTGCTAGCTCACACTGGCCAATAACAACCTTTAGCAAACCAGATGCCTCACCTCCACGCAGTTTTGTTTGTCAGACAACAAGCAACACAAGCTTTTTGCTCTTTAAAAGATACAGGCTTTTTTGTACTAACTAGTAGCGCGATGTTGCTGGTAAACTCAACCCCAACGAAAGACTAGGCAAGAGCCAGATTGTTAAAAAAGAAGCAAGAGCAGTCAAGGCACTCTTTTCCGGTTGAGCTTTTCTAAATAAATATCATCACAAACCTAAAAGTGAGGTTCTCTTTATCAGTATTTTTAATTAATTAATTAATTAATTAATTAATTAATACCCAAATCATTTGTACGAAGTGTAAAAAGAATAATGATCAAATTTGCTAATGATATTTTTCTTTTGCATGGCTAAATATATTTGTGCTATTATTTTGAAAGGTGGATTCACACTGTACATCCAGTCGTGCTCTCATTGTTTATGTAGTTTTAAAAGACTGCCGCTAGAGGGCAAAAAGTAGCTCTCTCAACAAACCAGTTGTAATTCCATGCGTTTGGCGTTAGATCAGTCATTGTTCGCCTCTGTGCTTTTATTTAGTGACAACATGGCCGGGGTTTACCCACCTGTATTCATGGCTACCTTTTACCTCAATTTTTGTTACAGGCCTCTGCGACTGTATGAAGTGAAGCCAAGATGAAAGGACGCAGTAATTATGGACAATAAGGCTGCTGACGGGTTTATAGTGGGTAATCTCTGGCAATGATAATTATTTTGACTAGAAAAAGCTCAGATTTTCTAAACTGCAGCATACTATCTTACTTTCTCCGTCATTACAGGGAACAGATATGCCTTTGCTCCTGCTCTCTCACTACACAAAGTCATGATGATACAATCCCTGAAGTGAAAGACTATATAATGTAAGTTATTTTTACCTCATTATTCTCCAACAGGACAAAAACATAAAATAAAATAAAAGTCCTCTGGCTTTGTATGCACCTAGGGAACCTGGATTGGCCATCCATAGTGTAGCACATGGAAGACCCCTCTCAAGATCTCAAGAGACTTGATTTGGTTTCTCCTTTGTCATTATAAATAGTTTCCTTACTACAGGGGTGAGCAAAATTAGGCGCAGGGGCCCTCTGATAATTGTGGGTAATATTATGCAAAGATCAAATAACATAAAATACTATGAAAAGGCTGCCAACTTCCTGGATCACAGCTTCCCAAACCTTGTGTTAGGTCGTATGATGTACTGCATTGGGATTTGGAGAAAGTGGTGCTTGGGTTGGTTTGGCTCCTAGTCATTTGACAAGGAAAAAAATATCCCATCACCAAAAGACTTGCCTATCCCTGCCTGATCGATTACACCAAATGAAGGGTATGTGCCTTTTTGTTCTGTATAAGTCAAAACCAAAGGCTGAATTGTTTCTGCAGACACGGACAGACCGTACCAGGTGAATTAGATTAGATTAGGTATCAGGTGAATTAGATCAATTCTGGAGGTTCATCTGGAGTTAACGTTCTTGTGGATGAGATAAGACACAGGCAGAGGTATTGTAACCTTATATCACTGCTACTTTAATCAACAAGGTCAATCTCAGGACAATCTGATCGGTACAACTCAAAATTTGATAATAATGATGAAACAAAGTAATCACTTGATATTGTAGGATCTGGACACCTACATTGTCAACTTTTTTCAGAAGCTTTCCTCTGAAAACGTTCAATCTTTTATTTCATTACCTTTGAAATGTTAAGATTAGGTGTCTGGTGCCCTCAGCAGGCAACAGAGAGGAAGGACACATTTTTCAAAGACAAATTAGCAGCGGGGCTATTGTCAACATGATGCTCATAGATTGATGCTGAAGTGAAGGCTATTTAAGTTGCAAAAAGCGTCCCAATGAGGAACTTCCTAGTTACTTTATGCGTGTTTACTTAAACATGTACAATACTATTCTTTGCAGTATTTGTTTAGCTATGTGTTTATGTTATGTACCATAGTTTAAAGCTCACCCTCAAAAGTGTCCCTCGAATTGTACTCATCCTTCAACCAGAGCCTCGGGACAACCACGGTGCTAGTGTTATCAGAACCATGGGCAGTAAGTAGTAATAGAGTAAATAGTGTTTCAAACCCTCTCCTGACCATAATACCTCTGTGTCAGACGACAGATAGTGAATTAGTGTTTCATCATTATGTAAAGTAACTGCCAGAGCTTTAATTAACTAACATGCCCTACATTTCTTTATCTTTTTCAGGTTATTTCCTCTCAAGCCTTGAGAAAAGTTGTAAACGATGTAAAACTAATATTAACTGTAATGGTAGGTGTAATGTCCAGCTGTGGAAGCTTTGAAGCATATCGTCATACTGCACATCCATTCTTTAGTATTCTCTGACTCTCTTCCAGCTGCTCATATTAGTGTTGCACACTTTTATTTTTACTCCTCCCACTGCCTGATCCGATGTGGTTAATAGCCAATCACAGGTCTCGGTTTGTGATTTAGAAGGTCGCGTTGGACAGCATACTTAACATGCAATAGATGGTTACTAATAGATAGTATGATTATGTTAATCTTGTAGATGAGTCTATATGCTCACAACTGCTGAAGAATCAAATCCATGTTCTTCTATACTGTGAGGCAGGAGCGCTATCCACTTGTTTCTGCACCGTAAACAGAGCTAAACAGAGATTTGCTCATATCAACTGTCATTTATCAATAATAGACTTTCACTATCAGTCAGGTGTAAGGTTTACTGTGACACCTTTGAACAAAGGCTCAATCCCTCCCCCTGAGCACATTTATGACAGGTTCAATGCACAAAGTATATCTGAGCATCCATTAGATGCATAGGGCCAAGGCTGAGGTTATAGACCCAAAAGGACTTACTATGGCCGGGACAAGAATGGTTCTCTGCCTGGCTTTGGTCTCCATCCTGGGGCTGTCGTGGACTGCAGGTTTTACATTTTTGCTTGTGTATTGTGGTGTTTTGGTCGTGATTGTACTTTTGACAGTTTATTTGCTGTAGTGTAGCCATATGCTGGGATTTTATATTTTTTATTATGTCAAGTGCTGTGGTTTCTTTACTTTAGTACAAGTTGCAGCATCAGATGTCAAATTTTAAAATATATTTGAAAAAGTAGATGTAGATTGAGAGAATTTGTCAAACAGTTAAATGTATGTTATATTTATGTAACTCTCATTATTCTAATGTTTCTGCTCAGAACGACTTCACCGCAGCTTGTAGATTTGCTTATTGCAAAAACAGATGAAATACTTTTACCGTTAATCCAGTTACAAATGTAGTGGATTGTTAAGTACCTATACCTGTGATGCCTAAGAACGAACTTACGATATTTGCTCTAAAATGTTATAAAATTCACTAAATGCCTCATGCTCAACTTTTACTCCTGTTACTTTGGTACTTTCACCACTCGTCAAGTTGCATAAGCTCAGGCACCTCTCAAAACCTTAATGGATATTTGAAATCAAACAAAGAAAAGACAATTCTTGATCAGATTGTTATGTTGTTTATTAGTTATCTACACATAGCTGAAGCTTTTCCACCTAATTCTATATGATATACAAATAAAATGCTTACAACTACATCTAATTATCTATATCTATAAGTCACATACGTCTGTATAATTTCTTACCCATCCATGCTTTGTTGGATCTTTTTTTTGTTTTGTTTTTTTGTTTATTGGGGGCATATTCTGATGGTGTCGAGTTAATGATTCTAATTTTTCTAGTGACTGCCTTTCCCTGTGAGCAGATGTTTACCTCCCCGTCTACCCCAGAAACAGGTGAATTGTATCAGTATTTATTCTGTTAGTTCCGGTTTTCATGTTGAAAATCACTCCTCATAGATCACTTAAACTGTAGGTAGTCAGACAATAAGATAATGAATTTAAAACGTACATGCTAATTTTTTTCCATTTATTCCCGTCTCCTTATTCAGTCCACAGTGTGCGCCCGTCAGATGTGGCTGTACTGTCTTCCATTGGTCACGGCTCACAAAGGTATTTTCTATTCATTAAACTATCATTAATATAAACAGGCGACATGAGGCAATTGACTGTTATTACCACATTCTCTACAGCCCAGAACTCTCCAGTGTTTTATCAAGACTCCAAGGTAAATCATACACATTTATGGCCTTTTTCATTTCCCCTCCAGTGCATGTTTCTTCCCCATTAGTGCATGTTTATTCAGTCTTACTAAAACTAACAATTTAGTCTGTTGCCAACATGAAAGTCAACACACACATGAAACTAAGCTAAGTTTCTTCGTCATTACCCTGCATTATCTTTATTAGGGGAAAAATAATTGTCGATGACGTGTGATTGACAGTGAGAGTGAGTTCTGTTGATCTTTTGTCACACATTATATTTATTATCAAAACTGCTGGTTCCAAAGGATTTTTCTGTGATCGTCTTTATAGATAGATAGATAGATAGATAGATACAGTAAATAGATTATTGAGGTTGAAGGTTGAAGTTTTTGCTGCCAAAGGAGGGTCAACCAGCTATTGAATCCTAAGGGTGTACTCACTTATTCCTGTCTGTCCTGTAAATGTTTACATGTTATGGCCAATAAAAATATAATAACATGTAATTGTTTGGGTGGTATTAGTTTAAACAGACACTGTTTAATCATTCTTGTGATTTTAATAAAGATCAGACCACATTTTATGACCAATTTAGGCAGAAATGTAAGAAATTCCAAAGGGTGTACTCACTTTTTCCTCCCACTGTAGGTAGGTAGGTAGATACTGTAGACAGCCAGCCAGCCAGCCACAACAAACCACTCTCACATACACACCACATGTACATAAAGTCAAGGTGATTAAAGTATCTTGCCCAAGGACACAATGATACCTTTAGTAATGTTTGGAAATACCACACTCCCGGCTCCAGCAGGTGCAGACTACTGTCCATGGGCAAGACACTTCCCCCTCCCTGCCAGTGGAATGTTGTGTGTGAATGAGTGAATGAAGGGTGGTGGTCATATGGCTAAAAGCACCGCCCACTCTAGGGCAGCTGTGGCTAAAATAACAGCTAACCACCGAGTAGGGAGTGCATGAATAATGACCACAGTGACGACAGTGAGACAAAATGTGAGCCTTAAAAATATGCACATTTGCTTCATATACAGTGCCTTGTGAAAGTACTAATACACCTTGAACTTTTTCACATTTTGTCCTGTTTACAACCCTAAACGTAAAGATTTTATTTTGAATGTTTTACTGAAAGTTCACACACAGGTAACAGACAACTGTGAAGTGAAAGCAAAATGATACATGATTCTGTTATTTTTCAAAAAATAGAAAAGTGAAAAGTGGGGCGTGCATAAGTATTCATACAGCATTTTCTGAGTGCATTAAATTGCCTTTATAACATTCCTAATGACTGCAGAATGTTCACACCTTGCCCTAACCATTAAATAGAGTCTACCTGTACATAATCTACTCTCAGTATAATTCCAGCTGTTCTGTGAGGGCCTCAGAGCTATGGTCAGAGTGTATTGGTCACTAAGCAACATCATGAAGGCCAAGGAGCACAGGGATAAAGCTGTGGAGAAGCTGTGGAGAAGTTTAAAGCAGCGTTAAATTATACAAAGATTTCCCAAGATTTGAACATCTCACGGAGCACTGTTCAATCCATCACTCGGAAATGGAAGGAGTATAGCACCACTGCGAACTTACCAAGACACGGCCGTTCACCTAAACTAACAGACCGAACAAGGAGAGCACTGGTCAGAAATGCAACCAGTGCCCCAAGATAATTCTGGAGGAGCTGCGACGTACAGCCGCTGAGCTGGGGGAATCTGTAGATGGGACAACTATAAGTCGTACTCTACACAAATCTGGCCTTCATGGACGAGTGGCAAGAAGAAAGCCATTATTGAAAGGAGGACATAAGAAATCCCATTTGAAGTTTGCTAGAAGTCATATGGAGGACACAGCTACCATGTGGAAGAAGGTGCTTTGGTCAGATGAGACAAAAATTGAACTTTTTGGCCCAAATGCAAAACGAAATGTATGGAGCAAACCTAACACTGCTCATCGTCCTGAGTGCACCATCCTGAGCATCATGCTATGGGGCTGCTTTTCCTCAGCGGGGACTGGGAAGATTGTAAGAATAGTTGGGAAGATGGATGGAGCCAAATACATTTTGGAGGAAAACCTGCTGGAGTCAGCAAGAGAATTGAGGCTGGAGGCTCCTACCAGCAGGACAATGACCCTAAACACAAAGCTAAATCTACAATGGAATGGTTTAAAAACAAACATATTAATGTGTTAAAATGGCCCAGTCAAAGTCCTGACCTAAATCCTATTGAAAATCTGTGGAAAGACCTGAAAACTGCTGTTCATAAACGCTCTCCTTCTAATTTGACAGAGCTTGAGTTGTTTTGTAAAGAGGAATGGCTAAAATGTCAGTCTCTAGATGTGCAAATCTTGTAGTCATACCCCAGAAGAATTGCTGCTGTTATTGCAGCAAAAGGGGATTCCACAAAGTATTAAGTCATGCTGTATGAATACTTATGCACGCCCCACTTTTCACTTTTTTGAAAAATAACAGAATCATGTATCATTTTGCTTTCACTTCACAGTTGTCTGTTACTTGTGTGAGAACTTTCAGTAAAAAATTCAAAATAAAATCTTTATGTTTAGGGTTGTAAACATTACAAAATGTGCAAAACCTCTAGTACTTTTGCAAGGCACTATATTTTGATTTTAGTTTGTCTCAAACTTTTTTTTTTTTTTTTTCTGTCTCAGAGCTGATGAGTTTGTTCAGTCCCTCTCTGCTTGGTCCATTCTCCGATCCACCAGCTGCTCTACTGTTCTCAGACAGGTAAAGTGCAGTTAAATCATGAGCGGGAGAGTGCGTAGTGCGTACTGTATCATTACCGCGCGTCTGTTTGCAGTTCACTGGCAGAGCAGGCACAGGAAGTCTCCATCCAGCTCCAGCACAAACAGGTAAATGGCAATGTCCTTATTTACTCAACATAACTATATTTGACTTTTCATAAATATGGTTTGTGTTATGGCAGGATTCCTGGAAACTAGTGCTGCTCTTTGTCCCGGTGGATCAGCTCTGTGCCTGTGAACAACAGCAGGTAACTTTAAAATCTTCCCATGCCATATGTGTTGGATACAAGGTTTAGGCTGTAGGCATATGACTGTATAATCCACATCATTTTGTCCCTATAGGTTGCTGCTGTTGTCGATGAAATGGTCAAAGCGGTGGATGAAGCGCTACAAACTCTTCAGTCCCAGGTATTTGCTTAGTTGTTTATTTGATCTGTTTCATCACTCCCCAAGTGTTTTTTTTTTTTCACGCACAACAATGTGTTGTGTTTAGCTTTCAAAGGCCATTGTCAGTGTTGCATTGTGGGACGGGGAACGAGCCAGTTACCAGAACAGGTCAGCCCAGGTGTATAAAATCAAGAAAATACTATAATTTCTTACTGTTTAGACTTGTAACCTTTTCCGCAGAAGGTGTTTCTGTCCAGGAGCAGCCGGCGAAGAAGAGGCCAAGCTTTTGAGAGCACTGCAGATGTTTGCTTTACAGGTCTGGTATCGGGATGATGTTTGTTGATGTTACAAAACATTTTGAGACGTCATAATTAAGTGTGTGTGTGTGTGTATCGGTGTGCAGAGATCCCTGAGGGAACTGCTGCAGGAAAGGAACTGGTTTAACAAAGGCAGAGAGGATTTCACCACGGTTCTCCAGGATTCATCGCTGGTTAGAGAGAATCCGTCTGCAGCGGTGAGTAGATTATACATTTGAAACTTATATATTTTCCTATGTTTGAAAATTATCAATGATTTTGTAACCTGAATAATGGATAGATGTTGCAAAAATAGCATATTGGAAAAAATGGCACTTTCCCGTTTAATTTGATGAAGAAATGTGAAATCAATTACCTAAAAAACTCTTTATTTTGTAAGGTTTTTTTTGCTATAAGTGAAAGTTTTAATTTTTTATGTGGTTTACTTTTCTCCCTCAGCAGCATCTTACAGTAAGCCTTTGCATACTGCTCCACAGGAAGACGGTATACATAGTTTTGCCCATAGATCTAAATAATATAGTCTCCGGCTGATTTTGAAACCCTTAAATTATAGCCTCTAAGTACTAACACTAGCAACTAATCCTTAACCTTTCATGGGGTCAACTGTTAGATCTCTATGCAGTTAGTGAACTAAAGCTTCAGCAGCATTTGCCCAATTCGACCGTCCTTACCCAGGGGAAGGGGAAGTGACATCACCAACAGCTGTTCTTCTTCTTTAAGGTCATTGGCAGGCAGACAAAAGCAAACATGTTGCCACCTACTGTATTTTATATACAACAACATAGTGTCCAAATAAAGACATTTAAGGAGAAAAAGAAAAATCCAAATGAGCCATCACATTTCCCTTTAGCCTTATTTAACTCAACAGCTGTTTCATAAAGCTACAGTATGCAAATTAGCCATGCGGCTTAAATTTCTACTAAATGAAAGCAAAAGCACAAACTGCCAAACTGAGGCAGCTCTTTAAAACCTGACATGTGACTGTGCTGTGGTGACTCTAACTTGTATTTTGTCACTTTTATAAAGTTTGCCTTGTGCAGAATCTTTTATATATTTGTTTTAATTAATTGTGCACCAGTCAATCAACAGTGGTTGCGCATAAAGAATCACTTGAGGGTGGGGGCGAGGGGGGTGGACATGCGGCGCGGTGGCTTATGGGATGGCACATGGCTCCTAATCGCCAGTGAGTTAGCATCAGAGATCCCTATGCTAAAGTGGCTATGATAGTTAGCATTGAGGCTCCTTTCCCTAACTCCTTCCTAACTGACAACCCAAGTCGGAGGCTTCTTGTCATGGTGGACGCTGACGCACATCCGGTTTGGCGTAAGACCTCTTACCAATTTAACGGTTACGGAATCAGCCTCATTCAGCCCCATTCATAGTAATGATCCCGATTGGTCTGTGAAATTAACATGGCTGCCAAGTCTCCTCCTACAAAGCCTGTTCCTTAAAAGAGCAAAAGGGCAGGATGCCCCGCCCTCGCGGGGTGGGCGGACCGGCTACAAGTCTCCACAGTGCTCCAGAGCCTGTCAATCATAGATTTAGGCTTCCACTTTTTATTTCCAATATAGAAAAAACAGCGTAGTTAAAAATATGACACTTACAACCCCAGCGTTGTCACATGGGTCATAGTATTTTTTAGAAAAGGATAAACTCTTTGGAGCCAGGCTTTTAAACAGTTTAAACGAGCCCCAAAGCTACATAGGAATCCTGTTTACCAAGTGTCTTTGGAGTCACCCCTGGCCACCAAGGGGGTGGTATTACAGCAGTGTCAGTTCCTCGTCATGAGGATCAAAGAGAAGCGTTCCTCACCCATTGGTTTTGCCTTAAAGAGTCGATCTTAACAAGTGGTGAGCACATGCCAAACCTGCAGATGAGGATCAGTATGTTGGCCTGTCCGTAAAGCCTTTAGACTATCTGTAAATATTTCAATCATCCAACATTTTAGTATAGGTATCAAGAAAAGTACTACTCTTGCTTTACACCATCTTTATGCTATTCTAAATCTAAAATTTAAGTGACAGAGAAAGAGAGAAAATGTCATACTCCAAACAATGAAGACCACAAACGCATATTAAACCAGAGAAACATTTGCAACCCAAAACACAGGCAATCTTTCAAGCAGCAAGCGCTCTGTTTCTTCTTGTTTGAACTCATCTCATATTATCTCTCCCGTGATGCTGTAAATAATTGTTCTCCTTTTATCAGAGTGGAGGGCCACTTTCTGACTCGCACTACCCTGATAAGCTTCTGATTCAAATGTGGACAAATCTGGTGAGTTAGCGTTTGTCGGACACTGTGTACAATCCCTCAGAACATACACACCATTGTCCCTCTGCAATCGCACACGCCAAGATAATGTTTTGCTTGTGCCGCAGCTACAGCCTACAGTCGACCAGCTCAAACAGGACATCACAGGCCTGTCCTGTCCCTCTGAGGTGAGACTGGACGCAGCCTTTCGCACCTGGGACAGTCTGTACTATCAACTGGCTTTAAGCTACTGCTATTACTCATTGCTGTATGTGCTTTACCTGGGTTTCGTGTCTCACACTCTCTCTGTGCTCAAGCTCCGGCCCTTTTTGAGGACGCAGACGAACTCCTACTTAAAAGAGGGCGATGATCCATCGTGGCTCCTCGAGCCAGTGAAAAATGTCAGTCAAAATGGCAGCCGGAGAGTTCTTTGTGGTCGTTGTGGTAATGGGATTAATGCAAGTTTCTGATCAGTTCACAGGGACGGAGATGCCCTGCACCGACCTGAGCCCCTCGCCGTCAGTGCCGAAGACAGGTGAGGTGTTTTTGATGGTTTGTTCTATGATTTGAAAGTATACGTGAGAATCTTCTAACATTTATTGCTTGTGGATGCTTTCTTCAGTGCACGAGCTGAGGCCGGGAGATGTTAAAGTCGTTGCCGCCTTGGGAGACTCTCTAACTGTAAGGTTTTTTTTTCTGTTTGTTGTTATATCAGTTTTATAACTGTTTAGAGTTTAGATTCTCTACCCGAGCCCGACCCTGACCCGGCCGAGATTTCACACATGACAGTCGACTTTGGGTCGGGTTGGGCTTCAAGATTTGTTTTGTTGTTATTATTATTATTATTATTATTATTATTATTATTTATTTTTTATTAAAGTCATTATAATCTCTAATAAAAATCTAAGCTATAGGCTTAGTTTATTGGATACAAAATGCGGTTATACTCAATATAAAATAGAGTCCGGGAGGGAGGTGGTGCAGGTGCGGGGGGCGGGCGCATGCACTGGTTGTGTTGTCACGTTTTAATACCGGCGTCGCTATTCACTCTTTCTCTTAGGACAGCGTTTAATTTACAGTGGATAAATAAGCCGTTTGGTTCCTGTTACTGCGTTAAAAGTAGGCCGTTGTAAATGCAGCGTGATGTTTATGAACAACGAGGAGTAGGAGGAGAGAGACAGAAAAGAGGAGACTGCAAAGCAGAGACAGAGACACTGACTGAGCTGCAGCTCGGGCACATAACCTGCCCCACACACATACTGTACCTGGGCAGGCCGAGAGGTGTGCACGGCGCTGCTGCGTGCACGTGTGCCGTGCGAGTAGCCGCGTACCTCGGCTGTCACACACGGTGCTGCTGCTGAATGCACTGCGCAATTAAGTGAATTGCTCAGGCTCGGCTCGGGTCAGGCTTGATTGTTTTTGGGCCCGATCTAACCTCTATAGCAGTTTAGTAGTTGCTCGACGTGTGCGTGACCTGGAATGTTCCGCTGAGTGGCTTTAACCTCTTAACCTCCACCTTAACCGAGTGTTCAGCAGTTCAGCTTCACCCAAATCCAGTGTGCCACTTGAAAGCTAAGACCTACAAAACTCATCTAAATGGATCTTTTTCCTCGTGTTGTTGTCCCTTTGTTGAATTTTTTCCCCCCATCGTTTATTTGTTGGATTTTTGTCACATTATTGCCACATTTTTTATCGCTTTTCATCACTTTTTGTCACTTTTCCGTTGCGTTTTTTGCCACATTTGTGTTGCACTTTTGAGGCTTTTTATCACCTTTTCGTCACTTTTTGTTGCTCTTTTTGCCACACATTTTTGTCACGACCTTTTCATCGTTTTTTGGTCACACTTTTGTTGCGTTTTCATCCTAATTTTTGTCTAATTTTTGACACATTTTTCAAAGAAGCTTTTAGTTTTGGGTAAAGCCAAACTGGAGAAAATATGCTCAGTTCAGAGGTTAATTTAAACAGTAGTTTGGTGAAGCAGTGGAATAACGATATTATAGTTAAACATTACCTAACTTTATTTCACTTGCAGGCTGGTAATGGAGTTGGATCAAATACAAACAACATTGTGGACGTCCTGAACCAGTACAGAGGTCTGTCCTGGAGGTGAGATCGTCTATTTACGGTAATAAGGATGTTGTAAAAGCTTGGAATGGAAACTTGAAGAATAACTTTACGATTTTATTTTATCAGCATTGGAGGAGACGCAAACCTGACCAGTGTCACCACATTGCCCAGTAAGATAACACAGGCCTATAGATAAGATTTTGATTAGCAAAGGTTCATACTCTTCTTAGCGCTTAAATCAGCCAGTATTGTTTGTGGTGAGGAGGAGGCTGAGGCGGCTGATGTACCTTGAAATAGAGTCTTCCTGGTTCAATTTACGCAAGATCTCTTTAAACGTTTTTGAAAACTGAAAGTGAGTTCATTTGTTGGATTCTTTTCTTTTGTTGGCAGACATCTTGAAGAACTTTAACCCTGGTCTGACGGGTTACTCTCTGGGCACGGGCAGACAGGACAGTCCTCAGGCCTATCTGAACCAGGCTGTGGCCGGGGCCAAGAGCGAGTCAGTCTCACTTTTACACCTGCTGCTAATCCATAATGCCCTGTTCATTTATTATTCATTACATAGCCTTGCATATTTTCAACAACACAGGTGCATTCAAAAAATGTAAAAGAAATACTGTATATGTAAATATGGGGCTAACAGAAAGTCTATGGACTCTGCTTATTCACTTGGATTTACATTATTACATTTATGTGACCGAATATAACTGTTTGTGTTCAGTGATATGATGCGGCAAGTTCAGGCTTTGGTGAAAAGGATGAAGAATGATTCAGTAAGACCCAAAACTTAAAGGGGCAAGTTTTTTATGCAAAAAATAAAAGCCCATATTTGTGCGTATTAGACCTGTGGCCAGTGGTCAGCATGGCACCTTTACTTTCCATCACAGTGGTCTCTACAATGCTCCAGTATCAAGTGTTTTGTAGGTTTTCTGGTGAGAGGGTCCGTCAGTGGTGAAAACCTTCCAAACAATTGATCCCGGAGCGTCCAAGAGACCACTGTGATCGAAAGTAAAGGCGCCATGTTGACCACTCATACAGTTGCTGGATCACTACAAGGTCAAATCCTAACAAATATCAACTTTTTTTTCCACATAAAAAGTTGCATTATGCACCTTTAATGCATATGGTAATACTCTACAATTAAAAACTAAGGTCACATCTCAAAACAAATCTAACATTTCTTTTTAGAAAATTAACTTCACAGAGGACTGGAAGGTGATCACTGTTTTCATTGGTGGAAATGACCTGTGTGACTTCTGCAAAAACTCTGTAAGTAGAAAACATTTCTGATCAATTAGACCGATAACATATCCAGTGACTCACACCAGTGTTGTTAATTTGACAGCTGTTTTACTCAGAGAAGAATTACATCAAAAACGTCAGACAAACTCTGGATTACCTGCACAAAGAGGTAATGTGCTGTGATGTGGTGTCATGTGGTCACTTGGTCACTGGTTACGTTCGTGTTGTAGGTTCCTCGTGCCCTGGTGAACCTGGTGGAGCCTCTTCACATCGCTCCACTCAGAGAAATGCATTTGAACGCATCACTGGGATGTCCAACGTGGCTCGTAAAGTGAGTTTTGTCTTATTCCAGCGCCAGGCACACGTACAGTCTTGCTGCTTTATTACGTATTTTATGTGCACACAGGCTTGTTTGAGCAATTCTCATTTCTCTGCAGTATCCTTTGTCCCTGTGTGATCCAGCCAAAGGACGGCTCTGAAGCATTGCACAAACTGGAGACTCTCAATACAAACTACCAGGTACAAATGTTTTCAAAAACCTTTTTCCCCCGTTTGTATGTTATATCAAGGAAGGCAAGGAAAGGGGGAAGTGGCTAATTCTGGACATTCTTGGTTTTGCGATGAGGAATGGCATGTTCACATATACAAAAACTTGTGTCCTCATGTGCAGCCAAGTTCAGTTGTAGTTGTAGAGCCTTTTTAAATCATAAAGAGCACATTCTCGCGACATTACCTTGAATCCTTTGTTCTTTTTAGGCCGCCCTGCACGAGCTGGTGGAGTCTGGCCACTACGACACTCGCTCTGACTTCACGGTGGTGGTGCAGCCTTTCTTCAGGGAGATTGTTGTTCCCAAACGGCCGGTAAATCCTTCAAAAACATTTCTCTCCAAACTGCCCCGACCTCCTGCATATTTATGGTTTTCTTGCAGTTTTTGATGTGCTATTACAGGATGGTCCAAATATACTAATAAAACAGCAAATTGCTTCTCCCCCCCCCAGGATGGCCAACCTGATCGTTCCTTCTTCAGTCCTGACTGTTTCCACTTAAGTCAAAGGGCTCAAACGCAGATGGCCCGCTCTCTCTGGAACAACATGGTACTCCTTTTGTTTGTTTGTACAGTATGAGTGTGTGCTCAACTAAAATCTTCTATGTTTTTTTTTTTTTCAGCTGGAGCCGCTGGGGAATAAAACTCACAAACAGGATTTCATGGCTGATATCCACCTCAAGTGTCCAACAAAGGCAAGACTAGCTGTGAATCATTGTGTTTTGGTTTGAAATCACTGACCAAATAAATAAAATGAAACACTGATTTCTCTCTAGGCGTCGCCGTTCATCAGGACTTACAATAACAGTGATTACGTGTACGCAGGCCCTCCTCCCACACCTGGCCCCGTTGCTGTAAGTGGAAAGAGACGATTCCTCCATCATGTTTAAAAATGATCTGCTTCTAACTTGGGGTTGACAACTTACAGTACCTTACGAAAGTACTAATACACCTTGAACTTTTGCACATTTTGTCATGTGTACAACCCTAAACATAAAGATGTTATCTTGAATGTTTTACTGAAAGTTCACACACAAGTAACAGACAACTGTGAAGTGAAAGCAAAATGATACATGATTCTGTTATTTTACAAAAAATAGAAAACCGAAAAGTGGGGCGTGTATAAGTATTCATACAGCATGACTTAATACTTTGTGGAACCCCCTTTTCTGCAATAACAGCAGCAAGATTTCTGGGGTATGACTACAAGGTTTGCACATCTAGAGACTGACATTTTAGCCCATTCCTCTTTACAAAACAACTCAAGCTCTGTCAAATTAGAAGGAGAGCGTTTGTGAACAGCAGTTTTCAGGTCTTTCCACAGATTTTCAATAGGATTTAGGTCAGGACTTTGACTGGGCCATTCTAACAAATTAATATGTTTGTTTTTAATTCATTCCATTGTAGATTTAGCTTTGTGTTTAGGGTCATTGTCCTGCTGGAAGGTGAATCTCCGCCCCAGCCTCAATTCTCTTGCTGACTCCAGCAGGTTTTCCTCTAAAATGACCCTGTATTTGGCTCCATCTTCCCAACTATTCTTACAATTAAAGAAGTGTTCAAAAATAAGGATGAAAAAGAATACGGATGCTCGTTCTCTTAAAATCAAAATCATTGTTTTATTCCCTGAATTTACAATCTAAAACAGAAGCTATATGGTAAAGGCTACATGATGCTCTGCAGTGTACAGCGAGACGGCCAGCGGGTAAGAGGGGGCACGTCTCGGTAGCTTCACAGTTTATAGACACAGGAAGTAGGCGGCTACTTGTTGAAGAACCAATCAATGCCCTTGGAATGCTTCTGCGCGATCTGACTCCACCTTATAACACACTGCCCCCCAGTGGATTCCAAGAGTAAGGACAACAATTCAATTCAAATCACCCCACAAGCACAGATACCAATCAACACAGTTTCACATGTACAGATTCTCCCAGCTCAGCGGCAGTACGTCGCAGCTTCTTCAGAGTTATCTTGGGGCACTTGGTTACATTTCTGACCAGTGCTCTCCTTGTTCGGTCTGTTAGTTTAGGTGGACGCCCGTGTCTTGGTAAGTTCTCAGTGGTGCTATACTCTTTCCATTTCCATTGAAAAGTGCTCTGTGAGATGTTCAAATCTTGGGAAATCTTTGTATAATTTAACGCTGCTTTAAACTTCTCCACAGCTTTATCCCTGACCTCTCTGGTGTGCTCCTTGGCCTTCATGATGTTGCTTAGTGACCAATACACTCTGACCATAGCTCTGAGGCCCTCACAGAGCTGGAATAATACTGAGAGTAGATTACACACAGGTGGCCTCTATTTAATGGTTAGGGCACATTCTGCAGTCATTAGGAATGTTATAAAGGCAATTTAATGCACTCAGAAAATGCTGTATGAATACTTATGCACGCCCCACTTTTCACTTTTCTATTTTTTTGAAAAATAACAGAATCATGTATCATTTTGCTTTCACTTCACAGTTGTCTGTTACTTGTGTGTGAACTTTCAGTAAAAAATTCAAAATAAAATCTTTGTTTATGATTGTGAAAATGTGCAAAACTTCAAGGTGTATTAGTACTTTTGCAAGGCACTGTATTTAGGTGGAAGTCTGTTCATTGTTCTAATTGTATACGGATAACTCACACCGTCTTATAAACCTGTCTGCTTACTCCACACCATTTGTTTTAATGTGTTTGTTGGTTCAGCTGCATGTTTGGGGGTTTGTTTGCTCTTAAAGTGGTGGTCTGTAAGATCAGGAAAGCTCGTCTCATTGGTCAAAGTGACGGCATCGGGGATTCTGATTAGTTGCTGATCAGCAAAGGGAGGGGCTTTAAAAAATATGTTACTATTTAAGTTTTTATTTTTTATTTTATTTATTTGAGCAGTAAGTTTCCTTATGTTACATGAATTTTCAGGCCCACGTGGTCAATGCTAAATGTAATACATTTAAACTTGCAGACTTGAACTGTGTTTATTGTTCAATCTTTTTTATCTGCATGTTTTGTATTGGGTCTTTTTACTGCAATGTGAGAAGTACTTTGTAAAATACTCAGGTTTTAGAGAAATACATATTTTTTTATATTATTATTATTATTATTATTTGCAATAAATAGATTCACTTCTGTAAATAAACTTACTATTATTCAGAACTTAATAATACCCAATATAAGAACAGAATTGTGTGAGTGAATGATCGTCCATATGTGTCTGTCAAACTAACTTGCCAACAATAGGGAGAGCCAACATCCTGCATTATCTTGTATTTTCCTTTGCAATACCCAGGAAACTTCACGTCATGGGAGGTAGCTTTGGGAGAAGTTGTGATCCAAATAAAATAAGAATTTCAATTTATAAAAAGAAAACATTTTGATCTTACTGTAATATTATAATATCAAAATACAGCATTGATGATCATGAGGCAGACTATCCACACATTTAAACTAAAGTAATTTTGGGAAAAGGTACCCCTGTAACTGAAAATGGTCCAACTAATAATAATAATGCATTCATTGTCGTCATTCACTCACTCCATACTTGGTGGTGAGGCTATTGTAGCCACAGCTGCCCTGCGGTAGACTGACGGAAGCGAAATGCAAATCTGCGCCATTGGCCCCTCCGACCACCACCAACCACTCACTCACTCACTACATTCGCTATAGGCTTCCTGGTGTTACCAAACGGTCTCCCATCCAAAAACCAACCAGGCCCTTAAGCGTCAGCGGTCTGACGGGATCAGGCAGAGCAAAGGCGGTATGGCCATGACTAACTAATAAGAGAAAGAGAGAAATTGCAGGAAGGCCGAGAGGAGATGGAGGAAATTCAAAATAACAATAAATTTTATATATATATTCCGTGCTCAACAAAAGACCTACAATACAGCAATAAGAAATGCAAGAAATAATTTATTTTCCACAATAATCACCAACCACAAAAATAACCCAAAAGCCCTATTGATTGATTGATTGATCCCCTCCTGGAACCGCCACCTTAACGTGGTGGAGGGGTTTGAGCGCATGAATGATCTTGGAGCTCTGTTGTCGGGGGCTTCGTGCCCCTGGTAGGGTCTCCCATGGCAAACAGGTCTGAGGTGACGGGTCAGACAAAGAGCGGTTCAGAAGCCCCTTATGAGAGACCAACAGGCCCAGTTAGAACCCTGAGGCCGTCCTTCTGTGGACCCACCACCTGCAGGAGGAGCCATAGGGGCTGGTGCAATGTGATTTGGGCAGCTCCAACAGCTGCCCCGCGACCCGGCAATGGAAAAGTGGAAGAAAATGGATGATTGATTGATAACTTTTGGGTCCTGACCCATGAGATGAGAACCACTACATGGTTAACAACTGCTTTGTTCTTTTACATATTACCCTAGAGATACAGGATATTGTGGACATTATATTACATTTCAGCCTTTGCAATCAGCCATTTGCACTTTCACTACCTTAATTACACTACAAGACCAAAGAATGTTGTTTTCTGAAACCCATCAATAGTGGACCTACAGTAACAGTTCCATGTCTTTCTCTTCCTCCTCCTCAGAACTGGGGCAGTGATTTCTCATGTGTGGACCTTGCTCCCTCCGACTCTGTGCCCGCATCAGGTGAGACAGGTTTTACAGTGGCTGAATGCATCAATGCAGTACTATCTGTGTTTTATGTACTCCGCAGTACACACTCTCAGACCCGCAGACATCAAGGTGGTGGCCGCGCTCGGAGACTCTGTCACAGTAAGTCGCTGGGAGGTGATTTATTATCAGGCGGAGATAGAAGCAATAGGGGCGTGTTGAGACGTTTTTCACTGGGGTGGCCCAGGGGAGGCCCATATACAGTATATAAGGCTTTAGGGAAAATCGTAATTTAGAATAGAAATAGTTATGTATGTTTTGTGATAAATTACAAGACAAAATGAATTGAAGTTGTTATTGACTCCCTAAATATATCGCTCCAGTGTGGCGGGTAACCACTCGGCCAGCCCCGAGAGTTAGTAGCCGTAGTTGGGGGGGGGAAATTAAGCTTTTTTGTCTGTTTTTGTAGTTTCTTTTAATTGTTGTGTTTTTGTTGTTGCTATTTTCATCGCTTTTTTGAAGTTGTGTTTTCATCACGTTTTTGTCACTTTTTGTCACTCTTTTGTGGCTCTTTTTTTTGCTTTTTCATCACTTTTTTATTGTGTTTTTGTCACTTCTTTATTGTGTTTTTGTCACTTTTCTAACGCTTAGTTCAAGAAGCTTTAGATTTGGGTAATGCCGAAGTGGAGAAAATGTATTCGGTTCAGGTGGGAGTTAAGGGGTTATCCAATCCACTTTATTTGTTTAGTTTAGTTTAGTTTATTTGAGCAGTTAAAATTCTGCTCAAAAGGACAGCACATTTAAACAACAAAATGTTTCCAAAGTATATATAAATAAGAATAAATAACTATAAATAAGAATAAAACAGATCAAAAGAAATAAATAGAAATAAAACCAGATATAAAAAGCAATTGATGAAATAAAAGACACAGAGGACGTGAAGGGGAAGAGCGTTCCACAGCTTCGGGCCGACAACGGAGAACGCTCTGTCCCCTCTGGTTTTACGCTTCGTCTTAGGAACCACAAGCTGGAGCTGGCCCTCAGACCTCAGGTTAAAGGCACTGTACCTGATTTTTATTTTATTTCCACCTAAACTAACAGACCGAACAAGGAGAGCACTGGTAAGAAATGCAACCAAGTGCCCCAAGATAACTCTGGAGGAGCTGCGACGTACTGCCGCTGAGCTGGGGGAATCTGTACATGGGACAACTATAAGGGACAACTATAAGCCTTCATGGACGAGTGGCAAGAAGAAAGCCATTATTGAAAAGAGGCCATAAGAAATCCCGTTTGAAGTTTGCTAGAAGTCATATGGAGGACACAGCTACCATGTGGAAGAAGGTGCTTTGGTCAGATGAGACAAAAATTTAACTTTTTGGCCTAAATGCAAAACGTTATGTATGGCACAAACCTAACACTGCTCATCGCCCTGAGTGCACCATCTCCAGTGTCAAATATGGTGGGGGAGCATCATGCTATGGGGCTGCTTTTCCTCAGCGGGGACTGGGAAGATTGTAAGAATAGTTGGGAAGATGGATGGAGCCAAATACAGAGACATTTTGGAGGAAAACCTGCTGGAGTCAACAAGAGAATTGAGGCTGGGGCGGAGATTCACCTTCCAGCAGGACAATGACCCTAAACACAAAGCTAAATCTACAATGGAATGGTTTAAAAACAAACATATTAATGTGTTAGAATGGCCCAGTCAAAGTCCTGACCTAAATCCTATTGAAAATCTGTGGAAAGACCTGAAAACTGCTGTTCACAAACGCTCTCCTTCTAATTTGACAGAGCTTGAGTTGTTTTGTAAAGAGGAATGGGCTAAAATGTCAGTCTCTAGATGTGCAAACCTTGTAGAGTCATACCCCAGAAGACTTGCTGCTGTTATTGCAGAAAAAGGGGGTTCCACAAAGTATTAAGTCATGCTGTATGAATACTTATGCACGCCCCACTTTTCGGTTTTCTATTTTTTTGAAAAATAACAGAATCATGTATCATTTTGCTTTCACTTCACAGTTGTCTGTTACTTGTGTGTGAACTTTCAGTAAAAAAAAATCTAAATAAAATCTAGTACTATGGTTGTAAACATGACAAAATGTGCAAATATATATATATATATTTGCAATAGCAGCTTACCACCACCGAGTATGAAGTGAGTGACGACAGGCTTGTAAAGCGCAATGTGTTATATGTGTGTGTCGTACATTTTTCTCTAAATCTGTCTGCATTTTACAGCGTGTTGTTGATGTTGTTTCCTTAAGCAAGACACTTCACCCACGTTGCACTCTTGTTCTTTTCCTCAGGCCGGAGTCGCCGCTAAAGCCAATAACTTCTTCGACCGGAATAAAAAGTACAGAGGGGTGGCATGGAGGTAACATAAAAATAATTATAAAAAATAAAGTATCCAATTTATGTTTTCTAAAACAGTCATCTGTGCTGGGAGGACGTGTGGCCTCTTTCTGGAGGAGGTAGAAATGTCCCAGTAAAGCCTTCAGAATCATGAACACTAAATAACTTGAAGATCAGAGAAAGTCGCGTATACAAGAGGCGAAACATGTTATTAAAGCACCCAGTACAGATGACTATCTTTAGAGAACCTTTTCTACTATGAAATGTATAGCTTTACACGTTTTTTCATTTCTTTATAGCATCGGAGGAGATGCAAGTTTAGACACTGTGACCACATTACCGAGTGAGTTTTCCTTCACAGTTGTGCAGGTTTACGTTAGAACTATTGTCGTCTGAGATCTGCAAATGCACATATTCTTTTTCCATTTCACTTTCTAGACATTTTAAAGAAGTTCAACCCCAAACTAGTGGGTTTCTCAGTCGGTCAGCTGGATATGAGGAAGGGTTTCAACATGGCCGAGCCTGGAGCTAAGTCCATGTAACAATACAAATTCAGACAAGACACTTCCTAAAGTTTACCATACAGATACTGTAAATGTATTCGCTCTTCTCTTACAGACAAATGAAAGCGCAGGTAGAAGCCCTGGTGAGCGCCCTCATGAACAACAAGGTAAGTTTGCCATTTTGATATTCGTGGCTCCTAATGTACATCGGGGGAAAAAAATCACACTGGTATTTTCTGTTATGAACCACAGGCGGTGGACTTTGAAAAAGATTGGAAGCTTGTGACGGTATTTGTGGGCGAAATGGACCTTTGTAACTACTGTCTAGACCAAGTAAGTCCCAGTGATAAACCATACGCTCACGACTTGCGCCTCTCGTCCTCTTCACCTTGTATTTTTGGCTTTGGTCTTTACAGTATAAACTCACGGCCAAAAAATACAGCCACAACTTGATGGAAGGTTTGGACAAGCTCTACCAAAGTGTAAGTCTGACAATATTGTACATTTACTGGAACTGGTTGCGTTGGAAGTAACTGAGCAATACCACCCTAAAATGGGAAATGTTCTTTTATGTCTAGCTTATCAATATTTTCATATCTTTAGGTCCCTCGTGTGTTGGTCAACGTTGTACAAGTGTCACAAATAGATCCTTTGAAAACCGTTCAGAGGAACACGCTTGGCTGTGGACTGCTGCAAAGGTGGGAACTTCATTTTACCATTTGTGTGCTTTTTCATTTACATTTTGCTAATTGTAATTTTTTCCCCCCTCTCTCCAGGACACATTGCCCTTGTGTTGTAAACCCATCGCCAAACTCTCCCGAAATAGAGGAGATCAAACGGATAAACCGGGAATACCAGGTAAAAGCTTTTCTTCTAGCTCATACATTTATAGAAGGAGCAGTTATAATTGTCAGTAGCAATGTTTTATCTTATTTTGAAAAAGTTACGTGCAAGTTAAAATTGTTTTTCTAGGCAGAGCTGCAGTTACTCATATCTGGGGATAGATATAACGGGAAAGACGACTTTGCTGTGGTTCTTCAGCCATTCATACAGAATTACTTTATCCCATACATTGGAGTAAGTCTAACCATAAAACCAAGACTGAGTATAGTTATTTATCTAAAGTGAAATCTTCCATTTTTTTCCAGAAGGGAGAGGTCGACACCAGCTTTTATTCCCTGGACTGCTTCCACCTCAGTGAGCGGGCGCAAGCAGAGATGGCCATAGCTCTGTGGAATAATATGGTGAGATTTTGACCAACAATCCTTTCAAAATAAAACTACAAAAGATCAGGTCTTAAGGGAGATCTCAATGTGCCTATGCTAAACAGCTGGAGCCAGTTGGAAGGAAGACGGCGTTCAACGACTACACTTACAACCGCTCCAAGATCCACTGTCCCACCCAGGTATGAGCACACAATGGACCAACTAGTCAAATGTTTGGAATAACATGCGTGCGAATTTTTGGACCGTTTCTGGGGATGATGAATAAAGAGGTGAGGCAGAGGGCCTGTTCAAATAGTTTTCTTGGTTAGTTTTTTTCCTCCATTGTTCATCCTGCCATGTTCAGTTTTCAACACTGGAACAACAGAGATGTGTTAGAAAGGAAATCAATGTTCATCAACATATGGATTAGTGTCAAAGGCCGTTTTCCAAATCCTGCCTCCAGAGTCACTCCAATCCAAGCCGTGTCCTGCCCTCCTACCTTGGTCCAAAAGGAGCAACTGCTGAAATGTGGTTCAATGTGGGAGTTTTTATGCTGGTGGAAGGCAAAAAAATAAATAAATAAATAAATAAAAAAAACACTTGGTTAGTCACATGCTAACCAAAGGGAGGACAGGAACATTGGGAAAACCAGCAGATATCAAACGGGTTAGGTTAATGGCATAAATGGTAACAGAACTCGTACCATCCAAATCATCTCCATCTCAGTCAAAAAAGACTTTTGATCCACTCCCAAGAAACTGTTCACTTTGCCTGGTGCTCCCTTAAGCACTCTTCCTTCATGTTTCCTTCTTGGACAGTTTACTGACCCTACCCAATGATCTCCGCCGCAATGAAGGCGTTTAAGTTCCAATTCATCGAGCTCTTTACATTTCTCTGAATCACAATCACGAAGTCCACATCTTGCATTCCTCTGCAAAGGGGAAAATTATCCCCCAGAGGGCTTATATAGGAGGTCTGATGAGGCGCAGGTGTAGCAGGGTGTGGCCAAGGGAAGGAGGGCTGTATTCAAGTTAAGTCAGTAGTTGGAATTTCTGACAATGCAATACCCGGGGCTGGGGTTTCCAAACTATTCATTTTGCGACCGGCCAAAATCCTATGACCAACAACCTTTTTAGGTACAAAACATTTAAAATCTGGTTTAACATTTGTATGCCTAATATACATTTGGCCTACATTCACATAATTATGAAGTTTCAATCAAAATAATAAACCCCTGTCTTATAGTACATTTCATTTCATTAAAATTGTAGTTTTTTTTTTTTTTTTAATCTTTTCCCTTTTCACTCATTCTCTTCACAGACCAGTCCCTTCATCTTCACCAAAACCAACAGTGTCCCGGCTCCTCCTGCCACTGTCCCCCCGACTGCACCTCCCACTCAGCCCCCCTGCTCCACCGCCCTGCCCGTGTGGGTCCCAGTGGTGGCGGCCCTGGGGAGTCTGCTGGTCGGTTTTGTGGTGGCGTGGGCCATCTGCTCATTTATAAAGAAGAGCAAGAGCGTCGACGTGGAAGGAACGGGCTTTTAGAAAGAAGATGTTTGGAAACAGCTTATGAAAATGTACCTCTGCATATTTAAGTTATAGTATTTTGTATTGCGTGATTCTGTTTTCTATGCTTGCCATGAGATATGTATTCACGTATTCATGTATTAACAGTAAAAAAGGCAAACACCAAAAATGTGTGCATGGGTTTGAATGGTTGCAATCAGCAAATCACAAACTAGACTGCAATTATTTAGGAGGTGAAGCTAGATAACACAAAGCAGCAAATGATAATAGTAAAAATAACACATTTTTTAAATATCAAATCATGATATTTATTATTTATCGTGAGACAGAAGGCTGACGTTGAACTCAGACTCAAAACAGGAAAGACCCCTTCAAGTCCTGGAGTTTGAGGCGAGGTCTCCATGGGTAGAGCTCTTGGTTGGCAGATGTGTGTGAGCTGAAGGCTGTGGGTTCAAACCTTGTATGCACACATTGGGTTAAGATCTACATATTCATAGTGCTTTGTGTGATGAATGCGCTTGGTTGGTGAAAGCATGTCATATGTGAGCCAAACGTTGGGGGTTCCACTCTCATCAGCACAGATGCAGATTATACCTGCAGTAGAGCATTTACTGTCTGTCTCAGTCAAACATGCTTTTTTATCCTAAGTGTGTGAACATTGAGGGTGATTAATGCCATGTGAAGGCTGGTGGTGGTGGCAGTTTAGCTCAGGATGTCCAAGGCTTGGATGGGAAAGTGACCCGATCAGTGATGTGAAGGTTCTGGGTTCAAACCCCACACTGACACCAGCTACCCTGCACCAGGATACTCACAGCAGCAAATGCCCTCCCTGGGACCACAGGGCCCAACACAGCCACAAAAGGGCTCCTGCACACACCCCACAGCTAGTCAGGAGCCATGCACCGCAGGCGCATGGCTCCTGACTAATTGAAACCAGGGTTTTGTTGAAATTTTAAAAATTATTACTAAGTCTGAACACAAAAACCTCATCCATAGAGGTGGGATTTGAACCCATACACCTACAACAGTAAAGCTCTGCATCTTAACCACTGAACCACAGAGGAACATATCACATTAGAAGAGTTACTTTTACTTAACTCTAAGTATGTTCCCAATTCATTTTGTTCAGATAAATTACATATATAGGCTCCTAGAACAGCATGGCTTTAGATCTACAAGGAGAGCGCATGGTGATCAGGTCTGTGTAGGTGCTGAAGGTTGTGGATTTGATTCTCACTCATGTTCACATGATTGCTGATATAGCATCACTTTGGGTCATAGGTTTTTTGTAAAGAGGTCCCTTAGGACCTTGCAGAGAGAGAGACAATGGAGTCCCTGAGTAAAGAGCCGGGGCCAAGGTTTGAACCCAGATCCTCCAGGTCTGGGAACTGCTTCAAATGTACTGGACCACGCCACACTGTCACGATCGGGGTAATTTGTATTTGAATTAAAGATGCAAACCTCACACTTACAGCTCTGCACCAGGATGCTCACAGCAGTGAAGGGTCCCATGGAGCGGGTGCTTAACTATATGAAAGGGTTTTAAATGATTACAAACACAAGCTCATTACCTACAGACCATTCACACAGGTGGGATTTGAACCCATAAACCTATGGCAGTAGAACCTTTTAATAGCCCTGCACCTTAACCACTGAACCACCAAGGTGTTACTTTAACTTTACTTTAAGTATGTTCCCAATTCATTTTGTTCAGATTTCAATTCTTATGGCCGCAGCTCAATTGGTAGTGGTTAAATCCACTGTGTCCCCTTTAATCTAATGCTTGTAAGTTCAATTCCCATTCATATCCAGGTGATCGGTGATGTGAGGAAATGCAATGGAAAATAGGTTCCAAGAAAACAAACGTTTTTATTTATTTTATTACTTGGTCAAAAACACCAGTTTATATAGCAATATAATAGATTTGTTAACTAAAATATATGGCACAAAAAGGTTTATGGTGAAACTTGAAATGTTGTTTATGGTGAAATTTGAAATGTTGATTGCACAGCGGTATTAAAAATAGTAGTGTGTTGTTGTACGGCCAATAAATATTACTTGACAAACAACATAGAAAGATGTTATAAAAAAGAAAAAAGAAAAAAAGAAAAGTATATAAAATTCTTTATAAAGACATTTTGGGGACTGATTTGATCAAAACACCAGCCGTACATTTGTGTCAGGGATTTGGTCACATACAGGGATTACTTAAGAGCCTCCAGCACCGACGGCGGAACTCTGCTGGCGTAGTACTCGTGGTTTCTCAGAGTAGCCAGGACTCCAGCCGAATTCATGTGCTTTACATCTGCGTCATAACGGTATGGGTTTCCGTGGACATCCGTTAGCTTCCCTGCAAAATATACAGGCTGAAGTTATTTGGCAAGAAAGATGGACAGGATGAGGAAAGACAGAAGATGAGTGATCATATTGAGATGGTTTGGAATACGTGCGGGTCAGTGAAAATAAATACTGTATCTATTTTGACAACACTAAAAAAGGCCATGTAAAAAGCTTAAATGATTAACTGTATTTGAGTCATGACTTTTCATAGCTGAAGGTGAATCAGTTGAGAACCACTGGTTTAAAGTTACCTCCGACAGCATGTAGGATGGCTTCAGGTGCGCAGGTGTCCCACTTCTTGCACCCAGGACTAGCAAAGACATACGCTGAAGCTCTGCCTTCAATAAGCTGGATAATCTGCAACGCAAATTCAACAATGAGAACCGCAACTTTCCCTAGTAGTATATACATTTATTCTGCATTATGCGCAAAATTGTAAAATGTTTTTGAAATTGTGCATCAATCCGCCTTTTCATTCATTTCAGTATTTGATTCTAAAGCGTCTCTGGAGACACAGAAATGTAGGCATTCTTCACCTTGTTTCCGGCCCCGCCCACTCGGACAACTTCGTGCGGCTCCATGGCATCCACACAGGACGTCACCAGCTTGTTGCTGTGCGATCGTGTCGTCGTGACAACCCGTCTGCCTCCGGGAACTTCTTTCAACTCGAACCCAAACGCGCCCAGCCCCGGCATGCCCCAGATGGTCCGGCCCAGAACTGCATCTGCTCCCATCTGAGAGAAAAACAAAACTGTCATCGAGAAGAACAGCAAACCAGACTTCATCAGGAGTGCCCTCCGCCTTTTCACACACAGTCTGATTTACTCTCTTTGTTTGAGTTGACCAAAGTGCATAGAAACACACTACTTTTACACTGGCATTTTTAGGAAGAAAAGATGAAAAGAGTTTAAGTTCTTAAAGTGAGAAGGAGAAGTCCATATTAAGGATAGAACTGGGACTTGGGCCCTTTCCGAAACCGCTTCCTCCTTCCTACCCACTTCCACTAATTCCTCAGTGAAGGCTCCTACAGAAGGGCTGATTCCGAAACGAGTAGATTGGTAAGAGGTCTTACGCCAAACCGGATGTGCGTCAGCGTCCGCCATGACAAGAAGCCTCCGAATTGGGTTGTCGGTTAGGAAAGAGTTAGGGAAAGGAGCCTCAATGCTAACTATCATAGCCACTTTAGCATAGTGACCTCTGATGCTAACTCACTGGCGATTAGGAGCTATGTGCCATCCCATGTACCTGTACTTGTAAAT
This sequence comes from Neogobius melanostomus, assembly GCA_007210695.1. NCBI lineage: Eukaryota > Metazoa > Chordata > Actinopteri > Gobiiformes > Gobiidae > Neogobius > Neogobius melanostomus. Next base: position 8,923,433 of record VHKM01000181.1, read on the forward strand.
GGTGCGGAGGTCAAAATTGTTGAAAATTGTAAATTTCTTAGTGTGACCTTGTCAAACGATCTAAGTTGGAGTTCAAATATCAGTGCTGTTGTGAAAAAGTCTTGCCAGCGGCTTTTCTTCCTGCGTAAATTGAAAGAATTTACTCTTAATAAGCAGATTCTTTGACATTTCTACCGCTGTGGTATACAAAGCCTTCTTACTTCTGCGATCACGGTGTGGTTTGGAAACGCTACTGTGAAAGAAAAGAAAGCTTTAAATCGTGTTGTCCGCTCTACCAGTAGGACCATCGGTGTGGAACTTTGTCCTTGAAAACATTTACAAACAAAGACTTATGTCTCGGGCACTGGCCATCATTAAGGACCCGCTGCATCCTGCCAGGGACTTGTTTGAACTTCTCCCTTCTGGTGATCAATGCCGCCACAGTAAAAGCTTCTTTCCACATGCTGTGATGTCTTTGAATGGTACACTTTGATCAGGCTTCACTACCATTACCATTACTTGTTAATTGCGTTTCACACATTTTAATTCTTAAGCTGTATTGTAACCTTTAACTTATTTAACTATGTGGCTAGTTTGTTTTTAAGACTGTCTTTTTATGTTTTATGAATGAATGTTTGACAGTGCACTTTGAGCTACAGTACTTGCACCTTTTTTTCCAATGTGATTTTATACCGCAAAATGGCAAATAAACTGAATCTGAATAAGCCACTGCGCCAATCTCCCCACCCCTCTGGCCCCCACCCTCGAGTGATTCATGCGCAACCACTGTTGATTGACAGGTGCAGATTTAATAATTAAAATAATTAAAAAAAATAAGATTCTGCACAAGCCAAACTTCATAAAAGTGACAAAATACATGTTAGTTAGTTAGTTATTTATTTAAAAGGACTGTTAGAGTCTTCACAGCTCAGTCACATGGTTTTAAAGAGCCGCCTCAGTAAATGGACTGAAGGCAGTTTGTGCTTTTGTTTTCTTTTAGTAGAAACTTAAGCCGCATGGCTAATTTGCATACTGTAGCTTTATGAAAACAGCTGTTGAGATAAAATAAAGGGAAATGTGAAGGATCATTTGGATGTTTCTTTTTTTTCCGCCTTAAATGTCTTTATTTGGACACTATGTTGTTGTTGTTGGACAATATACAGTAGGTGGCTGTATGCACTTTTGTTTGGCCTGCGCTGAACTTTACAGAAGAAGAACAGCTGTTGGTGATGTCACTTCCCCTTCCCCTGGGTAAGGACGGTGGAATTGGGCAAATGCTGCTGAAGCTCTAGTTCACTAACTGCATAGAGATCTAACAGCTGACCCCATGAAAGGTTAAGGATTAGTTGCTAGTGTTAGTACTTAGAGGCTACAATTTAATGGTTTCGGATGCAGCATTCGAGCTGGAGCTTTCAGAGGGACTCCCCCTCATCTTACAGAACAGACACGCCCCTTTATCGTGACAGCACCGCCCTCTAAGTTCGACTGTTTTTAACTGAAAATTAATTTTCCCTTAGAGTTAACCAAGTAATCAGATTCTGATTTGTTATATTTACTTTATATATTTTAGATTCTTCAAACTTGCTAATAAAATCATATAAGGTCTCATTTCCACTTAACAAATATCTATATTTTTAGTTTATTAGTTAATTTGGTAGGGACAGTGCATGTTAATGAACAAGCCACACCGGATGTGACTATAAAATTGTTCAAATTCAAACTTTGAGTCTTCTAAATAAACATGGAACTGAAGTTGTTTGGCGCATATGCTCATGGGGCTGCTCTCCAGTGTAACATACACCTGCAAGCAGGTCGATGCTGACTCTTTGTGAAGGAGCTTATAAGCCACTTTTCCTCGCTGCGTAGTCTGGTCGGTTTCGGAAAGGGCCTCGCTATGATAACGTAAAATCTGTCACAATAGGGGAAATGTTTCTACAGCGCCTGACCAAAAATAAAGTCACCGTCTCGATTTAACTAACTGTTCTGACCTGGGGTATATAATTCAATGGGTCGCTGTAGTTGGTCTAGGTTCAGCAACACTCTGATCCAGATTGACCAGGTTATTCCATCAATGAATTTCTTCTTCCCTGATGGCATATTCCAAGATGACAATGAAATTCATCGGGCCAGATCTTAACCCCATTGAGAATCTTTGGGAGTGTGACCACTGCACAAAGCCTTCTCCAGCACTTCCTAACATCAATGGTGAAAAAGTAATGCAAAACTGGATGTTTTGACATTGCAGCAGCTTATTGCATGCTGTAATCAAAGCTAACAGCGGTCCAACAAAATAATAGAGTGTGGCCTTTCTTTAGTGGTGACTTTTAGTCAGGCAGTGTATTATCTAGGTGTTTGATAACCTTTCATACACCAAGAATGAGATTCAGTTTGTCTCGTTCTACAGTTTGGAGCCAATGACTGAAAAATTGCAGTTGCCTTTCATTTTCCTCTTTGTTTTAGAGACAGACAGGTTTGACGAGAAGTGACCTGCCGGCGAATATCAGGCTGGACACATACCGCGGAGGCAAGGGCATTCAGACATGCGTTTCTCATTAGACAAAGCACCTGGTAGTTGTAGAAAGGCTGATTGATGACTCCTGCAATAGCTTTTCCTCTGTGCGCAATGCCGATCAGGACGGTCACGTTATCCAGAAGACCTGTAAGCACAATACAAAGTTGACAATTTTGTGATTATAAAACAAAAACATCTTGTCTCATTGGTGGATTGAACCGCTAATATAAGAAGAGCATGCGTTTTGGAAACAAGGCAGACAGTGTTGTTGCTGATAATGTCTGTCACCCATATAGAGAGCTGCAGTGTGAAGCTGAGAAGTGCCCGACCGTGTGAGGAGGACCAGGGGCCGGGTTTGGGGATGGAGGCACTTGGAGGCTGAGGTAAGAACAAAGAGAGAGAGAGGGGAAGCTAAAGGAGAAAGTGCAACTGTCATTTTTATCTGCACTTTGTATTTCATTCGCTTAATCTTACACAGGCTCCCTTTGATCAAAGTAGCAATGATTCTCAAACTGTGACACGTGAACCACTTGTGCTTCTTCACACTACTCCAGTGCAATTTCAGACTTTATTTATTTTCATTATAGATCATTTAATTAAAGTTTTAGTAATGCCTTTAAAGTTAGGTCGCTTTTAGACCCTTTTAAGACCTGATTTACTTCAGATTTAATCTTGATCTAGGCCTGGTGGTACTTAGGAATGTCAAATATTTTATGAGATGGTAAATGATGTGAAAGGTTTGAGAATCACTGTGTTAAAGGGAGGCAAATTAACTAAAAAGCGCAATTTGAAAAGCTCATGATTTGTCTTAAAATATTGAAATTATTGAGATTGATTGTTTTTTTTTTAACAAAACATGCTAACCCTGTATTTAAGACCTCTACAAATGTGTTCGGAAATATTTCAATTTCAGTTTTGTCTCCAATGTAAATGCTTCCGGTGAAAACTGCACAAAAAAATTGAGCAGCAACTACTAGCGAGCCCGAACTAGCACAGCTCTTCATCTTTAGGGTAACCCAAACATAGAAAATAATACAGTACCTTCTGTGTATTCCTTTGTTCCATCAAGAGGATCCACCCACACGACCAGCTGAAGATGACAGGTGGGTTATGCACTAATACAGTAAGGCAGTGACTTTCTTCCATATGTGAATGAATAACCATATTATATATATTTTCTTAAGATATTTATACAAACAGAGCTAATGACAAGGCATGCCATACAGTAGCTTAGACATCTTTAGTTGTCGTTTTTTTACCCTCAGCTATACATAACAAAAAATGGCAACTATTCTTTACCTTGAGTGCACTTGTGTGACTACAGTATGCAACTGAACACCATTTCAGAAAATGACTCGAGTTCCTCTTTATGCTTAATTATAAATGACATAAATGTTTGCAGATTGTGCCAAACATACTGAGAAGTAAACACAATGTGACTTGGAGAGCGTATTTAGAAATGTAGAGCGCCTTTGGGTAATACTAAAAGGTTGGAGAGCAATAGGAAACAAACTGATTGATCGACAACTAATAGATTATTTAAATAATTGCCAATAATTACCATTTTAGTAATCCATTAATCGTTTCTGGTGTATACACAGACTCAGTGGGACCAATACCTGCATAAACAATGTCCTTTTATATTTCATAAATATAAGCCATCGAATTTCTTAACAACAGGCCCCCCGCTGTCTGTTCTCTGTTCTTCTGTCTGTCCTTTGTCAAACATACTGTGTGTGCGTGAAAATAATTTCCCCCATGGACAATAAAGTCTAAAGTCTATAGGCTGTTAAATCTCAAATAGAATGAGCCCCTCACTTATCGTCATCAAATCCCAAATTAAACTGAAAAAATTAAATCTGAAATCTGAAATAAATGTAGGAAGTCTCTGACTTCCACAATCCTAGCACCTGTCCCCAATCCCTTTAGTGCTGGTGCAGCCTCCGGCCTCTAGGTGTTCTGAGCTTTCAAATATGAAATTTAATTTTTACATATTCTGAAACTGGTGCTTGTGTCTCATCTGCAGCTTTGTGGAAGTTCTGTTGTAGTACTTTTTTAAACTACAAAGAGCATCCTACAAATGTTACTTTTAAGTTTACTCTATCAATATATCTTTAAATGGCATCACTTTAGCTTCATGTGGTAACATTTTTGTAAAAATTACAATTTCCATGCATTTTTCACAGCCAAACGATTAATCATAAAAAAATATTCAGCAGATTAATTGAGTACCAATGTATAGTTGCAGCCCTAGGTAACTCCTGAGCCAAGTGTTTGGAGATCAATGAATAAGTGAAACTAGTAGTAGCCCACCAAAATTGTCTGCATTTAAATAAAAACAGCTGTGAAGACTGAATGAACACACGCAGTTACCTCCTCCTCTTTCAGATCACTCAACTCAGCTGGGCATGTTTTCTGAAAGATCTCCTCTGCTTGACCGTTCTCAATCAGGTCCTCCTTCACCTCTTCTGATGCCAGGTCCTGTTTCACACAAAACCAGAAGCGGTTACAGTGATGTAATATGTGTGTTATTTCAAAGCACAGAGGTCAGTAGTTTGACATTAACCTCATGTATCATTATAAAGACAACGGAGACTTGTAAAATATTGTCAACATTTGCCTCATTACTTGGCATGACGTTTAAAACCATTGGGCTGGAACATCAGCAACTACAGACTAACTGTTACACACACACACACACACACACACACACACACACACACCTCTTCTCCAATGATGGTAACCTTTGGAAAGCGTTTGGACAGGGAAGCACAAATACTCTGCTGTGCCAGTCTGTCTGCTAGAGTCTGTAGATCATTAGCACCTGTCTGGGCAAAAAGGAATAGATTAAAGTTGTCTTTCGCAGACAAAGAACCTTCAAATGTTTGGGTTTCTGTAGGTTGTCCCCCATTTGAGCAACGCCCAAAAGTAAACAGTTCTCACCTTTTCCACAATGCCCAGCTCTCCACTGTGCAGGACATTTCTGACAATGGCCCCTGCCTTTTCTGCCACACAGTAGGCCGAGGCCACCAGCCGCAACACCACCGGAGGACTGCCAGACATCCCTAAAGGCAGATTATCAGTAGCAAATAGACAAAAAAAATGTGAGTGTGTATTTACAACACTGTGACTGTAAACAATGACTTGCCATTTCTACACATTTTTGCTTGAGTTTTATGATGCTGATTTTATTATAGGTTTTAAGATGACACATCTTTCTGATCTACTTAATACAGACAATGTTATGATCAGCAAAGATATCTATGTGCTATTGCAATTTTTACTGGCATCTGTGTAGCGTGATCTGTAGATACAGTCTTCATATCTAAAAGAATGAGAAGAGCTACTGCAGTTTCGTAACATAAACTATCGATCATGCTTTGTACGATTTCAAGCAACAGTTAATAAACAAGTACTTTGATCCAGTATAAAATGAAATACGCAAATGACTTACTGAAAAAAGGAAAAATGTTTCAACTTCAGCAGAACATGCAGCAGAACAGCTCACTCGCACTGAATGAATAGACTTCCGCAAATAAATAGGTGAAAGGCGCGTCAAAGAGAAACATAGCGCCGTGAGTCAAGATAGTACTGTTCTATTCGAAACTAAATCTGCCAGAAAAAAAGAGTTTTAATCTTTATACGAGTTTTAAATATCTGCATTTAGTTTTATGCAGTCACAACAATAGGTTTATTGAAATAAGATTTGTTTTCGAACTTACACCCATGCTTTACACGCTGTAATAGCAGGCGAAACTCCGGATACAAGTAACAACACCATTTTGTTTACTAATCATCTTTACATCCGGGTACGTTCAGTCGATCTTTTTCTTTTCTTTAAAAACAAAATAGTTTTCTTTCTTTCTTTATGATTGTATGGTTATGATTATTCTTTATTATTATTATTATTATTATTATTATGTTGTTGTTGTTGTTGTTATATTTTTCAATTAATCATTTTACAAAACTAAATAATCATGGATTACTTACTTTACAAAAAAAAAAACTATACAAATATGTATAATTCCTTACTATAAACACATGAAGTAAATACATACAACAAAAATCTCTTTTCCCCCACAGAAGACCTAAACAAAGACACAAAGACTCAACTTGTTTATATATAATAAGAATATGTTGTAGGTCTAAGAGGGCTTTAAGTACTGCTACCAATTCTGCCTACAAACTGTAGTACTACAATATGGGGTTATTATTAATGGGTTAATAATGTATGCAGTCTGTAAATTCATGTGTATTGATGCATGCACGCATAGAGATAAGTAAGTAAGTGCTTTATTTGTCATTGTACAACCGTACAACAAAATTGTGTTCAAGTGTTAGTCCTGAGCCGCATTGCCACAACCTGACCAGTATGTTTTTGGAGGTCGGGGAAACCGTAGGAAACCTGGCTGCCTGCCTTTAGTGCTCCTCTGATCTTCTGAAACGGTGCACCGCCTCTTGGGTTTGCCACTGTTTCAGAGCGTGGTGTCCTGCACTAATCAGCTCCACCTCCTCCTTCCTCTTCCTCCTGTGCAGCTTCCACCACTCCACAACAGCCTTTCACCATCTTCTGAAGATCTTAGCAGTTAATCTGTTTTATTCTCTAGTAAACGTCCATTAGCCAGAACAATAGTAGGGATAGAAGGCATTTGTGGCTTAGCTGTGAGTCTTGCCCGGATACCTCCTCACTTGTCCCTTTTTTGTTTTCTGTTGCGCCTCTGCTGACGCCTCCACTGTGCAGCAGGTGTAGGGGCTCTTGGTGCCTCTTCCGTGTTTCAGAAGAAGAAGACATTTGTATTATTTATTATCATTCATGAGGATATGTTTACGGTGACATTATTTTCAGAGAATAGTGGAATGTTTTGTAGGAAATAGATATAAAGTTGCATTTTCTTATCCTAGACCTGTTTAAAAAAGAGTAACAGCATTTAATTAATGAACCACACCACTGTTTGCATAAGTGTATATCTTACTGTATTAAGCTTCTGCAATGTCCAAAGTTCCTGTGTTGTATTCATTTTTCACCAAGATCTTGTATCGATGATGGGAGAGTGTGACCACTGTGCAAAGCTTTCTTTGGGATCTTTGGGATGTGCTGGCCTCCCAAAGATTCTCAATGGGGTTCAGATCTGCACTCTGTGGCGGGCAATTCATCTCATGCTCCCTGAACCACTCTTTCACAATGTGAGCCTGATGAATCCTGGCACTGTCATCTTGGAATATACCTGTGCCATCAGGGAAGAAGAAATCCATGGATGGAATAACCTGGTCATTCAGGATGTTCAGGTAGTCATCTGATCTAAAAGGTTTGTAAACACCATCAGCATCCTTGCTAGCCTGGCCTTAGCCATCCGTGAACTCCGGTCAATTATCTTTTCCCTACATGTACGTCTGGGCTTGATCTCAGTGGCTGCGTTTCATCGGTTGAATTTCAATGGTCCAGATGTGATTCTAAAGACTGTCCCATTAGGAGACTTCTACTTGGAAGGGTCAAATGTCACGCTGTGCATAGTTGACTAGACCTGAGGCGTCAGAGATTACCTGGTCTCATAATGAGGGCTGCTATCATACCACATGTATGTATATTATATTTACTAGTTAATGTTAAGTTAATGTAAAATAAATATATATGCAATAACTGTACAATTTTACACAATTCTTATTAATAGTAATGTTGCTTGTGTAACAGTGTATTCTCATATGATAACATCAGGTTTCAGAAAATAAAACAAATAATGTGATGGATAATTGAATGTGTTTTATTCGATCATGGAAAATGACATCAGCATTTTTGGTGTTATTACACAGTACTAGTGTCACATGTCACATGTCGCAAAGGTAATGATTCATCCATGTGTCATATCAGAGGGCTATATAAATGTGATTTTGTTCTGAATAAACTCAAGCTGGTCTTTGCTTTCTGATGAATGAGACATACTAACTGACACAGTGGCAGCGCGGCTCAGCCGCAGCAGCTCAGGACTGAGACCTGAACAATATTTCGTTGTACAGTTGTACAATGACAATAAAGCACTTACTTATTATCTTCAATTAAATAACATATTTTATGCAATAGATTTACACACACAAGAAAGTTGATGTACTTTCATTGTGTTGAGTAATCTACATAGTCTCTGCCTCTAAATGCTGTCATTTTCTGACAGATTAGGATCAATCCAAGTCTATCTAGCCCAGATGATCCATGAACTGTTGTTTTAGCCATTTTAGATCAATATAGCATTTTCTAACCAAACAAGCGTCAGATGGTGATTAAGGTGTGTTTAAAATAATTTCCAAATACCAGCAAAAAGCATAATACCACCTCTGAAATTGTATTGTGACCGTAAGTGAAAAAAAGGCCACACGATCCAATGTGTAACACAAATCCGAATCATTCACTCTGAAAATATTTGTTATTTCCAGATGTTGAAGATGTCAAAGCTGTCCCATTAAAAGACATCTACTCTGAGGGTTAGGTTAGGTTGACGTCGATATCATAGGCCTCACATCTGAATGGCCCAATGTTGTCGCGGCTCACGGCGGTCAGAGTGAACACTGGTGTCTTGAAGGGGAGGCTGTGCGTGCGGTTGTACCAGGAGAACTTCAGATCTGTTCCTGATGCCGTCAAGCAGTAAATGTAATTGAATCCAAGTCAGTGCCATTACCAGGTAATTCACCAGATCAGATCGGACGGAAGATTATACTTATAATGGGCTGAGACCGTTAAATATTTAGCTCTAAAAGTTATATTTTAGCACAGTAAAACAACCATGTGTATAAATTTTATTAAAAAAAATAAAATAAAAAACTCTTCCTCACCCTCCGCGGGCGGTCTCTTTCTCCTCCAAGCTCGGGTCCTCTACCAGAGGCCTGGGAGCCTGAGGGTTCTGCGCAGTATCTTTGCAGTTCATAGAACTGCACTTTTCTGGACCGAGATGTCTGATGTATTTCCTGGGATCTGCTGGAGCCACTCCTCCAGTTTGGGGGTCACTGCCCCGAGTGCCCCACCATGCCTTCTCTAGCTCCTCTGAGCCCCTGGTATTTCTCTAGTTTCTCATGTTCCTTTTCCTGATGAAGTATTGCTATGTCAACCACCACGGCTTTCCTCTGCTCTTTGTCCACCACTACGATGTCCGGTTGGTTCGCTATTACCATTCTGTCCGTCTGTATCTGGAAGTCCCACAGGATCTGGGCTCTATCTATATATATATATATATATATACGTTTGAAAGGATTGGATTTTGTGCAGTATTGTTAAGAGAAATAACAATGGATTGATGAATAGAGTTCGGGAAATTCCACAGTTACCATGGAGATTGGCCATCTTTGCAGCTGTTAGCATACATTTCCATTGACTAACATGAGCTAAAAACAGTATAAAAAGTGGAGTGAAAAAAGCCGTGGAACAGCGTCGTTAGCTGCTGAGTTACTGCTGGTAAATACATCTAACTCACTGTGGTGTCCAAGTGTTTCAATATGAACAATAACTCCAGTATTTTAACTTATAAAATCTCCATTAGTTTACAATTTTTGCTAATCCCATAATGCTTAACGGCAGGATGTCTTATACAGGAGAAGTTTATTTACCATCGTTACGGGACCCGGACACATGAACTCAAGACATTTGTGCTAGTCCTACCATTCAAGTCTGTCTATGGCTGGAGACGGATGAGGATCCCAAGCTGTAGCAACACTGGCTGACTGCGCGGCCATGACGAGTGCGAGGCGATCACAAGATAGGAGCCTTTATCACTGCTTGCAGCTTTAATTGCATTATATTTTTTACCTCTTATTTTATATTTTGAACATAACAAATGAAAAACAACGATTAATTTGACAGTGAAACTATCCAAAAAGTTAGAATTCTTTACTATAAAACAAATGAATATAATACATTAAGAATGTCTTTCTCAAACACAAACACAAAGACAGCATTTTCTTTTCACTTTTGTTTCCTTAAATTTGTTATGAGAATATGTTGTAGATCAGTGATTCCCAAACTTTTTGGAGCCGTGTACCCCCTGAAGCTTTAGGTGACGAGTCACGTACCCCCTAGTTTGACGCGATTGAAAACACTGGGAATATCACATATATTTTATTTCCTCAATTATTACAGTGAACTCAAGCAGGTTTTCCACATTCAATATGTTTTTGCTTGTTTGGGTGATTAAGGCTATTAAGAATATGTAAATACAAAAAAAAATGTAATGAAATGCCAGTTTTTGATTATTTTGGAAACAAGACTGTTAGTGTGAATGGATAAAGCTGAGTGTTTTGCTTTGTCCCAGTGGGCCAGGGCTCTGCTGCTTTTGTCACTCATTCTGAACATCAGACTCTGCGCTCTGGCCCCGCCCCCTCTGCGTCTCACTCAGTTGTACTGTCAAACCACCGGTACAGACTCAAATGTGCTGGTTTAAGCTTTGGTTAAAGCGGAGATAATGTATACGCAGGACATAACCATCTCTGCACGTGACACCGTGTAGTCGGTGGTTGTATTACTAAATATTTTGGGAGCCGACAACGCCACCTAGTTGAGGGACTAGGACCCGAAACAAGGCTACGAGGTTCGAATTCACAGGGGTGAGCAGTGAGACCAGAGAATAATAAAAGTTACTTGAATTTTTATTACAACAATCAAAATAATGACAGTCAAAAATAGTTAAAAGCTAGGCCTTATCAGTTTTGTCCTCGGACCCGTCTGTTTCCTTCAGCCGGTCGGTTCCTCCTATGGCACCCCTTCCGCCTGCCGGACGACACACAGGCCAGCAAAAGCGCACACACAAGAAATACCTAGAGCGCGCGGCTCTCACTTTAGAAGCACCACTTTTACTTCAGGCTACTCACAGAGAAGGCAGGGTTTCCCCTGCCGCTGCGTGTATTCCACGTCGTGGTGCTTCACCCGCCGCCTGTCTGCCTCCTTCTGTCCAAGCGGCCGATTGCGCTTCAATTGCTGCCACAAGCCCGTGCCATCCTGCCCTCGTCCTCTGCGGTCGACCGTACGTGCGTCGTACCTGCTCTCGGAGTTGCCTCTCACACTTGACACCCCGTTGTCTGCCATACACTCTCCTTTTATCCACTTCTGCTGCTGCACTGATTTGTTGATTGTCCCCAGGTGCGACTAGCCAGTGACGGTGGTGTGGGCGGGCCCGCACCAATCAAACTCAAAATATTTATAAAACATGCAACAAAACTGAAAATTACCAAATAATATCAAACATGTACATACAGAGTAAAAATAAACAATAATAATGGCCATGGGCCCACAACCTTACATCAGCTCGTAAATTTGAATGTATTTGTCAGATACAAAGCCACGGGTTTAGTGGCAGAGGAGATGCTTCTCCTTCTCCCCTCACTCCTCAGATCAGAATGCGAGGAAAACTCCTGTTGCAAATCGAAGTCACCGTCAGTCTGACGGCACGCGCACAAGATCCTGACAGATATGACAGAAAATGCAACTCCATCGAACTTTGGCGCTGCTGTTATTGCGAGGGCTGACGCAGCCTCAGCCGCGCTCTCGGCCTCCGCGGAGTTTTACGCGCTCCGGTCCAAAGCGGCTCTTGAGGTTTGGTTCTGAAGTGGACATGTTTAGGTCCAGAACAAGCTCATCCACGTCTGAATATAGAACTCTAAAGGGACTCTTTCGCCTGTATAAGCGCGTTCCCCGTGCGGCGGTTTTAACGGGTCAGTATCAATAAACTTTTATTTTCTTTGCGTGCCCCCGGGGGTACGCGTACCACAGTTTGGGAACCCCTGTTGTAGATCTAAGAGGGCTGTAAGTACTGCAACCACTTCTGCCTAAAAACAGTACTAGTGCAACATAGATTTGTTAGTCTGTTAATAAATGCTTATGCATGCACACATGGAGACTTGATTCAGGAGAAACGTTTTGTAGAAAATAGCCATAAAGGAACGTTGTATTTTCTTGTCACCAGACCCGTTTAAAATAAGAGTTATGACAATGAATTAATGAACCACACCATTTATTGCATCAGTGTAAATCTTACTGTATTAACGTCCTTGTGCTCTGATTCCTGAAACAAAGATATAAATTGTAAGTTTCTGTTGGAATATTTAAGAAAAGGCCTCATTTTACAACCTACTTTTTCTTTTATCCACATAGTAACGTGCGCCAGCAGATCCAAAAGCAGCCAAAAGACATGTGATTGCTATTGCAGCAAGCGCCCCCATCTGAGAGAGCCGCTTTATGGAGGACCGTGGTTGCCAAAACAATAAATATATATATATATATAAATAAATATATAAATAAATAAATAAAATAAAGATAAAATTTGCAAAGAAATGCATGCATTTATTATATTTAAGTGCATTTATTTATATATATATTTATTGTTTCTGCAGCCACGGTCCTCCATACTGCTTGGACAAATCCTTAAAAAAATTGAATAATATTCAAATTCATATCACAAATTAAATAGGTAAGACATCCTTTACACCAAAAAAATAACATTATTGTTACTGCTTATGGAGGTTTTCTGAATAATGTAAAAGTTTTTCTCCAACAACAAGAAAGAAAAATTTAATTTCATTTATTTGAATTAGGACAGTACATATTAATCAATGTGTCGGCCGACAGCTTCCACATAAATATGCTGGAATTAGCACAAAAGCTAAATCCATTGTCCTAAGGCAGGTAGAAAAAAACAAACACACACAATAAGACAACATTAGTTAAGCAATAGCATAATACAAGAATAAAGATAAAGTCCAAGGAAAAGCATAAGTTTATTAATGGGAGCATGACTGTTTGGACTTCAACTAATTTTTAAGGACCCCTTTAAATGTTAGGAAGGTCCCACAGTTTCGTATGTGCGCCGGCAAATAACTCTTTATTCACTTGATGTTAGCGCAACTTAGTGTAAGTGTACAAAATATTGAATACTTAGGAGCCGATGACATAAACTTTAAACTGCAGTCTCTACAGAACGTTTTCGAATGACATCGTGTAAGTAACCTCTTATCACTTACGTTTTTCAACAGAGATGTTCAGAGGCGGAGATGATTTATAGATCATGGTTTTGTTGTTGAAGGCCTCACAGCTGTAAAGCCCGCTGTGTTCTGTTGTAAGGGGATCCAGAACTAGCTCTGGTCCAGAAACTGGGAGTGGATCCGAATTTAAAGACCAGGTAATCTCACCAGCCTCAGGTCGAGAGTCGACTATGCACGACAGAGTGAGTTTGAATCCCTCTGTGTAGATGTCGTTTAATGGGACAGCTTTGACATCTTTGACATCTGGACCATCTGGAAATAACACATTTTTTAGAGTGAATGATTCGGATTTGTGTTACACATTTTTACAGTGAATTACATAACCTTTCTTATGGGGCCAAGAAATGTTAGTTTTGCAGGTTTTTGCTAAAACTTCGTGCCTCTGATCAAAGGCACGAAAAGACCAGACAGGAACGCATAAACTCGTCTAAGCTCGGGTAAGAACATATCTCACGGAGTTTTTGAGGATCTGTCCTTTATTTTGAGTTGTATTTTAATCGCAAACGTATCACTTTCTACACCACTACATTTCTACAAAACTTACAAAGTAAAACCACAAAGTTGGTCCCATTTTAGGGATAAAAGTATTTCTTCAATACTTCAGGACTTTAGAATAATTTGACTGAGCAACTTTTACTTTTATGGTTATTTTTGACATGGCAAGAAAATCCAAATACTTACAAAGAACTGGACGGGGTAGTACCAACTCTGGCCTGCAACTCTTCTATTTATGGCCACCCCATAGTAAATTCCACTGGGCCCAGAAGAGAATTTTGTTCAGCTCATCAACTATTTATGTTCGTAGTTGTACACTGTTGTACATAATCTTCAGAAAATGCATTGGTCAATCGGGCCTAAAACGGACAGACTTACAGCTGACAGTGAGGCTGAGCGGTTCACTGGATGCTGAACTGATCAGATTAATGGCCCGACATCTGAAGGGCCCGTCATGGCAGCTCACGGTGGTCAGAGTGAGCACTGGTGACTCCGTGGGTAATCTGCGCGTGCCGTTTAACCATGTGAAACTCAGACTGGTTCCTGATGCCGTCGAGCAGGTGAGATTCACAGAGCTCTGGTTCTCAATCAGGTCTGTGGCACTGGCAGACACTCTCACATCCGAGACGCGCTCTGAGGAGGATCATCACAAACTATTATTTGCAGCACCATTGGGGTTAGAAAATGGAGTTTGGTTTGTAGAGATTCCTTGAGGTGTAGACTCTTTACTAGATTATATTACGCTGGTGCTGCTTCTAAAACTAAAGCTACCACTATACAGCGCATGACTGTGCAGGACTTACTGTACACACTCACTCCAAACCTTATGTTGATCTGTGGACCTTCTGCGAGGGTTATGTCGACTGTGTAGATGCCACCATCGTCCAAAATGAGATTTCTGAGCTCAAGGGATCCATCAGAGAACAGAGTGATCCTGTCTGCATACTCGAGGTTAGTAAAGTTATCAGACTCAGTACTTATAGTAATTATAGTTGTATTTGAGATCTTCCAGGATATGAATGTAAATGGGGCTGGGTCTCGAGATGTGTTGCACAGGGCAGTTTCCCCGACACCTTTTAGCAGCCAAACGTCAAAGGGGGCCAGGAGCCAATAGGATGTCCAGTGGCCAAACCTGACAGAGAAAAGAAAACACTGACACTTTCTAACATCACTTTCTTTGGTTGATACAATAGCATATGCAAATCTCATTAAAATATTACCCGAGTGAAAGTAGTTGATTCTTGGTTAATGCCAATCTATACTCCTACAGAGCAATAAGTGCCATTCTGTACTGTGAGAATATGATTATTATGAGCTTGACGAACATCAAAGTCAGTGCCACGCGCTAGTGGCGTCACTGGTACAGTTGTCTGCTCTAAACCTTTGTGTGTTATTGTTTTTTATTGGACCTCATGTCTGCAATAAAGGTTGATGACGATGTACCAAGTATTCACCAGACTAGAGTAGAGAACACAAACACCTGCTTTTCACTCACTTATAATGGGCTGAGACCATTAAATATTTAGCTCTAAAGTTGCATTTTAGTGCAGTATAACAACTCTATGTGTGGAAAGATGATTATACACATTTTTTCTGTTGCTTGAAGAACATATGGTGAGTGTATTTTAGACGTAAGAAAATCCATAGTATATAATATCACATTTTAAATGATTGGAGTTTGTGCAGTATAGCATAGTTGGAACAGGGAATACTGTTGCCCATTTAACAGTTGAGAGGGAGCTTTATATTTTGGAGTTTGACAAAGATTATGACTGCCAGTGTCATGTGAAGTATTAGTGCTAAATGAAAATGACAGTGTATAAAGTTGTATAATGGATAAAGCAGATACTTGAAGTTTGAGGTTTATTCTTCCAAAGCTGTCAACATGGCCAAAGCCACTGCGATCTTCTTGTCATGGGTTGAATTCCAAAAACCACAGATGGCCACGACTAAACGTAATGAAAAAAAGATACAACACAATACAAGTATAAAACTGTGAATAAATACTCACCTAACACGGCACATACGATGACTGCTTGCACCAGGCCCATAGCGTCCACTGAGGACAAAGTACAAGTTGGCAGAACTCATATGGAAGCAATTATGTTTTATTCCATGATGATCCTTTGAATAATCATTATCTGTATGAATTGTAAAAAGAAGAAACAACTCTTGTAATGCACCTTTACTGTTTTAACATTTACAACTGAGGTTTAGTCCGTTTTAGATTTGAGCTTTTTAATATCAGGTACAAGTTTGCCTATTTGATTGTATGCCTCGTGTTATATAGTTATTTAAACAGGCCGCTCATACAGGAGAGTTTCACTCTCATTGGCCCCTCCCTGTATAAAAAAGATACAATAGAAATGTTGAAATATATTAGCATCCTGAACTGCAGTTTTAGAGATCTTCTGAGGTCCTACCATCATAGTTTGGGCCTTCAAACTTGCTCAAATTCCTCTGCCTACCTATTTAAACTTCTAATTAACAGCTTTAGACACATTTCTGTTGTTACTATCCCTGCATGCTTGTCTGCTTCACATGTTCCACAAATTTCACTGTAGTGAATGATATTTTGTTGTAGGTACCAACATGAACAGAATGAATCATGTTATGCCATAGTACTTGTAGATTTTATTTTCCTCGTAGTTACAACAAAACAACAAGCATAACATTTGAATTCTCATTCTTATGCTATTTACATAATTTATTAGATTTTTTTAAACACCTAGTACCCTGTCTTGCAACCACAACAGCACCCATGGTCACAGGAGTAGACAATGAGTATAAAGTGCCTTTGCTTGGGACAGTTTGAACCAGCTACCACTGAAACACCGTCACCCCATTCTTAAAATACTAATAATTATAACGAAAAGCTGCACAGTTCTTCATCTGTTTGCAAGCGGCCTGTAGCCCATCTCTCCTTCCAGTTGCTCTGCAGTGAGTGATCCCAGCAGGGGCTGACAATCCGGGTTGAAGACAGAGTAAGCGCTGAGCTCGCCGGGCTGACGGTCCTCGGAGCTCCTCAGTCCTTCATAGATCCAGTAAAACAGAGACAGGACAAAGAAGGGCAGGCCAAACTCCAGCTCTGCAAACAGACCCAGAAGAACCAGCCACAGCAGGATTTTGAGCAATGTGAGGTTTGTAAAGGCCAGTCTGGAGGAGAGCCACCGACCCAACGCGGTGTCTAGCAGCCAGTCACTCCTCTCCTGAAAAAAGATACAAACTTAACTTTAGAGATGCACAGTAACAACTTATTGTTTTTACTTAACACCTCTCATTTGGGCTTCGTCAGTGAGGAAGTTTCTTCTTGTGAAGTCCAAGAAGCTACATAAATACTACTAATCCAGGTATGTTATCTACCGTCTTGACAGAATAATCAGTCTCCATTCCAGCCGATCAGATGTCTATAAACATGTTCTGAAAGGCATTCTAGTACTAGTTACTAGCCATTCATAATTAGAGGCCGATGCCGATATATTGGGATTTTAAATGGCCGATGCCGATAAGCATTGTCGATATTTTTGGCCGATTTTTTTCAAATTTCTTGTCTATAATCCTATATGAGGCTTCTAAACTGTAAAATGTGATTTATTAGGGGCATACGGCTGATTTATTAAAAACATTCCTGGTTTTCTCTGAGTGATTGCCAGTCTTGCTTAGTTGATGTTAGCATTAGCAGTCTGCTGGGGGTCAGTCCTATGTTCCCCGGTACCTATGTTCCCCGGTACCTATGTTCTAGGGCTGAAAGATATATCGTTATCGTATCGATATCAAGATATGAACATTCAAAATATTAAAATCGGAAAAAAAAGATATAAAGGATATAGATTTTCATCAATAAAACTGCACTCTTTTATATTATGATTTAATTTTCTGAAAAATGCTTAGTTTTCACCTAACCCATAGTTATATCGTATCGATATCGAGATATCTGGCATGAATATCGAGATATGAAATGTTGTCCATATCGTTCAGCCCTACTATGTTCCCCCACTTCTATTGATTAAGATTAGGCATCAGCCCACTATCCTTAAGGTTAGTGGCTAGGGCAGGGTCAGGGTTAAACTGCTTGATATATGTATGACCTTTCACTCTCATGACTTGTGATTGGTTGAAGTACCATTTCACCTACGGAAAAAAAAATCGCACCCGGGGAACATAGGACCTGGGGAACATAGGTATGCACCCGTCTGCTGCTAGCTTACCACATTGATGCTAACCACAGCATTTTGTGTAGCGATCAAAAATACAATTGCAAAGGTTAAAACTAACTCAGCGATTGAAGTCTCCAGGTGATGAGCTGCAGCATGTCCATATTCACTGAGGTTTAGTCGTTTTTTTCAGACCGATTTTCATTGTGATGTTTCTCAGTCCCCTTGAGGCCTAAGAGGGTGTTGTTGAGCTCATATTAAAGCTATTTCCAGAGCAAAAAACGGGAAGTCACTTTCGGATAGCAGATATCAAAAAATTCCCAAATAGGAATTTAATAGAGATGAATAGAAATGAATAGAGGTTGGCCTCTATTCATAATCATACATGGTTAATGCCTATGCATGTGCTTAAAATGTGAAGAATACAGAAAACTTTACTTGATTCAAAATTATAATTCGAAATCTAATCTAATACTTGTGAGTATAAAAATGGCAATCTTTCTAAATTTGTGCAAACCCTTTAAGTCTATGGCTTACGTCAAAGGACCTTTACTTACTACATAACCCACCCACCTGGATGACGAGCTTTCAAAGACAAATATTGGGGATACACATTGTATTTCTCACTTTTTCTTCCCCAATGGGTGGCAAAAAAAGAACATTCATTTACTGCTGAGAATATAATAGTCTAACTTAAACCTGGGGTACCTGATTTTTCCTGCACACCGATTTGTTTTTGTTTTTTTTGGCCCAAACTCGTTTCTAGCTCTCACAATCCGTCTTGCACATGCGAAGTGTTCAAATAAATTGTGTTTCACGTCGGTGTAAAGCTTTGACCAGTGGCAAAGTGAAGCAGTAGGAACTCATTTAGATTCTACTTCTGTCTTCTATCCCTCAATAAACATTTAGGTGAAGACAATACAACAAGGTCTGTTTTTGCTGTGTTTACACATACTCTGTGGAGTTAAACACAAATTTACTCTTCAACAACAAAAAGTCAGGTACCCCAGCTTTAATGTAGTTGACACAAGGAGATAAAGAATCAGTTATAGCAAAGTAGCTGGGAAGCACTACCTGCTCTGGTTCGTTTTGGACTACAGTCGGTTCTTCCTGTGTCTTCTCCTCTGTCCTTTCCTCTGTAGACTGTGCCATTGTGTTCTCTGGCTCTGGGGGCACAGGCTGATCTTTTGGGCAGCTTGTTTTCGGGCTCTAAACTCCGCAAGTTTCTTCTCCATCAAGAAACTGCGAGACGTCAACGAGGCTAACGCTATAATAATGCTAATAAATTGCCGTTAGCTCAAATACGTTTAAATTAATTTATACTTCCCGATAAGCTTTGGAAATGTTAAAAGTTATAGTTCGTTTTCATTCGGTTAAGAATTTAGCGTATTTTTTTTGATGTTACGAAGCCACAAGTTTAACTTTGTGTTTGTTTACTTTGTTGATGTCCACGTTAGTCTTTCAGGCGGAAGTGATGTCGTAAAGGAGTTTCGGTTTGTCGTAAATGGTCGTGCACAGCTCTTCACGGACAAGCTTAAGCTAGGCTCTTTTACATCTCGGTGGTATGTATCTAATCTAAACTCATTTTAACTATTTAAGGCTATATTGAATGTATTTAGCACCATTTCAATACGTGTGATTGAATAGTCATTTGCATATTATTCTCGTCGAAGCATCGTTGTAGTTTCCTTTGGGCGTTAGCATCATGTTTCTGTCCATTTGAGTTTGTGGTGTGAAATTCTATAGATCACACATTTTATTTTCCTTTTTCAGTCATGGCTTCAGCTCCAGCACAGCAACCCACTCTGACGGTCGAACAAACCAGAGGTGAAAAGACTTACTTTTAGGCTTACTTCTATCTAACAGTAATTGCTTGCATCCTTGCTGTTTTCCGTTTTGGCAATAGTTAAAACCAGTCAAAAATGGAAACAATTATACCAGGAGGAATTCAATAAATGGATGCTACAAAACAAAATTGTGAAGTTAGGATAGCTGTGTTTAATATCCGCAATTGTCACAGTTCCCCCATTGATCTATCTCCATTGTATTTAATGTTTCATATTCAAATCAAATTAGATTTTCCCGATATGGTTTATGAATTCACCCAAGGCAGACATAAAAATTATATTTAAAATGAATCTTCCTGGATATAACTTTCTACTGTGTTTTGTATCCCCTTCCCTGTCCTTTTAATTGCTCTTAAAGCATTGTTTGTTGAATTGTAAGCGTTAATATTTTTGCCTGATGAAATAAGGTAAATAAATCCAATAAAAAATATGAGTGCGTTTTTTACAATACTACACACATGCAAGATCCTGTAGTGGAAGATGGTAAACCTGAAGTTTCGGAGACCGTTTCTGCATTAACTCTCTGTCCCAGTGGTGCTGAGTGAGGTGATCCAGGCCTTCGCCGCCCCGGAGAACACTGCTCGGATGGACGAGGCGAGAGAGAGCGCATGCAATGACATGGGCAAGATGTTACAGCTGGTGCTCCCAGTCGCTACACAGATACAACAAGATGTCATCAAAGCATATGGATTCAACAATGAAGGAGAGGGTAAGATGGCGTTATAGCTTTGTGTGATTTTGGTCCAGGACCACCGTGCAACTAGACTTGACGTCTAATACTCCTTTTAGGTGTGCTTAAATTTGCCAGACTGGTGAAGATGTACGAAACGCAGGATCCAGAAATTGCTGCCATGTCGGCCAAACTCAAGTCTTTGCTCCTTCCTCCGCTTTCAACGCCACCCATAGGGGGCGCCATTCCTGCTTCGTAGAGGCTGCAAGTAACAACTTCTAATAAAGTGGTCATCTTTCGCGCTGTATTGACCGCATGTCTAATTTACTTTTGCCGTTTTATTGCCATTGAGGGAAGCCTTTTTTATAACATTGTCTGGTTTTGTATTGTTAAATTATTTCTTTTAATGCAATATTTATTTCCTTTTGACATCGTTTTAAACATTGCCATAGTCTTTTGTACCATTTTATATGCATCAAAGCAATGAACTTGTATTAATAAATTAAACTTTTTGGAATTCTGGTTTGTTTTAGTCAAGAAAATGTAAATATTCATGTTAGATCTTTAATAAAGCGACACTCTGGGAACCATGAATAAGTCAGGATTAAAAGTGCATACATACAGGAAACAAAGTAGTTGACACAAATAAAATTTCGCTTTTGACAATGTAGTTATTCATCACGAATATAAAAAAAGTGTATATAAATGATAAAGTGCTTGACAAAAACTGTGCAAGAGTGCAGCCATAACTAGTGATCTATATAAATGTGCACATTTTCAACCTGTAAATATGTACCTTTCAGCCACATGTGTCATGTTTAAAGTCACCCAACAGCCTTTAGATACAGTGTTACTGCTGTGTTAGTACAATAATAAAATCATCACACATGTAAAAATTGCTTAAAAACGATATGGAAAAATTAAATAGTCAGAGGTTCTGTTGGTGACTCCTCACATCTCAAAGTGACGGAAGATGCTCTCGACATAAGCCAGTACTCTCTGCCAGTCCGGTCCATCCACTTTAAGCATGTCCTCCGCTGTCTGAGCAAGAGCAAAACAAAGATGTTGAGAACAATTTCAAATATACGGCATCTATGCAGACCATAGTGTTGAGTTACCAGTGTGGCAGTGATTCCTATGGTCTCTCCAGTCATAAAGGCAAGACTCAGATTTTCACTCTGTAAAAACGGTTAAAAGTAATAAACGAGTGACTGATTGTGTCAGTACAGCTCTGCACAAAGTTATGATGCAGTTGTGGTTCTAAACAGCAGCATCTGGTGGTTTGAAAATGCATGACAGCAATTCACCTTAAAAATGTGAACTCGGCACTGGCTGTGCTCGTTTATTCTTAAATCAAGTCGACACAAATGAGCCAATTTAACCAGATAATAGGAAAGTGATAAGTTGCCTTGTGCATTAAATGTGCTATATATAAAAAGGTCCAAAGACATGGACAATGGCTATATGCACTGGATGGTTGACAGCCTAGATTCATTCAGTATGGGAGATTCATAATAAATTTGTCCTGACACATTCAGGTCTTTTGATAATGAGAAAAGTCAGAATATCTTAGGTAATCAGGAGTATTAGCATTATATTGTAAGACAATATAGTAAATGGCTGGAAATGTCACCTTGTTATCTGCTCTGAGGTTGTCAAAGGGGATAGCATCAGGTAAATATGTGTGATACAAAGCACAAAAGGCCAAGCCGTCCTCCCAGCTGCTGCTGAAGTTGGTTATCTCAATATTCTGCAAGCACAATTCAATCTAAACATAACTTCATATAAACACGGTATGGACATGATGAAGCCACTCACCTCGTAGTTTTGTGTTCGCTCTTGGCACCAGCGCAGCAAAGAGTTTCTTCTGGAGCCGCCATGACGCCGCAGCAAGGCACTAAATCCATCCTGCGGTCTGACAAAAAAAAGGTCACACTACAAGATTTCAAAAGGAACCAATACCAAGAGATTTGTACAATAAAGGGGAAAAAAATACCTAAAAGAATCGGCATCCTCTTCCTGTTTTACTGCAAATTAACAAACGCAGGTTTGTTTACATCATTTTATTTAGCAGATAATTCACCTATGGTACCTATGTAGAAGCTGGACCAGCTGTCCTGTCTCTGTAAAGAGCTGTCCATCCTTCCTTTGGTTTCTTCTTTCTAAAGTTTGAAGAACTATAAATATATAGCGCCAGCTTTTTCGCTACACATTTAAATTGAAATGTCATACCTTGTATAAGGGCAAAGATGTGCTTGAGTTTGATTCATTGGTGCTTGGTTGAGCTGAAAGTGGTAGACGGGACAGACTCCTACAGAAAACGTTAATTTAACAAATATATCTGAATAAGTACAGTGCTGCATCAGAGTGCTTTTGTACCAGGATCTTTTGGACAGCATCACGACCCTTCTTGAATCCCGGAGGATACTGGTCCTCTCCTCTTCTTCTCCAGGGCGGCTAAACTGCGAAGGTAACACTCAGCCACGCCCTTCCCGGTCAAACCCACGCTGCCCGTTTCATTTGAACAGTCAGGATTTTGGAGCACTTCATCATCTTGGAGAGTTGAATTTTCCCTTGTACACGTTAAGGCTTGTGTTTTTTGCTCCTCTGTCTTCACCTCCAGCCTCTGAATTTCATCACTGTTGAGCCTTGTACGTCTTGCGGCCTGTTGCTTCTGCAGCGTGAGTTCGATGAGTTTGCGACAGGCCACTTTGTGTTCCTCTCTCAGGTCCTGCAGTTCTCGGTCTTTGGCCTGCTCCCTGGTCAAAACCTGATCCTGCTGTCGCTCCAAAGCCTGACATCGGCCCTGCAGAGACTCTAGAGACTCCTCAGACTCCAGTCGCAGTCTGTCGGCTACAGACACCGCCACCTGCAGGTCACTCTGGAACTGCTGCCAGTCCTCACGCTCGCTCTGCACCAGGACACGCACACAGTAAAAAAGGACAGGTTGAGAAATAATTGGCTTTAAATGAATGATTTTGGACATGAATGCAGTCAAAATACAGTGGTTCCAAAAGTATTCTGACCTCACCAGTCCCAGCTACAAAAAATGCGTAATGTCTTAATTTGTATGTAGTTTTCAATGGTCATCCGTGTCATTTTATCTCCCATTATAAATTAATATAATTATAGTGTCAGGCTGCTACATAGCAAGGTCTGAAAACTTTCTGAACCCACAGTATAACTGTTGTGCATTTTTTTTAAGATTCATTTCATTCCCTTACTTGGCAAAGTGAATAGTCTTGTTCAGTGCGAGCTCTGGGTCCATTCTTATCCTTTCATTTAAGAAATCACATGCACAATAAACAATTTTTACTGTTAGTACTGTAATAACGAACGTTATTGGCTCAAGTAGTAGGAATGTAACAACATGCAAATCTCTTGGTGGAAGTCTTCTTACCGCACACACAGGAGCGTTAAGAAGAAAAATGAAAGACAAAAAACAGTGCCAGGTCTTCCATGCAAAGCCATGCGATTTAGGAGCTTGCATTTTGATGTTTTAAAAATGTGCGTAGGACTAGGGCTGAACAGTATGTCGGTAAATTATTACTATCCCAACATTAGGTGACGAAATATCCATAGTGCAATAGCAATGAGATAAATAGCCTAAAAGTTACATTTTAGTTATGATTTTTCTATTTTACAAAATGGCTAATCAAAAGTCACAATGTTTATCTCGTATTGTGCAGCCCTACTATGGACTACTCACCCGCAGAGTCTCGCTTAGCCTCTGCACTTCTTGACTCAGCTCATCTCTTTCAGCTATTAAGTGTCTAAGAAGCTCTAGAATGACACAGGAGACGATTGACAAAGGTAAAGTGCAACACGGATGAAGCACTTGTGGAAGTGGCTCTCACCGACAGCGCCGGAGGTGAGGTCTGTGTTATGTGCCAGTCCCAGAGACCTCTGATAGTGCTCCATCAGGCTCAGCAGCACCAGGGTCATCTCCTCATTGGCCCTCTCCACTGTGGCCTGAGGCTCCAGCCCGCTGTCCCGCTCCTGCCAGCTCTGCTCCGAGGGCGACCCTGACAATGCGGACTCTTCTTTGGGACGATCCAGGCTCAGCGCTGCTGTAGTACTGACGCTAGGCGTGGGCAGTATGACGACAAAAAAAAATCTTATTTATGATCAGCTCACACTGCACTGTGGTTGGTTAAAACTGCCTCTCATGATTTGATATACCACAATAACATGTTCTATCGCCCAGCCATACCCGCCACTCGCATTGGTGTGTGTGCCGGCGATGCTGTCCTCGCTGATCACGGCCCAGTCGGAGGGAGGGGACAGCCCGTGTGCCCAGTTCAGGAGGGGAGACAAGGGTGTGAAGGGGGTGGTGCAGGCTGCAGTCTCTGGGTAAGTGGCCGAGTCCGACGAGGCCTTGGAGGAGGCGATCATGGCACTGAGCACTGCCTCGGAGGGCGTGGTGGGGGCTGTTTGGAAGAAGTCCAGAGGAGATCCTGACAATAGAAAAAGGGGATAAAAAAAAAAAAAAAACTACAACTGGTAGAGTTACAGCAGGTAAAACAGAATATTGCTACCCTTATCGCCAAACAGAAAGGCCACTTATCAAACCTTCTAGTCGAGACATGAGCACACTTGACACTAAACCAACACTTGTGCTTTACAAAGAGAGCGTATAACCAAAACGTCATTGCTTATTGGCCACTATGGAGAAAGTGAAATTAATTTGCTACCTCAATTTTTAAGTCAAAACCTGCCTTCTATGCAAGTTAGCAGTGTCCTAATCTATCCTTGTGTTGCAAGTTCAAGCCATGTTATGTGTATAGGATAATTTTAGCCATGCTGTACAAAAGCGTCCATAGATCTTCTCTGCCTCTCCCCGTCGTCCTTGTGTTTTACTGCGGGATAGATCGTTTCCCAGCGGCAGTGGCGTGTGATGTGGTTTGATGAGCTCCCGCTGCCTTCACAAGGGAGCTATTCTCACTCTGTTCACACACACACACACACACACGCTCGTACACGAGTCGAGAGGAAGCCGGAGACGCATTCTAAAACAGCTGGGAGTAAGAGCTAACCAGAGCGAGCTGCCAACAAGACGAGAAGAGCTCCACACGCCAGTCAGCTGCTCTTTGAAGACGACAGGCAGTGGGAGTGCAAAGGAGCTAAATGTGGGACTATTTTTGAGAGATTCTGAGAAATTAGAAAGTAGTTGGATGTGTTCATTGAAATGTGTTGTACTAATCCAGATACGGTTTAGGACAGTGTGCCAATTCCTCAAAACCTTCAAAATGTAGATGTTTTGACTTAGATTATAGAAAGTACTGGGCCAATCCACATGAAACAAAATCTGGCACATCGTTTTCTCTGCCAGTACAAATGAACTATGGTCTAATCATTTTCTTTATATATATATATATATATATATATATATATATATATATATATATATATATCAAAAAGTGGTGGCAATTTCAAATATTGAAAGGGCTTTCAGCCATAAGATTAATATGGCAGGGTTGTGAATGTGACCACACCAAATAATGATCGGGTTAAATACACTGCCTGATCCATAAAAATAAAAATAAAAAGTCACAAGCGCCAATATTGCCTTTAGCTTTACTGCTGTGGTGTTATCTGGACTCTGTGGCAGCCAATCCATGTGTCAAAATGATGTACCACTCTTTTGCAATGTGAGCTCGATGAATCCTGGCATTGTCACCTTGGAATATGCCAGTTCCATCAGGGAAGAAGAAATCCATTTACGGAAGAACCTGGTCATTCATGTTCAGGTCATCAGCTGATCTCATTCTTTGGGTACATAGTGTTGCCGGACCTAAACCTGACTTATTGCATCAACCCCAGGGCAGAACAGTTAGTTACATCAAAGTGGTGACTTGTCTTTTTTTAGTCAGTGTAATTTCTGTGTGGAGAGTTCTTTCAAAAACTTTATCTGCCCCATAGCGCCCCATCATATCTTGCCCTCCATCTGAGATTATGACATTCTCACATTCGAGAATGTGAACCTATTGTGGGTTGCATCATGAGGGGCAAGATGAGGCCTTCTCTATAAGTAAAGAACGTCCAGATAAGATATTAATGTGTGATTGTAGATGATCACATGCTCCTACCTGCAGATCCATGTCCGTCTTTGCTAGCGTGGTTACCCATGATGCCGCAGGAGTCCTGAGATGGACAGTCCAACAACCCCAGTTGCTCCTCCACTCTGTCCTGTAACGTCAGACCTAAAAGCTTCTCCACAAAGCAAAAAAAAAAAAAAAAGTGTATTTATCTTTCTGGAAGATCATTTTAACATTTCAACATTTAGATTAACTGTCTGGACTCTGGACTGTAGATTTGTACACAGAAATCCACAGCGGATTTATTTGCCAGTCAATCTTTCCATTACCGTAATTGGACCTTGTGTTCGATTGAATGGAATTGCTGAGAACAGTCAGACTAATATATTTTCGAAATAAGAAGAGTCTTTTGATGTTAATGCAGATCCTTTACCCTGCGATTTAACTATACTTTGCATAACAAACTCAAACGTCATGAGTCCAGAATTCTACATGATACTCTTATTCCAGTATGAAGCATGATATGACAGTTAATGCATTTTTAAAATATGCAAGAAGAGCCTTTGCATTAAGTTAAAGGAATCCTTACATCTCCCAAGATTTCATTATGTCGTTTACGGAAGAAAATGGCTACTGACCCAACTCAACACAACTGGGTTATTTTGTAATCTAAACAGTTTTAAGACGCATTCTGTCATTACTATAATCACATAGAACGGACAGATACAAGGAAATCACCTTGCATGCAAACGTGACATTGCAGCTAAATAAGCATGTGCGCCCTATAATTCCAGCGTCATACCCAGCACAACAACAACATGCCTGTGCAGCTTTCATTCATCTTTACCGGCGGCTTTTTCCTCACGGCTGATTCGACGTCCCAGCCCCGCATTCATTCGATCACGTATGGCTTCCTCGGGACATCCAGCATGCAGCAGCGGGTCATATATATAACTTGAGTTTCAGTGTCTTCTTTCGCCTTTGAACTCACTGCGACAAAAATAAAAATAAAAATGAGCTATAGTTGTGGGGAAAACAGTGGCGCAGACGCAGGTTGAGAGAGAGATGCCGTCGTCGTGGGAAGTTTGTGTGCTCAGCTGATTAGGCACAGGTGCGGGGCTAACGCACGTTTGGGAGTCAAGCTAGAGGACGTCACAACATTCCTTAAATATTTGGTATTTCGCGCGAGTGGGTGTACTCGATGTAAGTGCTTTCAGAAACAAACAACAATGTAAAAAATAACAATTAGGAACCGGTTTGATTCAGTTTTAGAGTTATTTTTTCGCAGTTTCTACAGTACGGTGAGAGTAAGCTATATTAGCCGCCGTGCTA
Source organism: Neogobius melanostomus (assembly GCA_007210695.1). NCBI lineage: Eukaryota > Metazoa > Chordata > Actinopteri > Gobiiformes > Gobiidae > Neogobius > Neogobius melanostomus. The sequence continues at coordinate 8,951,470 of VHKM01000181.1, forward strand.
AAATGCCGAAAATGTAGCAGGTCACAATGAATATTTAAATTATATAGTTAAAAAAAAAAAAAAATGTGTAGACTAAGTGTTTTTTTCTTTTGATGGAAGTGGTTTTCATGGGCTATATTCATGCCACAATGCGGTTTATTTTGACGTTCATTTAGCAACAATACATTTCAGCACCATGGACAGCGCTCCGTTCAAATGCACTATTTACTCTGCCGCCCTCTAGTGTATGAATGTAAAAACTACAAGCAAACTGTTAGGTGCCAAAAAAAAAAAGAAAAGAAAACAAGATGCGTAACATATATGTGATTAAAAGTTATCTCCGATTACAGGCCCCCTTACAGAGCCGAAAGGGGCCCCCGAGCATTCATGAATAGACTCATTCAAAACAGGCTATGTGATGTTTTTACTAGCTTAGATAAGAAAGTTCAAGTAGCACTAAGTGCATGCTCAATACTCATTCAGAGTACAATTTTCAATCAAATATGGTCGATGGAGAGTTTATTTTCAAACTCACGCCATTTCTTTTTATATGCTTGATAAACAATGTTTGGGGGACTTTTTAGTATATTAGGATAGAGTAGACAGATTCTCTCGACTTTGATCTTGAGTTCAATTGTTTCAGGCAAATACATTTCCAATCATTGCACGATTTTCAACCATTCACCCACCTATGACTACTCCCATACACATAAAAGCATAAGCTCAACAAAGTTTCTCATTAATGATTAGGTTATGAAATGGTCCATTCTTCTTTAAGCTATACTGTTATCAAACTGAATTATTGTGTGCTTCATCTTCTTACCTCAGGGACAGGGTCTGTTTATGTCCATAATAAATCAATAGAAGTAGGCTACAGTGGCGCAGACTTTGTGAAAATGGCGTCAGATATAGGCTGCCTTTTCGAGGGGGAGAGGGGTTATCGGTGACCACAACCTTTAACGCATCACTAATTGTCTTTAAAGACAATGGCACGCGCTGGATCGTCGACACCTGCGTGGAGCAACGACCCCATACCACGGGGAGCCTTCATCATCATCACCACCGACGGTTGTGCAGATGTTTCCGCCGAGCACAGTGACTACCTCCCCGGCTGCATCGGGGGGCATGGGCGCCCTAACACCTCGCCGTTTGGCTCATTAAAGTGACCCTAATAGGAGGATAACATGTCCGCGTTCAGCAAGGTAGGCTCATGTCAACGAATTAAAGCGACACGATGTTCCTTAGCCTGGTGTTATTGACCTAGTAAGATCGTTACGCACTGTCACCTTGCGTGCGCACCTGGTTTAACAGTGACTGAAGTTATGCAGGCTGGCTAAAAGCGCACGGACCACCCCTGGGTTCCTTCCTCTTCGCACTGATTTGTCAGTAACTAAATGATGTGGAACTAGTAGTGGGCACTTGGGGCGAGGAGACGGGGTGGAAGGTAGGAGTGCGCGCAGGAGGCTGTGTGTACGTCCTTGGGAAGTTGGATGAATACAGTGACTCATTCAATTGATACTTTTTTGTATGGTCAATGTAATACAAAGTCGTGTACTAATCTCTCATTGTTGAATAATTTTGGATTATTTTTTAACCAAATTACAAACAAGCAAAGCTAAAATCTCAAACATAACACCCCCCTCCCCCAGGTTGGGAACCACTGCCCTAAATCAAGAGGTCTGCAGCATTCGAAGTGTCACTTCATCCTGGAAATAATAAATTCATGTCTGTAAAGAAATGCAGCCATTTTTAATGTGCGTGATTGTCTTTATAAGCTTTTTTGCTTTTTGCCTACTCCTTTTGAGCTTTATTTTACTGCAATGATGTAACCATGCAATTTATGCTTTATAAAGTGCTCAAATAAACAAACTAAATAAATAAATAAATAATTGAAAGATTAGCGATTCAAGACCCAGCTCCTTCGGCCGCTGAGCTTGGTGGTGGTCGAAGGGGCTGATAGAACAGATTGGGCAGTTTCGCTTCCGTCAGTGGCTACCACAACCAAGTATGAAGTGTTTGAAGAATGCAGTGTAGCACTTTGAGAAGATTGTCAACTCAAGCTTGTAAAGCTCAAAACAAGGGTAAGCTATTAATATTATGATAAGAATGTGAGGACTAGACCAGTAAAACTCAAGGTCTAAATGAGGACTCTACATGAGGCCAGGACTGAAAGCAGGGCGAAAGATGTGGCTCTTAATCCATAGATTACAGATGCCTGTCCTAAATCACCTTTATTCAAAATGAATATACTTCATGTCTTGTGGAGCACAATTTATAAACCAGTCTTTCTAAAGTGCTTTACAGGGAAAATAAACAGAAACAATTCTTTCTCTTCTTTCCGTGTACGTGCGTGTGCACATGTCTAACAGATTGATCTGTCACGGCTCTCCATCTGTCACAGGTGTTGCCATGGATACTCCAGACTCCGTGCTGCCTGTTCTTTGAGAAGGACTCAGGTAAGATGTGGAGGAGGCACATTCAGCAACAACACGACAGCACAATAACAGGAAGAATCCGAGTAAAACCGGCTAAAGTTTCACTACTCTGCCGAACAAGAAAAAAAAGTAGTGTTTTCGAGCAAATTTCAGCATGGTTTTGTATGGTCAGCTGAATATGTAAAGTAATACTGTATTTTAATATAAGCCTAAACGGGGCCAAACTGTGAAATGATTTCGCCCACTTCTCCAGGGGCACAGGTTGAACAATAGGTGAATTATTTTAGCTTCTTTTTGAGCTGCTCTCAGACAGACCTAAGATCTAAGATAGGCATCTGTTTGGAGAATGTTTTTGACTGCAAATTCCCAAGGAGTTCATCAGTAAAATCCACACAACTGAGAGGTCAGGGTGAAGAAGAAAAAAAGAACTCCACTGCAGGGGGCTGTCGCTGTACACGATCAAACGCTCTTCTCCGCAAACTTCAAATAGAACCCGCATGTTTTCACGGAATACAGAAATCATGAAAGGCCTTTTGTCACTTTGAATTTGCATGGTTAAAAATATCACAGACAGGATGCACAAATGAGCGCAAGATTTGTCGTTGTTGTTGCCAAACACATTTCCAGGTCACGCTGCCTATTTTTATTCCATGGCTTCGCCAATTTGTTTGCATCATTAGTATCGCAAGAACATTTTGTACTTCTAATTTTCTCCTTGTATTATTTGCAAATCTATCCTCTAGCAATTCAAGTTTTGACTTAAGGGGAGACACGGGCAAAACTAATTTTTCTTTTTTTTCTTAGAACCTAGAGAGGTCAAATGTTCCAGTCTTGTTCTCAAAATGGTATGGGTCTGCAGTTGTATGGGGTTTGAATACTTGTGTCTATGAAATTTGAGTGTTTCTTCTTTAAATACAGGGTGTAAGGGACGCGTTCAGCAACTATTACTACTGTATACCATTTACCATCTTGAATTTGGCATGAGACTATTTTTAGGTCTGATAAATGTCTGAACGGACTGTATTTGAATACCATGAAACTACATTACTAATCATGAAAGCTTCTGACGGTGGTTTTCGTCTTTGTCAGCAGCACAGTGTGAAGGAGAGAGCGTGGATAGACACATTTCTGCTTGTTTGATGTGCCTCTTTAATCCGCCATTTGCACAAGTGACTCCGCTCATCCCTTAGTCATCTGTTTCTCAAGGTGAAGGCCGCAATAGGCATAAAAACAAGAGGGTTATATAGGCGTCAGTGAGTTTCTTTCAGTTGGTGTAAATTTGGTTGACTTTGTAATAGTTTATGTTATTGGAATATTATTGGGTCGAACGCAGAGAACAAATTCACCAGCGGGGACAATGAAGTACATCTTCATCTTCAAACTAAATCACATGTGTTGTCAAATTTACAAACTAAACTGTTAAAGCAATGGAGTATAGAACCACTAGAGGGGACTGTTCGCTTCTATATATAACAGTGCTCTTGCTTCATACTGTATCTCTCATAAATTGGCATTATCACACTATGCCAGACTGTGTGCTTTGCAGTTTGGGGAAAAATGTATTTACTTGATGTGACAAAACAGTTGGAGGAAGCGAGGGTAAGCTAGGGTAAAGATGGTAGGACAAAGCATGCAAAGCTCCCGACAAACAAACATTATTATGGTTTTGTCATCCAAGAGGATTCCTCAGATCTACATTTCTTCTTTTTTTGCAATTTGGGATTTATATTGTTTATTTTATATTTAATTGCTTGGCTGTGAAAGGCACATTATAATTTTTTTCAAATGTTTTTCCGCACAAAGCTAAAGTGCTGCTGCTTGAGGACATGCTGATGGCGTAAACTTAAAGTGAATGTTTGAGGGAGGCTCTTAGTGCTTTAAAAACGTCACTACAGTTGAACTTGGTTTGCTCAAAGCTGCACATAAACACAAGCACAAGTTTGTGTGAACAGACCATTCCTCATTTGAAAGGAAAGAACCTCGTTCAGCTGTAACGACTGGCGGCTGCACTGGCACTGGTCGGGGACAGGAGCTGGGACTGAGGAAGTGAGAGAGAGTCCAAACTGGTTAAAAATATAGGACCTGGCAACAATAAGAGTGGAGATAATTCTGCTCGTACAACAATGTACAAGCAGAAGACAGGTGGAACTCATCCACACATGAGGGGTAGAAATCCTAATTTACAAACAAAAGAAATGTAGATCTGATGAGACAAAACCATAATAATGTTTGTTTGTCGGGAGCTTTGCGTGCTTTGTCCTACCATCTTTACCCTAGCTTACCCTCCAAACTGGTTTAAACTATAGGACCTGGCAACAATAGTGGAGATAATTCTGCTTGTACAACAATGTATGAAACACTATACATACCCTCACTTTAAAAACATAGCTTTTGAACAAATTTAAATCTTTTTGACTGTGTAAACCAAATATTGAGAGATCACTAAAATAGTTGTCAACTATTTCAATGATTGATTAGTTGTTGATTATTATTAGTTGTTATTATCATTACTCAATGACTCTTAAGACGCACACCGGGTCAAGACAACATAGACCCCTTTAAGGGACTATACAGAGTTTATAAATGTTAAAATTATGTATTTTCCTCCCCTACATGTTACAGAAATGTCCTAATGTGTAGAATGAGCCCAGACCTGTTCACCACAACTGCCTCTAAAATCCTGCACTGTCACTCAAAGAGGTGTTAATTCGGGGTCAGACACGAGCTTAATATAGAGACTGCAGCTACGCGTAAGACCTGATGTGGCAGTAGTGAGTATAAAAATGACCAACTTGCATCTAGTGCCTTTAACAAGCAGACTATAGCTGAGAAATAACCTTTAGCTCCCAGGGTGGAGCTAAAGGCAGGTGTGAGTGCTCTTCTGAGGAGGGGTATAAGTCTCTACGATGAGAGGCTTCAATGAAGCTCAACAGGCGTGTCTATCTGGAAACCACTCTGGGTTCAGGAAGCAACATTTCCATTAAAATTATCTGTAGACTTTTGGAAAAAAATTCTAGTCTAATTCTAAAGTCTAAAGAAACAACAGCTACTCAACTACTGTGGAAATATGACAAAATGCTTATACTTAATGTCTTATTAAAAAAAAAGATTAATCATTTCATTAAAATTGTATAGAGCTCATTAGATCACATCTTTCTTTTATATCCATCTTTTATTTCTGAAAAGTCAAGGAGAAAAATGCTTTGAAAATCTACTTCTGGAGACCAAAGCGGGTTTTGAAGTGGGTGAGTCTGTTGAGCTCCATTCTCCAAACACCCCGGTCCAGATGACGACAGTTTGAAAACCCTGGGCACCGGACTGGTGATCCACTTGCATTACGGTTACGCGGCGCAGCCTTGGTGTGATGTCTTTTTCCTCCTTTGGAAAGCGTCCGAGCGGTTCTGGAGAATACCAATGACTCAAAGCGCGGGCATGAATTGAATATGATCCTTTTCCAATCTGCATTTATTCCGTTTCCTCAGACGTCTTTTGACCTCGAAGCTTCACTGAGCCCTAGGACAGAGAAGGAGTTGAGAGGACGTGAGGGGAATGAGTCCGACTTACTATTGGAAAAATTCACTTTGATATTGTTTCAATGAGTTGTCAGACCCTAGAAGCAGCTGTTTGTTGCTAATTGTGTGTTTGCTGTTTTGTACACAGTGGGTTCGGAAATGTCTCACAGTAAAACCATATACATACTATAGGTGAACATTTGACTAGTTTTATATTTATTGCGTGTCTTAATGCTATTATCCCTAATATCGAAACTTTGACTGTGCAAAGTATTCAGAGACCTTACGACATTCTATTGCTCTCAATCATCATTGAATCACAGTTTTTAAACGTTTGTAAAAGTCTATAGCTGTGATAAATTCCATTCATTGTCTGTGATACAGAAATGTTCAGCCTGAGCGTAGACTTATTTTAAGAATGAAAATAATAGTTTGGTCGTTGTCAGGGGTCAAACTTCAACATAATGGCAGAGGAATAAATAGAGGAGCGGGAACACTTCCAGAACCCACTGTAACTTCCTGACAAAGCCATGAGTGTGACGTCAGCAGCGTCCTGACAAAAGGAAACGCCAGCTCGTTTTAAGCCGCGGTGATGTCACAAGATTGGCCGGGGGGTTTATTGAGCTTGTCTTATCCTTACCACAGAGACGTATGAGCACTTGCCCTGGTTCGATAGCAGGTCACAGGAGCCAGTGGGGTTGGAGAGGTCGGGACGGGGGCTGGCTGCAACACGTGCGTACCTGTTGTGACTGTGAGAGATGCGGATAGGAAGCGGCGGCGGCGCGCTCGTGAATGTTGATGGGAGTCGAGCCGGAGCGCTGCAGAATCCCGAATCCAGCCGGTGAGAGAGTCCGCGTTCCGGGTTTTGCGTCGCTCTGTGGGAGTCTGTGGAACATGCAGCTCGCGCCGCTGCCTGGCACTGCGGTAGTGGAGGAGTAAATGAGGAGCCGACCGCTGCTGCTACGGCCGATCCACAGCAGCCACAGCCCGGCTCACCGCTCCCCTCCTCTCTCCTCTCCTCCTCCTCCTCTCATCCTCCATCCTCTTCTACCTTTTCCTCCTCCTCCTCCTCCTCCTCCGCTCCTCTGAGGGCTCTGCACACCCTGACGAGAAGGGAACAGAAAAACAAGAGGAGAAAGCCCCCCTTCGTTGTCATAGAAAGTCCACGCGTGAAGACAGATCACACATGTGCACCGATGTCTCCAGCACGTAGACCGAGGTAGGACTATGTTCCGTTTCCCCCCCCCCCCCACCCCCTCCACCCCGTTCGCGTTATTTAACAGGTAGATGGGGAAGTTGGGGCTGCTTGGTATTCTGTGCGGTGATTTCAAAAGCTGGGGGATTCTAGCATGACATGTGTGTGTTTAGTTTCAGATGAGAAAGCCTCTCTCTCTATCAAGCGTGTGTGACAGAATGTGACAGCAGGCTCCTCAACCAGCATCAAGGGGATTTGAATCTTTACACCGTGGCCAAATAGCTCCCCATCAATCTTTTGACGTCTGTTCGTGTCGGGCTCAAAAATATCTGGCCGTTCCCTTTTCATTACGGCAAAAGCTGGGGATTATGTAATCGTTTTCATTGATCCGTACTGGCCGTTAAGTGAGAGAAGTCCTTTTTGTATGCGGTAGTGGTCATAAATTAGCGTGGTGAAAGGGGTAATCGGGGTAACATTGCGGGGTAGACGGAGGGAGGGAGGGGGGTGGGAGAGTAGAGCCGGTTGAATGAGAACTTACCCATTCACTCTTCGCCGGACAATGCCGGGATGTCAATCAAGTCCCACGAGCTGTCAGGCGCAGGGTGACAGGGGGGGGGGGGTTTGCGGCCGGCGATCAAACGAAGGCGGTTTTCACCTTTTGGAACGGCGTAACGAGAGGTGAGCCCCCGCGCTGCCGCAATACACGGATCTCGCCGTTCTGTGCCGTTGGACGGGGCTTGAATGGGTGTCTGTGGAGCGTGGCTTGGTTCATTCATGTACTGTAAAAAAAAAGGCTTCTAGTTCTGTAAAATAAAACAACACCATCAGAGCGTTCTCATGCGCTGTTGCATTGGAGATGAAAGGGAATGCCAAATGAGACAGCGGACTGCTTTCATTACGAGGCGTTTGATTCAGTAAGACGTGCTCAGAGCGAGTACATGCAGAGGATCCAAGCACACCTTTAGTCAGCTGTGGACTGAGCGAGGCTGCTGCTGCTGCTTCTATGTGTGGCTCAGTCTGACTCAGGTGGTCGTTTGTCATTTGTTGCATTGGGATGCAGAGGAGCAGCTCAGTAGAGTGCTTTTAGGCCCCAGGGCTGTTTTTTTTTTTTCTCCTCCTAAATTTGCTTTGATATTTCAGCAGAGACTAAATCTGACTAGTCGCTGCTTTTTAAAATACAGTATAGCACACGAGTTTAGGCTACTTGTTTAGGAATATGTAGCACCACTTACTCCATCCGGTCTCATTTCAAGCAGTAATACCATTTGGCAAAGAGGGTGCTTGTCCTCTGCTGACACTGAAGTCGCTCAGTGCGCTCACATTATTCAGATCACAGTAAGAGGCAGTCACTGACCCATGTGGGGCATCTTTTTAATGTTAGTAAGGGATTAAATGCATTTGCACAGGGATTTGTAGATTAATTACAATGATACTAGCATAATAATGATATAATACTATTCATTTGGGCTTTTGCACTTTACAAGTTTGACAAGCTTCTCAAAGTGCAAAACAGGTGTCATTACTCATTCACTCCCTATACTAAGGGCCTGCACTCTGCAACATCAGCCACTATGGCCACCGTCAACTGCTCACTACACAAGACATTCACACGTGAAAGATCGGTCAAGTGTCTTCCCCAAGGATACAACAGAATGAACTGGTAAAAGCAGTTTTCTAACGTCCCACACCTGTCTCACCTGAGGCTCTTGGAGTTCACAGATGGGGCTTTTCCACCAAGCTGGTGCTGGTTCCGGGTTCTTTCATTTTTCACTGAAAAAATGCCGGCTCTTGGTTCCAAAAAGTGGTGCCAGTTGGGAACCAGTTAAAAGCTGGACCAAGAAATGAGCACCAGTGATGTCAGCGGCTAGGGGTGTGGCTTTCTCTTCTGGCAAAACAGCAAACGTTAGTTAGTTAGTTAGTTTGTACTAACTTCCTGAAAAGGGAGAAATGCAGCACCAAAACAGTCTCTGTGGATGAAACTAACTGTTGTATTGCTTTATGCTCTCTAGTTTTAGCTCTCTAGTAACAGCTAAAACAAGAAGGAGCAGTTAGAAAGAAGAAATCGAAATGTTAACGGCATTAACTTATTTTCAAGATTCAAGATTTTTTATTTGTCAAACCATGTGAATGATTTGAAATTATATTTCTCTCATCCTTGATTGTGGAGCGGGGGGTGGGGGAAGAGGGGTGAGAGGGAGGGCAGGGAGTTCAGCTTCCCGATGGCCTTGTGTATGAAACTGTTCTTAAGTCGACTGGACCTGTGTGTATCTTATAACCAGACGTGGCTGTAGTACGATGTTACTGGCCATGTTTTATGTGACAGCTGACTTCCCAACACGTTGCTATGGCAATAGGCACAATGCCAGCTCAATTTTTGGTGGAAAACCAAGTCAGTGCAGAACCAACCCAGCACCAGCCCCAGCTCCGAACCAGCACCTTCATGGAAAAGCCCTAGCAGACGGTCTTTGCCAGTTTGGTGCCTGAGGAAAGTTAGCCTCCCGCCTAGAAAAATGAAACATATGAAGAAAAACAAAAGTCAATCATATAATCATAATAATTGTTTTTAATTTACAGTATGTAAACAACACAACAGTTTCATTGACCGGAGGAGCCTCCATTTTCTCTGCGACGTTACACAGCTCGCTGTAGGCACAGGAGGACCAGGGAGAGCCTTTTTGAAAGCGTGAAGTTTCTGATACAAAAGACCGCAAGTCTTTATCCCTTTCCGTTCCAAAGTTATGAAAGATGTTGTAGACCTAGAATGGCGGCTGCCTAGGTCTCCTATGCCCTGACGATTCATAACACTTAGCTACCTTGAACTTAAAAACAATCAATTTAACGGCAAATTATTACTATTGTCCAAGGCAAACAAACCCATTCAACATAGCATTGCAAAAATACTGTTGGCTAATGGCTTTGCTATACTGTGAGTCTATGATCATTACACTACAACTTGCTCGGTTTGTTGCAAGGCAGTATTTAAACCGTCTCTGAGAAATTACGCAGCGATGTTTGAAGTCGATCCCGTCCACAAAAGGTCTGTCCTCCTGGGGACTTCAAGGCTCTCATTAAATTGTGTCTTCTGCAGCTCACGGCTCCACGGTCCAGCAGAAGAGTGTCGAGATAAAAGTCATTACACACAAGTGGAATTAAGGACAATGAGCCTGTCCAGAGTTGGGCTTTAGACGGCAGTTAGCAAGTGAGAGTAAAGTTTAATTATGAGATTTCCATGTCCTTTGAGAAGCAACTCAGTTCAATTATCTTTCTCCATTTGCCTCTAATGTGGACACACCTCGGCTGGCATGCGCTGTGATGGGTTGACTGACTGGTGACGGGAGGTAAGAAGATGGCTGAAAACGCAGTCTCAAATTTACACTTCACATCTGGCTCGTACTCTGTTCTCCCCGTGGCAGAACGCCGGTGCTTAGCAGTGAGAATGTGACAGTTTATGAAAACGGCTAATCTGTTTACCCACGCTTCCAGTTCGAGACGTTTGTTTGTTTTGCTGATAAAAAGCGCAGTACAGCTGTCTGTCCCTCTCCCTTTGTTGTTTTACTGCGGAGGTTTTAGAGGTCAGGTCGGAATGATTTAGCAGCCATTAACAGACGCGGACAATTCATTAGCGAGTGCAGCCCGGGACAAACGCACGGCTACGGCCAGTTTCAAATCAAAGTGGTACCAGGAGCGTCATCAATCCAGCTTTCTTTTCCCTTTCAGATAGTCTCCGCGTTTTCTAATCTTATCAGCTGTCAACTAGTGTCTTCTGTAGAAACAGACTATTCTGCAGGTTGTTATAGTTATGAGTCAGCGAGGCTCTATTTCTTCCCCACAGTCGATTTAGACGTATTCATCGGCTTCATGAGCATTGTCTGCTGTAGTCCTGGCCTCTTGGAAGTGTGCTCGCTAGATCTGATCCATCCTCTCTGGGGCTTCGGGGGTTAAACTGGTCAAGAGCCGTGGGTGGGTGTAGAGCAGTGCCCGAGAAACATTCTGAAAATTTAAAACGCATACAAGTTTGAATATCCATTTTACCAGAACACAAAATAAATTACTCTCTTTGGCAATTTTCTGTGATGTCGATTATTTCACTTCCTTATTGGGATGGATCATACAAAGAGTAGAAGTTATGTAACTGTTGCAATTGTGCTGTACCAATGGGCTATGAGAAAGTCAGAATAGGCACTAATGTTCAAGAACTCTGGTTTTATGCATAACATTTGAAGAGCTGCCATTGAAGAGCGTGGGGCAATCTTCATACGACAGAAACGTGATCAAAACAACAGCACGAGCAAACCCGCCCACCCTGGTCCGCGGAAAATATTCAAGTCTGGCATGGTTTGTAGGAGGAAAAGGCTTGGGACGGGACCACTATTCCCAGAGAGCCCCCTGTCTGTGCGAAAGTCTAGCTTCCAGCCTGAGTTTAGAAACACAAAATGGGGCCTTAATGCTGGTTGTGTGCCTATACCATAGTTTGTTTGGAGCGTCCTCCACTGGCAGGGAAGGGAATCTTATTTCCACATGACACAAAGCGCTTCAAACAAGGATAAGGGGATTTTATTCATTCACTCCAGACTGGGTGGTTGTAGCTACGTAGCCTAAATAGTCCTTGGCTGGACTGACGGAAGCGTGGTTGCACTCGTCTGCGCCAACGGACCCCTCCAAACACACCATCTATTTCCTCACCATCTCACATCCTATCTTACTAACCGGGCTTCATCTCACCTAGCTTTTCGAGACTGGGCAAAGATGGCAGTAAGAATTCAACTTGCTAAAAACAATCTACGGACTTCCATTCTTACCCAGTGGCATGCAGAAAATGGTGAAGAAGATGGTGCCGTGATAATTGCTGTGCCGTGATAAGAATATTGAATTTCAAAAATGTGGATCTATGACACAACAAAACCCAGGAAACACGGATCGTGGGTGGTGCTTCAGCGTTAGAAGAGGACACTACAAACAAAATAAACGAGAGAATACGATTGCTCCAAACTCAGTGAATGAAATGAATACTCTGGATTTTTGATGAAGGAAAAATGGTTTTGTTGAAAAGTTGATTTGCTGTGTCCTTTAACACTACAGGAATTGTTATTTCTGTTGTGATTGTCTGACAGCGATAGACAGGAAGATAGGACTTTAGGAAATACTGCTGTTACATATTATCCTCTTTTTTTTTTCTTCATTTGCAGTTGTTTACCCCGGTGTAACTCCAGATACCTTTTTAATTTACGAGTCGCAGCCTTTCATTGAGGCTCTTCCCTCCTCTCGGAGTTCACCGCATCAGCTGCCTCCTATCCTGCAGTGATTTGCATATTGATTTGGCAATAGTTGTACACTTGCACTATCTTTTGACCCTTTGCAGCTCGTGGGAATAATTACACATAACATTTTAGCCCTATATGTGAGCAATGCCATTGTTGTTTAAGGCCGCACCGTTAATCACAGCCAACAGGAAACTGAAACAATTTGAGTGGTTAGCAAAACTTGTGCAACATCATTCATGAATACTGAAATATCCCCGCTTCATGAGGCCATATTATGTTTAAAAACCTGCCAGCTCCAGTGGTTTTTAGACCAGGGCTGCGTGATATGAGGGGAAAGAAATGTGGTATTGGAAACTACAATGATATTGCAATACCATTTCAATTACATTTCAACTTGTGCACACTGCTTTCTTTTATATAGCTGCGTCGGTGGGGCCGGACTCCTCTCAGGAACAATTTAAGTTAGACGCCATTATCTTAAACGCTCCCGACCGCCTGAGCTCACTCCGGAGGTGGCGAGAGGCGAGCGGCAAGTGGCTAGAAATACACAGCCCGCACACAAACGGCTGCACTTCCGGGTGTTTTAATCCTGCCGCAGCGCTCGCCACAGTACCATGTTGGGTAGCGGTGAGGGAAAGTCAGTGGGTGTCGGAGTGGGTGGAGGAGCAAATAGGACTTTGAATATTGAGAGCTTTTCAGAGGCGGATGAGCTGGAAAAAAAATTGGCAGAAAAGAACGTGATTGATACGATTTATTACTTTACTGAGAGCTCACGCGCGCGCGCCATTCACCGTCCTGAGCATCTGCGGCGCAAACTTGCAGCACCCTGTGGGAAATTGGGAGTTGAATGGTTTGTGGAATGTTTTGACACAATTAACGAGCGCGCAGTTGATTTTGGAATGAAAGTTAATCATCCGCGCCATTAAGTCAATTCGCTCGAGTGACATTTCTGCTGAAAGACCAACTAATTTCCTTTTTATTGCGCTAATAACAAAATTGAGAAGTACGTCTGGAGTCGTTTGGTGTTTGGTCTGTCGGTAAAACATTGCTGACACCCCTGGATAGACGGGCAAATCAAAGAAAAACAATCTCTCAGCAAGAAGGTTCTCCATGAATTCTCTGCTTTCCCCTACCCCAAAACGTGTATAATGCGTAAATGAGATTCTGAGAGGTCATTGGGTCATTCCTGGTTGAAGAAATGTCAAATACGGTTCAATTATTTGGACATTTCTTTTGGTGAATCACCGATCGATCACGTGAATTTAAATATTGTTACATTTTTGTACTCATTTTTAAGTTACTCATCCTAGAGCAGAGAGGAGTGAAGTCCTAGAGTGGTTGGAGGCTATACCTTGCTGCACTTTACTACTTTCTAAAATGCCCCAGTTGCCGCTTGTTTAAACCGCCGCGGGGCATTGATTGTGTCGAGCGTGAGGAAAACCCCTGGACCAGGTGAAACAATTAACAATGGCGTCTCCTGCATGGTGTGTGGTGGTGCTTGGCTTTCTCTAATGAGCGCCGGATGATCCTCGGAGGCTGACAGTCGTGGGATACGCAAGCCTGTTTCCATGGAGATGCTCAGGAGCTGTAGCATGTTTTTTTTTTTTTTTTTTTCCCTTCTTCACCCCCTTCCGTCTGCTGTACATTCCTCCAAATGCCGCCGCTTCACCAGAAATGGGCCAGGCATGCAGTGTGTGGCGCTCCTTTATACTCTCTCCCTTTCGCGGGCGCGTCAGTCACTCGTAGTAGCTGCTAATCTTGAATCCCGCAGAAGTTTGTGATGTGTGTGCGTGCGTGCGTGTGTGTGTGCGTGACAGGCTAAATTAACAGCTGCGTGTGAAGAGAGCTCGCCGACATTGAGCGTGGGGCTACGCGAGCGAGCGGCCATGGCGGGTTTCGGTGTGTTGTGTACGTGAGATTATGAGTCACAGGGATAGAGAGGAGCGAGATGAGGAGAGAGACTGAAACAGAAGGACGCAATGAGCTAAATGCATAAACCACAGTTAAGTAATCACGCAATTTTACCAACGCTGATGGTCGGATTCATGCAATGTTTGTACAAGTGTGTGAATTTGTGCTTGGCTGTGTATTGAAGCAAGTCTTTTGAAGCAACTATTGAATATTTCTATATATGTTTTTATCATAATAGGCTTTAATGATTATGAAACTGTGTTGATGTGATCTGTGCCTTACGGTTGATTTGAATTGGGCTGACATTTTGCTGTATCGTTGTTGTCTTTATTCTGATATCCACTGGGGGGCAGTGTGTTATAATGCGGAGTCAGGTTGCGCTGCAGAAGAAGCATTCCAAGGGCGCTGATTCCACAAGGAGACGCCTACTTCCTGTGTTTATAAAAGGCCAATCCATGGGCCTCCTCCCCCTCTCTCCCCCTCCTGGTCGGCTGGTCAACATGTCAAGATGTAGCGCTCTGTGTTTAGATTGTAAATTCAGGGAATAAAATAATGATTTTGATTTTAATAGAACGAGCCTACGTATTCTTTTTCATCCATATTTTTGAACACAATACAACTTGAAATTTAGCTTTCAAATTGCTGTTTCGATTCGATTCCGATTAGTAGTGGAGCCCTGAACTTTGCACAGAAATAATAAATCTTGTTTTCTTTAAGTGTTTTACAACAGTTCTGTTCAAAAACTAGAATGATGATGAATGCTGTATATATGACCAGAGGTGTTTCTCTCGCTCCAGAGCTAAATGCTGTGTCTTGATGACTTGATATAGACATACTGCGTCTGAGATAACTTCAAACTGCCCGGTTAGTGACTAGCTTGATGATCTCACTATATTTATCCAATCGCACAATCTATCTATCTTTAGAAACTTCTTCTTGCTCTTGTCAAACACTCTGCCCAGTCCTCAGTTCATTCCACTACTTAGAATCGTTTTTTGTTCTGGGCTGGGGTGAAACTGAGAGTTGAGGCTGCTCCTGTAATCCATAGCAGAGTGGAGACAAATTGTGTCCACGGTTCAGGCTAGGTTTGCCAAAAATAGCCTCCTTTATATCTCTTCTCAGACTTTTGGATGCATTAATAGTGCAGTGTGGTTATGACTGTCATGACCCCTCCCCTCAGGAGTGTTTAAATAGACCTCTAGTGTCTGTGTTTCACTTTGACTACGTTTACAGGCGATCCCCAGTCACACACACGTCCAAAGAGGAGATGGATTAAGAGTCTCATTCAAGGACACACTAACTCTATTCATTGCATGTAGTCAGAAGGTGCTGCCTACACTCTGTCAGTGGGCGGATGTACCTACTGGGCAACTTACTCTCGTAAAACGGGTTACGCTTCAGTAACTGGAGCTGGGTTATTGTATGGGCTCTCGATGGAGAATATAATGCATTTTTAAAAGATGAAAATCTGGGGCGCACCCAAGTCTTTAATTAAAATCTATGTAATTAAACTTACATAAGGACTCACAAGTCAGAGTAATCCCCGGGCTGTTTGAGAGCTACTGTGTACTTAATGTACACATTGGGTCAGCACATTTACATACAGGCTAATGATGGAGTCCATAATCCCCATTGGGCGAACAGGACATTATTGCCATATTAGTAACACTGCATAAGTCATTTCAGGATATGAATAATAGAAAGGTATACACTGATGTATTTCACATATTTGGGTTGAAGTGAAGATACAGGAATCTGAATCAGGCATCTTCATATTGTCAGTGTCAGGTGTAGGCCTATCTAATGACAAGGTAACCACAAGGCTGTTTCCCCTCATGCTGCCGTCGACACTTTCCCCATGTGTCTGCGGTCGCTTACAAGGTGACAGAGGGACAGGTGATTCTCGCGCAGACAAAAGGCCACCGCAGGGACTGAGTGGTCAAAAATAGCCACAAAAAGATCTTTGTTACTTTGGCCGAATGATGCACACTTTAACAGAGGGTTCCAGCTGGACGGGGAGGCCAGGGCAATCCCCACAGCAGCTGAGCAGTCTGGTTTGCTGTTGGTCAAGATTAGAATAAGTGTCACACTAGTTTTATCCACAACTGCACATTTGAGACATGAATAAATTTAAACATATGCACATTCAATAATAAACCATTTCAGATTTTAGATCAATGTGACATATAAAAGCATAATACCCCACTTTAAGTATAACTAATCCAATAGGCTAAACGGACAGACAGAAAAATGGTGGCACATAGCCTCATTATGTGTACGTTCTTGGCCTGGATGTTGCAGTGCAGAGGGTCCCTGTAGCAGCAGCTGGGCTAATCCTTAGGCACCGCTCGGTCAATACACAGCTGCCTGCGTTTGAAGAGCTGATCCGCCCTTTGGTTCATCGAGCTTTTTCCACGACACTGCGAAGTCTGCGCGAAAAAGATCACTCATTAATCCAAGAGAGATTAATCTTTCCTTTTTCATGTCCTCCTATTCAAACTTTACGAAGACGCCACTCATTTTAACAGGAAAAACACTACACACAGGGCTGTGCTATCACATTTCTGCGAGGCGGAAATGATAGAATATGATGAACCAGCTAATTAGCAATGTTGATTAAATAAATAATAGAGGGCGCTCTCTATGTGTTGCCTGTTGTCTGATCACAACTATGGAAATGCGTTCTTCTCTTGGCAATTTTTCTTCCTTTGTGTTACAACTTGGTTATTTCTAATTACGGAAAACATTATTTCAACAGTAATTCTGTTGCAGTTTATGGAAACAAATCCAATGCAATGAGAAACACTTACTGGGCGGTTTGCGCTCTTGCATCACAGCAAGAAGGTCCCGGGTTCGATCCCCAGGCTGTGTGATGTTTGCGTTTGCATGTTCTCAATCAATCAATCAAACTTTATTTATAAAGCGCTTTTCAAAGGTATCACAAAGTGCTTTACAGATAACATTTAAAACAATACGCCCCGCATCATACATCCATACACACATACATATATACATACACACACACACACACACACACACACACACACACACACACACACACACACACACACACACACACACATATACATATATATATATATATACTGTATACTGTATATATATATATATATATACATATACATATATATACACACATACACATACGATATATCATTAGGACTAAATTAATAGATGTCAGTTAAAAGCTAAGCTAAAAAGGTGGGTCTTGAGCCTGCTCTTAAAGACATGAACGTTCTCTGCGGTCCTGAGCTCCTCCGGCAGGCCGTTCCAGAGGCGAGGGCCATAATATTGGAAAGACGCCTCGTCATGAGTCTTTCTGTTGACTTTAGGAATAACTAGGAGACACCTGCCAGAGGAGCGAAGGGGCCGTGAAGGTTCATAAGGTAAAAGTAATTCTGAAAGATAAGAAGGACCAAGACCATTAAGACATTTAAAAACCGTTAGAAGAACTTGGGTCACGGAGGGGTACGTTGTGTGTGTGCATGCTGTGTTCCTGCTCTTGTGTCTTGTACTTTGTAACATGCTCCCTGTACTATTGTGATTTGATCAATTGTTTTTATTTCAATGATGTCGGGGGTGGGCGCTTATAAGCTTCTGCTTCAGCCCACTCCTTTTGAGCAGAAATTTTAACTGCTCAAATAAATAAATAAACTAAACTAAACTAAACTTTAAAATCGATCCTGAAACACACGGGGAGCCAATGCAGCGACTCTAAAACCGGTGTAATGTGGTCCCGCCTCCTGGTCTTTGTCAGGACACAAGCTGCTGAATTTTGTAAAAGTTGTAAACCTGAGATACTCTTTTTGGGAAAACCAGAAAGCAGGGCATTACAGTAGTCGATATGACTGGTGATAAAAGCATGCATCAGCGTCTCCGTGTTGGCCGAGAGAGAATGGGGCGGACTCTGGCTATGTTCTTTAGATGGTAAAAACCTATTTTTGTGATATTCTTAATGTGTGGAATTAAAGTCAGCTCAGAGTCAAAAATCACACCCAGGTTCTTCACCTGTGAGGAAGGATTAAAAGACAATGACTGTAGTTTGGGTAAAAGTTTCTCTCTCTGGGCCTCAGGACCGATGACTAAAACTTCAGTTTTGTCCTGGTTAAGCTAGAGAAAGTTTCCTGCCATCCAGGATTTGATATCTAAAATGCAGTTAAAAAGTGCGTCCATTGGCCTGGTGTCATCAGGAGACATGGAGATGTACAACTGTGTATCATCAGCGTAACTATGAAAGTTGACTCCATGTCTCCTGATGACATCACCAAGAGGGAGCATATACAGGTTAAATAGCACTGGGCCTAAAATCGAACCCTGGGGCACGCCACATGTTTGTTTGTTTGTTTATGTGGTAGGGACAGTGCAAGTTAATGAACAAGCCACACCGGATTGTAGCCTTGGGCTAATTTCCATCCGTCGTCCCCCATGCGCACTCTCAAACATCCTGGCCTATTGTACATGTTTTTAGTGGTAGGGGAAACCAGAGTACCCGGAGGAAACCTATGCAGACACGGGGAGAACATGCAAACTCCACACAGAAAGGCCCCGGCCTTGGTGGGAATCGAACCCGGACCTTCTAGCTGTGAAGCACGAGCTCTAACCTCTGTACTACCGTGCCGCACATGTAATTTTATGGACCTTAGAGGAGCAGGTATCCACACTTACCATGAATGTAAGTGTGGATACCTTGGTTCTCCCCGTGTCTGCTCCAGTTTCCCCTAAACTAAAACGGGTGCGCAAAGTAGTAGCGGCTTAGGAATATCCCTCCATCTGATCTATGAAATGTTGCTGTACAATTGTATAATGACAAATAAAGCACTTATTTGCATTTGGGTACATGGCGACCTTACGGAGTTTAGATGTGTAAAAAACATAGGGTCTAAAAGTTAAAAAGCTATTCCTGATTTTATTTATTAGTAGAATGAAATGTCCATCAAATTTTAAAGCATTTGTATCAATTTCATGAACTTGATTGTCATGAACTCGCATTTCTGTGACAGTGACCCTGAAAAGTTCCCTGCAAGTTGTGGAATGTGCCGATAAACTCCCCCTTGGGAAGAATTTGAAAGTTTAAAGCTGTGGCAGAGAACACGCCCACCTCAAACAAAAACTGGCATACATTTTTCCGAGTAGTTGCAGCAGTAGTATTTTGTTCTCTTGTATGTTGAGTTCCCCTCTGATTATGTAACGTAGCCTTATGCACCAGTCAAATCACATTTTCCCATTATCAACAGAATACTGATATAGACTGACACTCGCTGCACAGACTTGTCCCGTCTTTATAGAGTAAGTCATTAAAAAACGCAGTGTGGCAGCTCAAGTAACTAAGGCGAAGTGACGTTCCCCATAAAAGTGATTTACAAAGTGTGTTGAGTTTTATTGGTGATCCTTAGAGTGGGTTTATTGACATGTTATTTTAATCAATAAGCCATCATGCATGAAGTAGGTGTGATTTATAGCCGACCAGAGGACGGGCCTTTACAGCAGCACTGGTCTGTCGGCCTTGGTGAACTCTGGGTCAGTTGAAAGGTGCTGCACAAACCACCAATTTGTTGTAACTACTCAAATCTGGGCATTTTAAACTAATTTAGATACTGTATGTGCAGAAAAAAAAAGAAAGGCGTGTGAGTGTGCTAAGTGCATGGGGACACAAAGGTTAAGACTGGCCACAGCCGGCGCCGCGTTACCTGCTGCGCGTTAATGCCCTGGCAGGTGGTGCGTGTCTGCACAGTAACGTCCCCATGCTAATGCCAATATGCTAACAGCGCGGATGCTAAAGGGGAGGCGAAAGGTTGGCGGAGGGGATGAGACGGCTGCACGGGGAGGCGAGGATCCGAGCAGAGGAGGTTAAAAGCGACACTCGACATGTGATGGGCTCTGACGTTAATGATGATTATGGATTATTAATGGCACGCTACTTTGTCTTTATGTTGTTTGCCAATGTTTTTAGTTGTCAGGCAAGTATCTGAGCTGAATTCTTGTTTGCAAAGGTATTGATACAATGTTGTCTTTTAGTTTTAGACCTTTTATGGTCTTTATTGGAAGTTGTATGACTTTTTTTCTCAGTAACAATTTTCTAAAAGATTGTGTGAGGAAGTGTCTATAAGTCTAAATCTATTACAAATTTTATAAAATGTGCAAAATGGACCACCTGCTTTTGCATTTTGATGTAACGCAAGTAATAATATATATATATATATTTTTGTAAAGTCCCTCCTTCCCAGATCTCAGCAACTAATCAGAGTCTAGTATCCTGCCGCATCGACCAATGAGACGAGCTTTTCCTGTGAGCCAGCCTGTCGGGTCCAATAAGGAGGAGGGGGAGGAGCTGATAGTTTACTTTTGATAATTATGTTCCTGGTCTCCTCATTTTGCAAATTAAGAAGGGCTTTCTGGTTAAAGAGGGAGGAATCTCTCCTCACTTTGCAAAATTGCAGACTATCACTTTAACATGTAAAAAATATATATAATAAACTCGTTTCAGCTATGCCAATCTTTGTCATAGAGAGCTCTTATTGTATATTACACCGTAATATACAACACAAAATCACCAACGTGAAGCGCTAATTTAAGATCAGAATTCAAATTTACATAGTTTTACAATGCGCAATCCCTGAAAAGCATTCTTTCAACTTTCATTCACTCTGGCACATCCATAACGAGCCTGTGATCAGAAGCTCTGCCCATTTGGAAAGCGGCTGTGTAAGAGGCTTGTACTGACTGGAGCAGGCTGCTGGCAAACTGCTGCTGGCCTGGACATGAAGCTCAGATGGCACACTGTTTGAAAACGAAAGCAAATTAATAGCTGAATAACTGCTTTTAGGAAAGAAAATCCACCCAGCCGCTCATTAGCAGTGACACCGACGTTCACCAAGTCAGACGTGTGAAAAGTACTCCACAACCTCTAGAGAATGGAAACATGAGCAATCCAGAAATGTGCCTTAAATTGACCAAAAATAACGACGTTAAAACGCTCATAAGACTGCCATCAATAACAACTGACCTGAGACATTATTGACTATGGCCCAATCTCAATTCTACCCCTTAGCCCTCTGCTTAGCCCTTCCCCTTTGTTTGGCGCGTTTACGAGAGACGAAGGGGTGTCCCAATTCTATTTTGCGGCGAGGGGTAGGGGTGAGGGAGAGGGCCACATAGCCCTCAAAGCGAGGGTTTTTCTGATCCACACTACAGACGAAGGGGTAGGAGGAGTTTGACAAAACACGGAAATAAGCTGCGAAATGAATTCACGAACATCATCAATAAGCACTCTTACAACATTTATAAAGTTGCAGAACTCTTCGTTCGTGACTTTATTTGCTTTGTGCAACAATTAGAACAGTCCATTGCTATAAACGTGTCAGTTCTACGTTTTTTGCTTTGCTGCTGTGAACGCTCCGTTTATTCGCGCTGTATTGCCTGACTTTGGAGTTTCTTTCCAAACTTTCGATACGTCGCTATTGTCATGACACACGGGGTTCAGTGCCTCGCTGCTGCGCCCGCTGTCTCCCCGCGCCGCTGTGCTTTAAGCCCGGGTCCGAGACTGTCTGTCCCCGGCCTGAGCGCACCTCGGCAGCCTCCGCTCAGGCCCGGGGCTCAGAGCGGAGGCTGCAGCCGCCTGTCCCCGCCCTGAGCGCACCGCGAGCGGGTCTACCCCTGCCTGTCCCGCTATGAGTGCGCTATGAGCGGATCGGCTGATCTCTCGCAGCTCTGGCTAACGGGCTGCAGCCACAGCGACCCGCGGTAGAAGCAGCAAAACACGGACAGGAGGAAGGAGAATGTAGCGCCGGATGAAGCAGAAATAGATGAAAATCTGTAGGGTTTGGGCTGAGACAGAGTCCTGTTGTTAAAATGCAGTCAAATGGAGGGCTGTCCCATTTCTTAGGGCGGTCTTTTCAACCCTCGCCCTCAGCCCTCTGTTTCAAGGTGTTGGGAAAGGGCAAGGTGAGAGATTGAGACTGGGCTTATGTCTACTGTTTTTACCTAATCTAGTTGGCAAATGGCTCCAGGCCGTCTGTCAGGGTCAGATGAGAGGGCAGTGTCCTAGACAGCGTGGAGTTCTGGAAAACATATAGTAATTGATAGATCCATGTCCTGAAATCACGTTTGATCACGTGACTCTTGAGCGTCTCACATGTGCCGCAATTCTTTCCTAGAAACAGCAGGTGTTTGGTCTCGCACACCTGCTGCAATTCATGTTGGGAATTTTTTTTTTTCATCTGTGGCTTCATGCAAGTGAGAAATGATTATTGTCAACAATTGTGGTGTGTGCACTTTGTTTCAGGTTTTAAAATGGCAGAAGATTTTATAAGCATTAAGTGTGTCTCAGGTTGTTATACCGCAAAATATTATTTAAACATATTTACATACAATTCAGTTGTTCTCTGTTGAATCCAAGTATCCCCTGCCAAGTGTGTGCGGTTGGAAACACTATCGTTTACTGTCCCTTGTGGATCAAACATCCACTTGATTTCTGCTCAATCAACAATAGCCCCTGAGCCTCTGAGGGTCAAAATGTTCTACTTTCCCATTTCAGTTTATCTCTATGATTATCGGAGATGTAAGACTTGCTGAAGGATTTCATTGTTGTAGCTAAAAACAGTTTCAGATGGGGACCTTTCAGCAGCCTTCACACTCTCTAATCATTGTAATTGCATAGGATTAGGCAGATCTGTTTGTGGCCCCAGAAACATTTGCAGCTTAAATAGTGCTGCCTATGGTTCGCTGCTGTACGACACACAGAGGTGAGACCAGCGACTGTCACAGTGTAAATCCAACTCATTAAGCCAATTATGAAGTTCATTTGGGGTTTCCTCGAGGTACACAGAGGGAGCTGTGACATATGCCTTTAGGTGTTCTGACATATAAACCCGCGGTTGTATTCCAGATGGGTTTTTTCATCAAATACTATCCCAGGATATATGCAATTTTGCAAAGTCACAAGAGAAACTAAAGTGTCATAAAAAGTCAAAACATGCCAGCGATGCTACCCATGCCCCCAAATGATCATAGACACTGCTGATGCCAGCAAAGGCATGGGTCAGGCATGGGTCAAGTCTGGGGAGTCCGCTCCCAGTAAAGATGTACATTTTTAAACCTTTTTTTATACTAATTAAAATGCTTCAAATGAATTGTATTGTATTGTATAATTCTTATATTGTATTATATTTAAAGGGGTTACAGGGGTACGCAGTATTTACTGTATCTTCCCTTTTGTAATTTAGTTTGAATTCACAAAGCTGATTTGAATTTTACTCTTTATAAAATGATAATTTCCACACCAGTCTCACAAGGCTGGGGTGAATGAATATTACGTTTTGCCAAAACAAAAGCTGTACTTCATATCCAGTTTTCCCCTGGACTGGTGTTTACTGCACTGGGGATGCATCCACAGGTCATTCCTAATAAAAGCTGCAGGTGTCATACGTGCCGCACCTCATTTTACTTGCATGGGAAAAGAACGGCACGCAGCCCTGTGGTATCAAATCACACGCTTTTACACAAATCATATTAACAAGTAGATTGCATCTTGTCGCGGAAACACTTCATTTCAATGAGCGAGTCTATGTTTCTGATTTGATTTGAGTTCTCTTACATTTGCCTCGGAGCACTATCCAGGAATAAAACTCTCCACAAAAGCAATACTAGTGCACAAAGCACTCAAAGCAGCGTACTACTGTGAAGCAGATGGCCATAATAAGTAATATTGTCCTGTGAAAAAACACAGTTTGTGCTGCTGCAATTTGCCTCGATTCTCTTCTTTATTAAACTATTCAGTTGGTACAGTGGGCCCCGCTCATTGCAACAGACAGATTTCTTGTGAATATCAGGCTGCTTTGACAGAGCACTGGTGAGTGTCAAAGCCACACTTGATATTAAAGAGGGGGTATTATGCTTTTTTCAATCACATAGCACCAGTCTATAGCATACTACAATGATGACGTAACCTTCTGTTGGTCTGTATATGCAGTAAATTAAAATAACTGCCTTGAATAAAATTGCTCTCTCAAAATGGCTGTACTGAACGTCTTGAAATAGGCCTCTGTCTCTTTAAGAAGCTTTCCGACACGCCCCCTTCAGCACACTGCTGTGGCATTTAAACAACACTACTGTGCGGGGAGGGGGCTCTGCTGAGCTGAGGAGCAGTGGTTGGTGGCTTGGCTGATGACGAAAGGTCCAGAGGCGTCTCCAGGAGGTGGGGGCGTTCCTAGGAGGACTGAGGCATAGCTACACCTAAAATGGCTGCCGTCTAAGTTTTTACTGATTACTCAAAAATATGTGAATGAGCCAAGGAAACACTCCAGGCATGTGTTTAATGAGGGAATGACATAATAACATGATATAAAGCTTGAAAAAGTCGATTTTACATAATACCCCCCCTTTAAGACAAATAAACTAGTACAGATTTTTAACTGGATATGAATTTGCATCTAATACAGACAGGTGAAGAATAAAGCTTGAAACATGTGGTTCTTAACCTTACAAATATCCTTTTATTTTGATATGGTATCATGTAGTCCAACTCCGACTGTATTCATTACAGTGGCTTGTGCACAGTGGCACAAGTCTGCATGTTAGATGACTAGGCATGTGCACAATGTCCCTCATGCACCACATGGTCGGTTTTGACCAATCAGCGCAGTCGAGAGCTAGTGTGGGACTAGAGCGGCGCAAGGCAAGATCTTGAAAAGGTTTTTTTTTTTCTTCTTTACAAATACAAACATTTTGAAGGAAGAAAAAGTCCATTATGTTATAAAAGATAATATCCTATTTGAAAGTTGTAGGCACCCTGTCTACCAAGTATGTGCTGTTTGTTTTTACAAGGTGGTCTATGGAAAAAATACTTTCTGAGCCCAAGGAGTTTCTATGCTACATTACCACGAAGCAGCTGCTAATCGAATCAGCGACACCTGATATATCCAGCTCTTTTAAAGCTGGGGTTCCTGATTTTTCCTGTTCAAACAGTGACATTTTTTGTTTTGGCCCAAACTTGTTTCTAGCTCTCACAGACCCCCTGTGAATTCAAATTGTTCAAAGAATGTAATTATGCACATTTCACACCCATATACAGCATTGAGTGGTGACAAAGTGAAGCAGGGGCGGCCACCCTAAAGATAAATTCCACTAATTTAAACTAGACTTCTATCATCCATTGCTCAATAACAATACAACAAGGTCTGTGTTTTGCCGTGTTTACAACATACTCTGAGGAGGCAAAAATAAATGTATTCTACAACACCAAAAAAATCAGGTACCCCAGCTTTAATACATTACTAAGATTCTGTTTTGGGTTTCAGCCATTCTCCAGCAATGACTCATGGACAGTTTTGCGCCACTGGAAACATCTGTTGTGACAGTGAGAAGGTGGATCATTTTCCAGAGTGATTCCTATGAGAGACATCAGCAATGCATAGAAAGAAGAGATTGTCGATTTGGACACTAATCGGTGAGGGTAGGAGATGCAGTGGGTGAGGTGGCTGGTTGTTTTGCTGCTGCAGTGGCACAGGGCCTTATATGGTTGGAGGAAGTTGCTGAAAACGCCCGAGTCAACGATGGGGGAGAGAAAGTGGCTTCATGAATGGCTTGAGAGGAGCCTGTTTGAGCAGCAGTGTTAACAGGATGCGAAAGAACAGGTGATGAAAGGTCGTAACAAGGTTGGAAATACTTTTT
The DNA here is from genome assembly GCA_007210695.1 of Neogobius melanostomus. Classification (NCBI taxonomy): domain Eukaryota; kingdom Metazoa; phylum Chordata; class Actinopteri; order Gobiiformes; family Gobiidae; genus Neogobius; species Neogobius melanostomus. Next base: position 8,977,448 of record VHKM01000181.1, read on the forward strand.
GGGTTGAATTTACACTTCAGCTTTATTACACAACAGTCCTTCTCCAGCAGATGATGTAATAATGGCAGTGGTTTGCTGTTGCCTGGTTACGCTCAGATGGAGGAGAAACCCTGGCCTTGGTCTGTCAGTGTCAGCGAGACCCTTAGGACGTTTACCTCAGTTAGACAAGTGTTAACGATACAACGCCATCTGCTGCAGTTGTTCAAGCTGTTTCTGATGTGAGCTTTTAAAAAAAAATCCTCATTAGATCATTTACCAGACGGTGCTGTTGTTGCCCAATGTTTGAAGCATCTTTGCTGTTATATAACACTCTTTTGAGAGGTTCCAATTGAACTCTGCATCCTGCCCCTTCCTTCTGTTCTGTTACTCGCTACATTCACAGATGCTTGGACTATGCGCCTACAGATTATTTAGGGTCGATACTTTATAGGCTGGATAGAATGAACTAAATTGCAGTGGGCTGAGCTGTACGGAAATGAAGGTGCAAGTATATGCTCATTTTATTTCATAAGTTAACTTTACTACTTCATATTAATATCATCAGAAGTTTAAAAAATGTATTGCCATCAAAGAAGGGAGATTCACAGTACTCTTATAAAATTGCTACTTCTATTTCCTGATAAGACTTAAGTGCAATTATTCGCATATTCCTAATACCAAGGGTTTATGGAGCTTTAAAAGCGATTTACAGATGTTTACATACACCATATGAAAAGACACATTTGCATTTTTTTCATATCTGACATGAAACCAGAATTAACATTTACTTTTTGAGGCCAATTAAAAAAAATTAAAATTATTTTATTTGCTAAAAGACAGAAGAATGAGAGCTAGAATTACTTTTTATAAAACCAAAAGTGTACATACATTTCATTAATATTTGGTAGCATTGCCTTTAAACTGTATAAGTTGGGTCAAACGTTTTTTTCCCCCCGTATTTCAAAGCTGGGATGGCTTTTTCCTCCAAATGTGACGATGGCCATTACGGCCAAGAAATTCAATTTTGTTTTTTGTCAGACCACAGGATATGTATAAGTATTTATCCCTGTGCGCATTTGCAAATTCCAATCTCTTCCAATTTTGATGTTTCTTTTGGAGTAAGAGCTTCTTCCTGGCAGAGTACCCTCTCATTCATGTCGGTACAGCACTTGTTTCACTTCACCAGGTCTTTTGCATTTGTTCTTAGGTTAATATTCACATCTCAGACCACAGAAAGTTCATCTCTGGGACACCGAACCCGCCTTCTTTCTGATCTGTATGATGACTGGACATTTACATTTTCTTTTTCATGCTGTATAAAATTATATAATTGTTTGAACCACTGAATGTGGCACCTTCAGGCGTCTTGAAATTGCACTCAAGGATGAATCAGACTTGTGCATGCTTCAAAGGACATGACATCATCATCATCTGGGCTTTCCCAAATATATAGTAATCTTAGTGTATGTAAACTTCTGATTTTGAATAAAGTAACAAAAGAAATGTCTAAAAAAATGATATCTCTCATTCTTCTGGCATTTAGCAAATATAAATAATTCTGAAAATTCTAATTGACCTTAATTCTGGTTTCATATCAGACAATGAGAAAAAAATGCATATGTGTCTTTTTATATAGTGTATGTAAACATCTGGTTCCCACTGTATTTGCTTGACAGCAGCAGTGAAACAAAGCAAAGATCATGCTCCTTCATCTTTTTAGCATCCCGATGCAACAAAATATCGCAAGGTAAAAGGCGATCATCAATTTTGTCATGTGTGTTTGTAGACACATAAGATAAATACATGTTCTGAAACTGCACATGCAATACAGCTGAACAGGTATGGGCAAACCTTTTGATTAAACGGCCTTTTTGGGTTTTTGAACTTGCTAGTACAATTGTAGCACAAGTACAATTCAGCAACAAAATAGCAACAATTATAAATGATCTCTCTTTGGGTTGTTCACCCTTTTTAGCCAGTGTATATCAGGTTTGGTCATTTTTCATGGGATGGATGAAGGGTTAGATAGGCCTATGGGCCAAATGCGGCCTTATTTTGCTATACTGAAAGCATCTTTGCTAGTTTTAATAATGAATCTAAAGCCAGGTCTTAGCAGCAAGGTTATCACCGCAGTGAGTCAATAAAACGTAGTGATAGACATCCCCATCAGAGGGAACTCCCAGAGACACGCTTCACCATACTTCTTAATGGTGTAGTGAATTCGGGAGGAAGTGACAGTCTCTTAGTTCATCTGAGGCAGCATGAACCCAATGGTTTCCATGGAAACAGAAGAACTTTTTTTACTTGCAAACTTGGATTACATTTCAAAGGTGGCCAAAGATGCATCTCATACAGCCTTGAATCACAAAGAATAAAATAAAGTGTTTATTTAACTGTAAACAAAGATAGGATTTATGTAAAAGGAAATGGTACAATTCTAAAGGAAGGGCGACCAATACATTTCAGCTACCAGAAACCAAATAACCAATAATAAATCACTCATTATTCTTTCAGCCCTACCTGGCAAGGGTAAAGACAGAGACCTTGGAACAGCTTTAAATCAGCAGTAATGACAGCTAAATACTCATTTTCATTCAAACTCTATTTTTGATTACTCAGCAAACAGGAAACCTCTTTGACCTCCTTTAATCCATCCATTTTCTTCCACTTGTCCGTTGCCGGGTCGTGGGGGCAGCTGTTGGAGCTGCAAAATCACACTGCACCAGCCCCTATGGCTCCTCCTGCAGGTGGTGGGTCCACAGAAGGACGGCCCCACAATTCTAACCGGGCCTGTTGGTCTCTCATAACGGGGCTCTTTGTCTGACCCGTCACCTATGACCTGTTTGCCATGGGAGACCCTACCAGGGGAATGAAGCCCCTAACAACAGAGCTCCCAGGATCATTCAGGCGCTCAAACCCCTCAACCAGGTTAAGGTGGCGGTCCCAGGAGGGGCTCTCTATATTCACTTTGAGCAATTTATTCATTCAACATTGACTCAACCCACACTGCTTGATCAAAAAATAAGTCACAAAAGCTACAAAAATAAAAAGGTCACAAGATGAAATATTTCGTGTGACTGCCTTGAGTTTGATTAAAGCTGTGGCATTGTTTCAATAAGTTTCTGCAATGCTAAAAGATCTATTTCAGTCCAGTGTTGCATTCATTTGTCACCAAGATATTGTGTTAATGGTGGCACAGTGGCACAGCGGTTAGCACTAGTGCCACATAGCAAGACTTTTCCAGGTTTGATCCAGTCAGGGCCTTTCTGTGTGGGGTTTGCATGTGTCACAGGTTCGCTTTACTGGAGATGTCATGGTGTGGTGTAGCCAATGAAAACCAGGTTAAAAGGATTAAAATACGATTTAATGCAAGTACAAAAGGTCGACCTAAATACAATTAAATCACAGGATAAAACATACATTAAAACAGGACTAAAATGGGTCAAAAAAAAAAAGGGCTAAAGGAAGGGCATGCGTGAAGGTGCTGCGGTGCTGCTTGGGTGTCCGTGGTCGGTCTCGCGGCGGAGGTCACGGGGCCAACCTCGGGGCACGTCTGCCCGGAGAGCCCTGCCGCTCATCCCGCCGTGTCTATCCGGGTGGCCATCGTCCCGCCCTCGACGTCCTGCGAGCGTCCCCGGTCCCCGAGCCCGTCCTCACGCATGGCACCGACGCCACCGTCCGTCCCTCAGCCAGCCACCCCATTCTCACCCAGGGTGTGGCACTCCGCGTCGCTCTGTCGTTTCCCGCAGTGCGTCCCGTCGTCCGTCCGGTCCCTCCGCGTATGCGGCCATTGCGGCCCGTCCTCGATGTGTCCTACACTCGGCATCTCTGCCCCGCGCAGCATCCAGATCCTCGTACATATTCTGTTGTTGTTGTTGTTGTTGTTGCCGATCCATGTGTGAAAATTATGTCTCATACTCCCTGAACCACTCATTTCATAACATGAGCCTGATGAATCTTGGCATTGTCATCTTGGAATATGCCCACGCCATCAGGAAAGAAAAATAAAAACCATTGATGACCGCTCGCTTCTTTGGGCTCATACACATCTTGTGTTTCTAAACGCAGACTATAGTGTACTTTTTAGCACACTGTGGGCAGGACAGACTCCCATGGCCAATGGTGATGTTAAGTAGAACAACCATTTTTCCTCCAACCAGACTTGGCGAGGGGAAGGGGCAAGGAAGAAGGGTGGTGGAGGAGTGGGGTGAACACGAGCTTTTTTAATGCAATTACGGCTGAGTGCAGACAGGCACCACAGCAGGGACACCAGGCACGGACAGTGTTTAACTCAAGTACTTAGTTTGACCGATAGAGCTTATAAAAGCCCCTAATGCTCGAGGAAAAACATGAGGCAGTGCGATGAGGAAAAGAATGTGAAGTCTGCCTCTTTTTTAGAAATAAGTAATGCCCTCTCGCCAGTGGCGCAGTCAAATAGCGCAACAGCAAGATGACGAAGTCTACCGTCGCGTTTAGCGCTGTCCTTGCGCCAGGCGGAAGATCTCGCCCAAAGTGTTGCTGAACCTAGACCTGGATCAGTAAGTTACAAATATTCATAGACATTCTCTGAATAAGGTTGAAATGTAAAGGTTAAAAGGAAATATATCTCTGCCCAGACAATATGTCCAGCAACTGTACTTTCAGATCCATTATAGAAAACTAGTATGGATAACAATAGGCTACGAGGAGCTGATTGTGACCCTATAGACACTTGGACCCAGTGCGGGGGGGGGGGTCTATGGTGTGACGTGAACCCTCCACAACCTCACCAGCTGTCCGTCACGATGATTCACTCAAGCCCGGCCCGGCCCGCTGCACTGTAGATTTGGCTTGCGAGATTGGCAATCATGATGCATTTCTGTCGCTTGAAAGGCATTTTTGAAGAGCATAATTAGCAGCATGTGGCCCGGAGAAAGAAAAAAAAAGAAAAAAAGATGGGTGATAAGCTATGAAGTTGAAAAGACATGGCTGCCGCTGCTATCTCAGTGTCCGCTCAGAGCTGTTAAGGCAGTGTGGGAAAATTATACGAAAAAAAAAAAAACAACTTTAAGGAAGCGGGATATTGAAACTAAAAAGCTTACATTCCTGCAACCACTGCGGCGCTCCGATACGCTGGACTGTCACTCACACACATGCTCCGGGCACACGAAATTATCGGTATTAAAAAAAAAAAAAGGTAAAAATAGACCCCCCCGTAGCAGCGCATTTGGCCAAAAGCGCTCGCAGAAATCCACACAATCTACTCGTCGCAGGTGGTGTGTCCCCGGCTCAATACAAACAATGAGGTCTGGTCGTATTTGTACAATAGAGGTGAGTAAGCTGGCTAATTACAACAAAGATCCCACAGAAAACTGCCAGTGAGTAGGTCGTGCATCACTCCATTATTGAAAGTGTTTCCACAGGATTTGGAGTTTGCGAAGCAGAGTTGGGCAGGCTCAAAAAACGCACTATTGACAACCGGCGGGGCACAAAAGCACAGGAAGTGGAAGGTCACCGCTATTGATTTTCATCGTACGTGGATTTGGCTGATCAAAACGGCCCATTATAAAGGTCAACGTTTTTTTTTGTTTCGATTCTTAATCCAAAACTTTGGGTTGCCTGGTTGTATAGCGAAACCAGTTTGCGATTCCCACAAAATGTCTCACTACAAAATCCCCACAGCCGTGTCCAATAAAGTCCAAACCACTGAACCTTTTTATAAACCACTAAAAGCACACGCTACGAAAAAACAAAACAAAAAAACAGCCTTTAGGTTGGACTGGATTAGCTCCTACTGGAGTGAATGAAGACTCGTGAAAGCGCTAATCCATGTTTGAAATGCCCATGTCACCTTGTGTGGAACATTTAGCCTGTTCTTATGGATCATTAGCACCGCGGATGGCATGTGGTTTAATTACAGCAGGGTAGGAGCTGTCAGGGAGACTGATGTGCTCCTTCTGTTCACATATTTCACACAGAACCGTTTTGGAAAAGCTGACACGTGTGTGGGACAGTGTAACTTACATGAAGAAGTGAGGATGGGTTCGCGCAAAATGTGCTCCAAGGGAATGACCAAGAGAGTTTCATGACGATGATTAAATGCTGCCTACAGATTCGACTAACAAAGTGATACGAAAACAAGTCCTATAACAACATTTAATTATATAAGAAAGTTTAATTGTCATCAAAAGCATCAAATATATGGCTATTACTTAGACACATACACTATTTTATGTTATACCTCAAAAGCTTACTTCTGAATCTGGAAATAAAATGTGTCAACAAATAGAAGCTTGGTATAGGAGAAAATACACAAGGTTAATAAGGAATAAGTTGCAGATATTACAGAAAGTTTGGTGCGTAAACTTCCCCCAAAAATCAATAGGCCACAAAGTCTCAGAGAGAGAAAAGTATGTGCACAAAACTCATCTTTCCTTACTTTTCCACCATTTTGTGGTCATACCGCCTTTGCTATGCCCAATCCCGTCAGATCTTGGAAGCTAAGCAGGGAAGGGCCTGGTTAGTACTTGGATGGGTGACCGTTTGGTAACACCAGGAAGCCTAGCGAATGTAGTGAGTGAGTGAGTGAGTGGTTGGTGGTGGTCGGAGGGGCCGATGGCGCAGACTGGTTGCCTCGCTTCCGTCAGTCTACCCCAGGGCAGCTGTGGCTACAATAGTAGCTTACCACCACCAAGTATGGAGTGAATGAATAATCAGCTGTGAAGCGCTTTGGGTGTCTTGAAAAGCGCTATACAAATCCAAGAGATTATTATTATTATTATTATTTTAAACATGAATTCACCATACATTCTTTCTGTAAACTGTCTTCACTTTAGACCGCTTAACAGGTTGACACTGAGTAGGACAATAGGCCTGCATTCTGTGGTAGCTTTTGTCTTTCAACTGTCAGAATGCAGAGCTCACTGTAATTACTGTGCCTATCCACGTGGAACAAAAGCTGCCGTAATGTTCACTGTCTTCAAGATCTGCAAAATGAACCAAGGTGATGCTTTTCACTATAGCAGAAAGTTACAAAATGAGTATGTCAAATATGAGGAAATTATACGTTTTCTTTCTTTAGGAAACATAAAATCGCCACCAACCTCCTTCGGGGATTTTGACACATTTTTTTTTCTTCTTAGATGTGAATTGGTTCATTGTTCTCTAAGTTTGCTGCTGGCTCTTCTCATTAATCCTTTTATCGAATCACTATATAAACAGACGTGTTGAAATCGAAATGCTTCTAATCAGTGGTGGGTTAGTGAACACCTCCGTGCCCTGAGACCACATATGGCTGTCATGTCGCTGCTGCTGTTATAAAACATACATATGGAGTCTTTCCTTCCCGGGCCAAATGACATGTTAATGGATTCAGAACAGCAGCTGATCGGCCTGTAACTGTAATTATCTCCATCCTGCTTTTACTTTCATTAGCAGCCCGTCGCCACAGCGTGCTAAGTGTTAGACAGCCAAATGAGAACAAATAAATAAGACTCTGGAAGAGACTCATCTCGAGGGGAACAGCAAGGAAACACGGATGCACGCGCACATATGAAGCTCAAGAGCATATCCACACGGGGAGACAGCATTTTCCAACCCTTTCCTATCACTTTTACTTGTCTGTCACTGTCGGCCAATCACTTAGTCACCGATTACCTCTCATGTGATTCACAAATGCAAACCAATTCCAACGCAGCAGCATAAACATCAGCCTGCTCACTGCTCAGCCTACTCATCCCATGTCTTGCTCCCCATAGAAGTATTATTACTCCGCTAATTGATATTACCTGGATACAGTCAGAAACAGTATAAGAAGTATATACAGTAAAAGAAAAGAAAAAAATACCCCTGGGAACAATTGGGCACGATTTGGGGATTAGGTGTCATCACGGATCTCAGGTCTGGATCAATTCTTGGCATGAAACGATTGCAGCAGCGAGGACAAAGTGCGGTACAAATCATTAAAAGGATTGCTGTAGGTTTAGCTAACTAGAACAGTCATTCAACTTATGACAAAAGAGTATAAGTTCAAAACTCTGCGTCATTCTTTTCTTATTCTCTTTTCATATTTCCATGACGCCCTCACACGCATATTATATCCAGAGGAGGTCAGCAGACCTCCTTATACAAATACAATATGTCTATCTGGCAGAAACTGAACCTGCGCTGGCACAGTCCACACCACAGACAGCAGCATAATCCCCAACCATAGTCACACAAACCTTCCGGAGCTTGGAAGGAGGAGCTCAAAGTGAGTGAAGAGAAGCTTCTGGCTGTTTTAAATTGAGTCATACAAGTCACCAAACACATGACCAATTCTTGACGTTTGCCACAATATTGTAGTTCCAAGGTTTTTCAGCGTCAGGTCAAATGTGTGTGTCACAAGGCCAATCAATGCGTCAGACTTGAGAGCCCTGAGTATGATTTAGTTATTGTCCAAAAGGTTAAAAGACTACACCTGTATGTTAAAAGTTAAAACCAGCACCAGTAGATTTATTGTCATACAAACCTAACAGGAGCAGGCTAGACAAATTCAAGTCACATAGTTTAATGCAACCGTGTCCGACGAGGGCCAAACCGGGTGCATTTTGCATCTTACCGTGGTTGTAAAATGTGATTTTGCCAATCAATAGCATTTAGCCGCTGTTAGCACAACATAGCCACATTATCTTAATACGTAGCTTATCGGTGCATCACATTTCTTCTGAGGCACCGCCTACTGTACGTGCTTATTTGTCATGTAAACAGAAGTACAACCGAGTATTATAGCATACTGCATTCCAAATCCTGCTGGATATAAGCTTGTTAAATGGAAAAACATAATAATGGGTTTAGACCTATCTGGTGCTTATGATACATTCACATGTAAGCAGTTAGGCAAGCATGCTGCCTCTTGTTTTTTTTAAACTGTCTGTTAAGTTGTACAGTAAAACCTTTTTTTTTTTGTTGTTTTTTGTTGTTTTTTAAACAGACTACATGCAACTTGTAAAGACCCTCCAACATCGCAGGTGATGAAAATAGGTTGCTGGAGACTTAAAAAGAGAGACATATGATTTGACTATTTGACAGTACCACGACTTCTTCAGTACAGAGCACCATGACATCGCACCAATCACATTATGATATTGGATTTCAGTTCCCATCCCTACTCCTTATACTCCAAGCTTCAACGAATGATTGTTTTCCCTAAAAAAAAAATCACTCATTTGTCTCAAGAGAAGTTTATCCATTTAGTGGACTATTCATTGCACCTCACTCTGTGTTTGCCTAAGTCTGGCAGAAATAAATGAGGAAGAATGAAGAGTCTTTTAATCAAAAGTTTGGGGTAGAATGTGGCATGTACTTAAACAAACTACACTGGTTTATGCTTTGTTTCATTGTTACATAAGCATGCTTTTGTGAGCCATTGTCTCTGAACCCATCTGAATTTCACCAATCCGCACTGTAGATTGTCCAACTCAGTATAGCAGCGTAATTAAAAGGACACAAGAGAAAATAAACTTGGCTTTCACTCAAGATTATGGAGCGTGTGAGAGTGTTCCTGCGGCGCACTGTGAAAGCTCGCTATTTTCAGCCGGCTCTGCTTTTCTAACAGGACTTTTTTTCTGAGGTGTTTATTTTACACCTTTATTTTTGCATGTATTCTGGTATTAATATAGGATACATAATGTCAGACGTTGAAATCTTATCTGTGGATGGAGGGGCTGCTAGTTACATTCACTTATTTACATTCACTTGATTTTTTTCTGTTTCCCTTTTTACTTTGACTTCGATTCTATTTTACAAAGAAAGAAATAACATTAAAATGTATGAAATGAACTGTGCCAAAATGAACAATATACAATAGGCCAGGATGAATGTGAGTGTGTTTGAGAGTGCGAGTGTGGGACAACAGATGCAAATTAGCCCATTGCTATAATCCGGTGTGGTGTGGTCATTAACATGCACTTTCCCTACCAAATAAACCAATACATAAATAAATGAAGGCATTAAAAAGCATTACATTGGTTTCAGACTGGTACTGTATTAAATTGCAATTTTGAAAAAAAAAGAATGACATTTCTCAACTGTCATTACAGCTTAACTAAATCAAAAATACAAAACTTAGTGCAAAAGACATTTAACTGTGTTTTTTTTATGCTCACAAGTAGCCTGTGATATTTATGTTTTTGAATATCAAAATTTCCCCTTATTCTAATGGAATATTTGCAAAGTTTAGGATATGAATTAAGCATTTTGTTAGTGGATTTCATTCATTTAACATCAACCTGTTCAAATATATATGAACAAAAGACTAGAGAAAAGTATAGACAAGATGAAACGCCTTGCCACTAGGGGAGTAGTAGGATCAATTTGCATTCTATTAATTAAGGAAGAGTGTTGTTAACGATATAACTATGGGTTAGGTGAAAACCAAACATTTTTCAGAAAAATAAAAACATAATAATAAAGAGTGCAGTTTTATTGATGAAAACTATATCGTTTATATCTTGCTTTGTCGATTTTAATGTTTTGAATGTTCATATCTCAATATCAATACGATAACGATATATCGTTGCTTTTTTGATAATATCTTGAATGTTCATATCTTGATATTGATACGACATATCTTTCAGCTCTAGTAGGCGAGCTATGAATCTATTGAGAGGGACCCTCCCAACGGGCTCATAAACTGCGTCTTTTAATGCACCACACAGCATAGGAACATCATCTACAAAATCAGCTGTTAGGGCAGCTAGGTGGGGAGTTTGTTGATGAGGAGCTACTGCCCTCTTCAATGAACCCGCTCTACACCCTGGCTTTTTAACGCACTACACTATGTAGGCTTACATATTACATAATTCATTGTACATAACAGAAAAAATAGAAGGAAAATTGTTTAGGATGGTAATGACAACTGTGGAGTAGCAAGATCACGGATAATATGTATATTAATGTGCCTTTTAACATAAAACTAGTGACTTTCGGGAATGTTAACTGTGTTTGTCAGTGGTAACCATCTATAAGAAATATTTTAATGATTGGCTTTTGTCACTTGCTTTATACTAGACATCGTACATAAAACGAGACCGTTATTGTAGTTGTGCTTCATTTCCGTTTCAGTTCATTTCTGTTAATTATACGAACATTTCAAACAGTGCCTTTGTAAGTGTGGTCCGTGTTAAAATAGCCGCTTTGATGATGTTGCCAAATGTATGATTGATAATGTAATTAAAATAGGTAAAGTTAAATCACAGACGGGTACGTTGTGTGTTTGTGTGCATTCTGTGTTCCTATAGGCTTTTGTACTTTGTAACATGTTCCTTTGTACTATTGTGATATGAGAATTTTTTATTGTAATGATTTCAGGGGTGGGCGCTCATAAGGTTTTGCTTTGGCCCACTCCTTTTGAGCAGAATTTTAACTGCTCAAATAAACAAATAAACTAAACAAAAACCCTAAAAATTTGAAATTCAGGGCTAGGACCTGGAAAATGTGCATGTTAATGCATTGCGTTAAAATGATAAAATGATAGTGAATTAATCAAAGTGAGGAATTTCCCTGCTCCCCAACACCAGGGGTCTCATTTACAAAACTGTCCGTGAGAATCTGCCTATAAGAGTCCGTACGAGCAAAACCCAAACTTCACGTACGGAGAAAAAAATTGGGACTTATGAAACCCTCCGTACGCGCAGCACCACGTAAACTCCCCTTCACAAATTCCACCTGGAGCAGAAATGTGCGCACATGACCCCTCCTCACGTCACGCCCCCTGCACGCCTCCATGTCACCATATAAGGATATGCAAAGTAACTTATGAATGAGATTTACCTAAACATGAGGCGATAATGACAGGGTTTTACCGAGACCCCGGGAGCAGAGAGGGAGGGGCCACACACCGCAGCAGTGACAGCTATGGTGAAAGCGGAGGCCGGGTGGATCTTTACTGACATGTTACCGCTGTTTCTCTGATCTCAAGTAAACTACTGGCAGAGTGTAGAGTCTCATCAATAACACGTTTGGAAATACACTTTTAGAACGTAAAGAAGAGCCTTTTAGACGCTGATTGTGATATTTCCCAGTGCTGTTCACGGAGCTCAAATTTCCTGAAACTACAGAATAAGCTCGGTGGGCTTTGAATCACTCAGATAGTCTATTGTTTTCTTGAGCTCGCTGTACGTGCAGTCGGGGTTTGGGGATGAGGCACCGGTTCGCTTTGGACATGAATGAGGAGCAGAGTCCGGGTGGTGAGAGAAAGAGAGAGGTTGTGGAGCTGCAGCGCGTAATTACGCAGCGTCTCTGAATGGACTTGTGCCTTGGACCAGCCCTCAGCGCGGTCTCTGCAGGAGTTGGTCAGACTTTGGTTAAAAGCACAGAGCGGCTCGGATCCTTCCTGCTTCTCGCTCGCAGCCGGCGACAGTGCGCTCCGGTGTCCGTGCATGAGCGTACATGAGCGTGCACGTCTTTGAGTGTCACACATGACTACAATATTTGTATTAAGTATATAAACGAAAGATTGAAACACTACACAAAGCCAACGGTTGATTTCCTAGATTTTATTTTTAATGATCTTAATCATTCCTGTAGAAAATAAAGAAATAAGCAGTTTAAAATGTGCACCAGACTTCATTTCCTCAATCCGACCTCCCCTTGCTGCTTTCCCTCGCCTCTCCTCGTGTGTTTGCAGCGTTTCTGAAAAGTGCGGACTGCGTACGCCAGGTACAAACCTAGTGTGGCGGTGCGTAATGTTTCACGTTCAGTTCGATTTCTATAAATACCACCTTTGGCGCAGAACAGTTTTGGAAGGTTTTGGCCTCATTTTGTCCGTACGTGGGCTTTATAAATGAGACCCCAGGTCCTTTAAAATGACGGAGCTGTTGATCCCCACTGAGCTGTGGGCTGCTTGTTGTTGATCAGACCAATCCACACATTGACAGTGAATGTAGTAATTAAAATGTTGCAGTTGCAGCTCTTTATAGGTAATATATTGACACAGAATATAGATGTTAATTTCAGGAAAGATCGGCTCTCTAGATTCAAAAGATTGCAGACCCTGGCACTATCAACTATACCACTCCTATCATGTTAATCCAAGGAAAGTAGTATCTTGGTCCATATCACCATTAATGTCTAAACAATAATCTATTTTGGCAATCCTATTTAGAAACCCAATTGTCAACAAATCAGTACTGTTTCACCATTTCCAAACGTGTCAAATGTGTTGCAATGCTGCATTATGTTCCCGTTATTTGTAAGGTACTTACATGCTGAACTATTGAGAGCAAACCCACTTGTCCCTGGAGTGAGTGTAGCTTTGTGGTAATGGGACAGCCAGGGAGGACAGGGGAGAAATCAGTGACTAATACATTTATGAACGAGTCTCTAATACATCTGCAGTCAAAAAGACACACAGAGGGCCCACCTAATTAAATGAGAGCTGCACCGCCTCATTATTTATGCACAGGGTGTCCAGCAGCCTTCAGTAATTCTGATAAATCACTTCCCCTGCAGTAAAATCAATATGGACAACACACACACACAGCCGCTCAAGCCTAAACAAACCCTTGGCCCGATTTGGAAACGGCATTTTCACCATCCACACACAACCTATCCATAATGCACGAGGGCTTGTTGGTGTTTATTTTAATAGCAGCTTCATGTGATATAGAAATGTGAGAGACCATACAGGTGGAGAACAGGTCTACAGTAAAATCTCATACTCAAGTAGGCTTTTTCCACAAGCCCGTACTCAATGCGGCTCATCTCGACTCCGCAAGTGCCAACATTTCCACTTGGTGTAAACGCTTCTGACCAGGTGCTATTTTAGACCCCTCCCCCCACCTCGCCTGGAAACAGACAGTCCATCAATATTGCAAAGAACTTTTATATTTTACAGTGGTACTTGCTTAAAACATGGTTGTATGCCGTAGTTTTCACATGCGACCATTAGCCATCGTTGGCTTACAGTTCGTCACACTTTGTTTTTCAGCATCTTTTGTCCTCTTGTTTTTTGGCTCCTGAAAAACTTCCTAAACTCTTTCAAAAAGCGGCAGTGTTCGCCTCGTGGCCCGCAGACTTCTATGGCTTTGTTTTTAGGGTGATATAACTCCAGAGCAAGCATTAAAACAACCCGCACTACTGTTGTTGTTGCTGCTGCGCGTCTGGGTATGGCTCTACTTTGCTATTGAAAAAGGACTACAAAGAGGTTGGCCTGCTTTATGGTTAATATTTCAACAAAATAAAGTCCACCTTAAGCTTTCTACACTGCTGGGCTCTGTCAGTAAAAATCAACTGCAGTGGCTAAAAGCTGTAGTATCAGCTTGGTTATTACTAGTCATTAGTAGCTACAGCATGACTACAAACAAAGAGTCAGCCAGATTGTGAACTAACAGAACAGAAATTATCTGGGGACCAAAGGCAGGTCGTAATAGGCTCTTTGCACGCAAACGACACATGACTTCCGAGTGCGATCCCCTGCGGCCGTGGTCCTTCCTCTCTCGCTATTTTCCCATTAAGGATTAGCGATGTCTGGCACAAATCAACGAATATTTCAAGAAAACATCACTGACAGTGAGATACTGATCCGAAGTCACTCGCTACATGTTACAAACACTACGTTGGATGTAAATTCTTGACTGCAGGAAACGTCTATGTTTTTTAGGTAGGACTTTTTTATCTCAGAGCTAACGGCTCGTATCAAAAAACAACACCACAAGTATTAATACTAAAAACAGGCCGATTATTTTTTGATCAGCTCGTTCAAAATCTTGTTGCCATTTTAATTTTGATTTAGTGTTAGCCGTTCAAGACGAAAACATCTACTGTGATAAGTAGTAAAGAAGTGTTCAAAAATAAGGATGAAAAAGAATACGGATGCTCGTTCTATTAAAATCAAATTCATTGTTTTATTCCCTGAATTTACATTCTAAAACAAAGGCTATGGTAAAGGCTACATGATGCTCTTGGGTGGTCAACGAGGAGGGCCGCAGGCAGAGAGAGAGCGAACCGGTGTAGTCCAAGTAATTTATAGGAACAGAAAGTAGGCGGCTACTTGTTGAAGAACCAATCAATGTCCTTGGAATGCTTCTCCGCGATCTGACTCCACATTATAACACACTGCCCCCCAGTGGACTCCAAGAGTAAGGACAACAATTCAATTCAAATCACCCCAAAAGCACAGATTACAATCAACACAGTTTCATATAATCATTAAAGCCTATTATAACAAAAACATATATAGAAATAGCCAACAGCAGGAAGTTTCCTCCGCTGAATTCTTGTATTCATCATAGTGTGATGCTAGTGACTGTCCACCAGTAAGTCTTGAGCTATTTATTTTTTTAGACAAGACGCTACTACTAACTCATAGGGAAATAACGGACACAGGATGAACAAGCGCTGACTGAGGATCCACTCGGAAGTCACGTGACGCTCCCCAGCCTATCAGTTACCTGTACTTTGGTACCTTTTTGAAGTAGGTGTATTACTGGAGTAGTTTAATCACAATGTAACTTTTACCTCAACTTGAGTAATATTTGTTTGAATTAACCACATGTCTACACGTACTTGAGTATAACAGCTATACATGTTACTCTTTTGTCTTCGTGTTTTTTTCTTTTGTATATTTTCTCAAAATTGTTACGTAAATATCAGTATTTTTGTATTATTATATGTTTTGTCGGTCCTAGTAACACCAAATCCTAAATCAGACTTTTACGCTCAAACCTTTGCTCAAGCAGTTATTTTTTACCAACTTTCTTGAATAATTATTTGGGTCACTACTTTTTACTTCTACTTGAATAAAATGTGTAACAATACTTTTACTTGAGTAACTATTTTGTCTGCTCTACTGACCTCTGGAGGACGCACAGACGAACTGTTTTGATCGTTCTGTGAGGCCATAGACTGATATTGTCCCCTGCTCTACATTATAAACCAACTTGCAGTTACATATCAAATTGACGATTATCATTCTGCATATACTGATGTGCTTGAATTGATATTTTCCTTCTGAACTGTGAAAATACAGTACTATATGATCAGTGCAGAAATACCGGTTCCCGTCACCATCTCTGAGAGCGGCACACTCACTTTGATAATACGAAGACAACCAATTAAGTCCAGTCACATTATAATTCATTAAACTACACCATGCAGAGTCGGCCGGGGTCAGCGTGCGGCAAAACGGCGCGTTTTTCCGTCATAATTGGACGGGAAAATGTCACGGCACCTGAGGAGGAGATTACAGCGCTTGTCAGATACTTATGTCAAAACATATTTTAACAGCGTGGAAGGATTTGGATGCTACAAGATGCAAAAAGGGGGAAATTAACATAAAAAAAGCACTTTAAAGCAAGTGCTCAGAAGAAGCCCAAATGAAACGCAGGGAAATGAGTAGGCCCATTAGGGAGAGGCTGATTATATGTCATTTCAAAATGGATTTCTGTGTCGTCATATCACAAAATTAGATTATTCTCAAATATAAATAGTTTCTTTTGCACAGAATGAAGAAAGATACATGTCTACGTGTCTTATTGTATAGGTGGCGGGGCGGAGTGAGCGAAATCCCAATTAGTCAGGGGTAATAAATCTCTAAATCATGTCTTCGTGTTCGCCACTTCGATGTCGCACGCTTTATTTTATTACAAATAATCAAAGTACTGCTGACGGGACTCAATAATGTCTCTAATTGAAATTTCTCTCCATGTAGGCAGCTCGTCCTCTTTCCAAATTGAAGCTACATGTGTCAACAGTAATAAAATCTATTTGGATAAAGTAGGAGGGAAAATGAATGGAACTTATTTATTGTCTGGAAGCCGCAGGTACAGCAGTATTCTGTCAAATAAATGCTTTTACTGCATCTACAACTGCCGCTTTGGGAAATAAATAAACAATACTACAGGCCACTGGTTAGAGTTACTAAACCAGTTCGTAAAGAGATTCAAGTGTGGGGGAAAGACCCCTTAGGGGAACTTAAAGACTGCTTTCACACAACGGATTGGAATATGTTCAAGCAGGCCGGCTTTCACAACAATATCACTTATCTCCAGGA
The DNA here is from genome assembly GCA_007210695.1 of Neogobius melanostomus. Taxonomy (NCBI): domain Eukaryota; kingdom Metazoa; phylum Chordata; class Actinopteri; order Gobiiformes; family Gobiidae; genus Neogobius; species Neogobius melanostomus. Next base: position 8,994,438 of record VHKM01000181.1, read on the forward strand.
GTATACAGAGACTGTCAGTGCCTACACCAAGGGCACTGAGGATGTTACAGACTCTAAGACCATCATTATCAGGTCCAACCAGAAACCTTGGTATACAAGTGAAGTCCTCAGGCTCATGAGGGTCCGGGATGCTGCCTTCAAATCTGGTGACAAGGAGAAACTGCGGACAGCTAGGGCCAACCCGCAGCATCAAAAAAGCCAAGAAGCAGTACTCCAAAAAGATAACTGATCACTTCAGAGACAGCAGAGACACTCGGAGTCTGTGGGAGGGGATAAAGACCATCACAGACTATAAACCTCCTCGAAAAACCTGTGACAGTGACACCTCTCTCTTGAACGCGCTGAAGGCACTCGAGGCACTCAACAGAACCCTGGCACAAAAGTCCACTACTCCTCCAGAAGACCAGGTGCTAAAGCTATCTCCAGAGAGTGTGAGAAGATCTCTGAGCAGGATAAACGTTCGCAAAGCACCGGGTCCAGACAGCATACCAGACTGTGTATTGAAAGGTTGTGCTGATGAACTCACTGAAGTCTTCACAGACATTTTTAATTTACTCTGCAGCAGGCTGTGGTGCCAACATGCCTCAAAGCAACTACCATCATTCCGGCGCCAAAGAAGTCACCACCATCCTGCTTTAATCACTACCGCCCAGTAGCACTCACTCCAATTCTTATGAAGTGCTTCGAGCGGCTCATCATGGAACACATCAAGTCTGTTCTCCCTCCCACCCTGGACCCATACCAGTTTGCTTACTGGTCCAGTCGCTCAACTGAAGATGCCTCACTCACCTTGAAACAAAAGACTCGTACGTTAGAATTTAGACTTTAGCTCAGCATTCAACACTATAATTCCACAGCAGCTAATACACAAACTGCTCCACCTGGGGATCAACACATCACTGTGTAACTGGCTGCTGGACTTTCTGACGGGGAGACCACAGGCTGTACGTGTCGATGGCAAGTAGAGGTAAGATTTTAGGCCCGAGTCGGGCCGAGATATCACACATGACAGTCGGGTTTGGGTCGGGTTGGGCTTAAAAATTGTTTTAAATATTTTTTTATTAGATTTTTATTTATTTATTAATGTCATTATAATCTCTAATAAAAATATAAGCTATAGGGTTAGACTATTGGATACAGATTCATTCATTCATTTTCTTCCACTTGTCCGTTGCCGGGTCGTGGGGGCAGCCGTTGGAGCTGCCCAGGTCACATAGCACCGGCCCCCATGGCTCCTTCTGTAGGTGGTGGGTCCACGGAAGGACGGCCTCACGATTCAAACTGGGCCTGTTGGTCTCTCCTAGGGGGCTACCAGTGTACGCAGACACTGGAGGCAATGTGGGTGAAGTGTCTTGCCCAAGGACACAACGACAATGTGCACCTTCAGGAGGCGGGATTCGAACCCCCGACCTTTCCGATCATGAGACGACCCGCTCTACCATCTGCTGATTGTTGTCAGGTTTAAGCAGCATGTCCAGCTTTGACCGGCGCTACACAGAGAACATCGCTATTCACTCTTTCTCTCAGGACAGCATTGAATTTACACTGGATAAATCAGCAGTTTGATTCCTGTTTTGTGCGTAAAAAGTAGGCTTTTGCAAATGCAGCGCAATGTTTATGAACGACTAGGAGGAGGAGAAGAGAGAGACGGAAAAAGGAGAGACACGCACACTTCTCCGCCTGCCCAGGTATGTGTGCAACGCTGCTGCGTGCACGTACCTCTCACACATGGCGCGCTCCTTTCGATGCTGCTGCTGGATGCACTGCGCAGAGGCTCTAACCGGGCGGGAATTAAATAAATAATTCACGTCGGGTTCGTTTCGGGCTCAGGCTGACAATTCAAGTTAATTGCTCGGGATCGGTCGGGCTTGGGTCGGGTCGGGCTTGATTTTTTTGGGGCCCAATCATAGCTCTAGCGGTAAGTCCTCCAGAACCATCACACTGAACACATGGGCTCCCCAAGGCTGTGTGCTGAGCCCCCTCCTGTTCACTCTGCAGACCCATGACTGCGCTCCAAAGTACGACTCAAACCTCTTCATCAAGTTTGCAGACGACACAACAGTGGTGGGTCTCATCAGCAACAGAGACGAGTCAAACTACAGGAGTGAGGTGAGCAGTCTGGCCATGTGGTGCACACAGAACAATCTCTCTCTAAATGTGGAGAAGACAAAAGAGATTGTTGTGGACTTTCGAAGAGCGCGGGTCCAGCATGCTCCTCTAACAATCAACGGTGCTGCAGTGGAGAGGGTGACCAGCACTAAGTTCCTGGGTGTGCACATCACAGAGAACCTGTCCTGGACCATGCACACTACATCACTGGTCAAGAAAAGTAATCGGCGTCTCTACTTTCTCGGCAAGTTGAGAAGAGTCCCAGCCTCCGTTATGTGCAACTTCTACAGAGGGATTATAGAGAGCATCCTGACCAGCTCCATCACTGTGTGGCACGGCGCCAGCACTGCCACCCCTCTCCCCAACCCCCGCTCCACAACAAAAACGCGAGAATGAACTATTTCGATTCATTGTGAAATTAATCAACAAATAAATAAAATCTTTTAATCTTGAATCTTTTAATCTTTTAAATTAATAATATATGTCAACTGTGTATAGAAAGGAAGATGTAAACAATAAACTACTTTTCTCTGGTTGACCTTTGATGATCATCATTTCACTTCCTTATTGGAAATGGGTAAAGGATGTGACATACGATACAAAGGGCCAGATCTTGTGTCTTGTGCAAGGATAGCGCAAGCTCCTAGCGATATGGTTATTTTCCGAGTGGCGTTATGTGCCTTCGCCACTTGCAAGAGGGCTTATAAAAAGAGAGAGGAATGAGGTGTTTATTACAAGCGCTGCTCTGATGGCAGCCTCACATTCATTTCCTCGTTTACATCGCGCTGCCTTGTGTTCTCTCGCATTACAGGCTCTCACAGGTCAAACTAAAAACTTTATTAACCCCATCATGAGCAAAACAATGTTCGTGTCCCGAGAGAAAGAGATGTCACCTACAGCCAGTCCCGCTGTGGCGCGGATTGGCCGTGAATGCGCTACCATGACCAAAAACAAAAGCACATGATGATCACCCCCCACAGCCCCTCGCCCCTTCCCAGTCGCGGAGTCTATTTGGAGGAAAAGGCTTTTGTACATAACACCGCTATTGGATATGGGTGTTTCTTCACACCACGTACTTTCCACTTAAAAGTCTGGAGTGGCAAGATCTGAAAGTGCGCTCCTACAAAGCGTAAAATGTTACACTATAGTCTGCGTTTAGAATCACAAGATTGGGCCCAAAATGTTTCACATATATTACCATGCGACCAAATAAGACCCATACGCATTTCTGACCTTGGAATTTGGAACTCTCTCTTTCTTACATAAAACTTTGTATTGAATTTTTGTCTTCTTGCTTGTGTGAAACTATGACAAAAGTATAGTGAAAACTCCTCACTCGTGCTGACCAACATTATTTAACAAACAAACAAACATCATTTTAGGGTCGGGACAAAAGAACATTAGTCACACTTTCTGAAACATATTTAAAGGCACTTCAAGATGTTTTGAGTGGGAATTTAATGGCTGCACAGCACGCTAAGGCTATGACTCATTCACTTTATATTAGGCTGTGAGACAGTGGCTTTTATATGGAGCATTTCCATAGCCGTCTGCACTGTGAGGTGGACCTACAGCTGTTAGGGCAGCTGGGTGAGGGTTCGTTGATGGGGAGCTACTGCCCTCTTCAACTGGCCTGCTCTACACCCTGGCTTTTTAATGCACCACACTATGCAGGGCTTACATCATACTTCACTCATAACTCAATTCAATAAATATATAATAATAATAATATTAATAATAATAATAATAATAATAATTAAACATAAATACAATTATATTGAGGATGGTAATGACAACTAGCAAGATCTCGGAGTATAATATGTATCAATGTTTTAATTATATGTATGTATTGTATTGATTTGTATTGAATATATTGTATTGAATTTGGGGGTGGGCGCTATAAGCTCCTTGCTTCGGCCCACTCCTTTTGAGCAGAGTGTATACTACTCAAATAAACAAATAAACTAAAACTAAAAAACTAAACTAAAACAGCTCAGTGCCAATATCCCTGTGTGCTGCACTCAAAGTAAAGGGTCCTGAGGGGCTGTTAGTATTTTAGACCCCATTGTCACAGGTGGAAGTGGCTTCAAATATCACTTAGAAAGGGTGAAGATGAGTGCCGAAGAGTGCAGCTTCTATCATAATTGAAATTCTTCTAAAGCCTCATTAACCCTCATTAAAACCAAATTGGGTTTTAATTATGTGCAGTGGAAATTTTATTGTCAGCATCCAACTCAGGGAATGCCAAAGTAACAATAGCTGCGTTTTGAATAGCCGTTTTGAAGCCATAAAATAATACATTCATTAGTATTAATTATAAATAAAATAAAATTATAAAAACTGTTAGTTCAAAATACCCTTTAGGTTGTAATGCTGCGTTTCCGTTGTCATTGGATGTCGGATTTTCCCAAGTCTGACAAGGCGGGACACTGCGCTAGAAGTAAATAAAACACAGACCTATATATTTGTACTTTCTTGAGTACGTTACCCTTTAGTTGTCCACTAGTGTATACCATCGGTGTGCAGCAGTTAAGCCTATGCTGCTATAAAATGTGCTATCATGACATCTACATTAGAAGAGCCAACAGCAACACTTTGGCTTGTAATGTTACGCATTACATTGTCTATGGCAAGACTGGGTTTGTAAAATAAGTTAATATTGAGCAATTCTGTCTAATGGTTACCACTTTCAAAGCTTGTGCTACTTTTGTGTCACACTGTCGTACCTTCCTACAGCTGGAACAAGAAAAAACATATGAGCAAATGGAATGGATTATTTCACCTGAAAACTATTATTCAAAATATGACCACCTTACAAATACATTTTGTCAAAGTACTCCAAATGAGATATGAGTTCTTAAAAACTTTGTCTGGAAACCTTCAACATCATAAAATTAACCGCCCACTGAAAGTCACCATGGAAACAACATATTCAATACTTTGTTCAAATAAAAAACAAAAATACTGCAACTGTTTGGATGCTTCAAAAATCTACTGGTGAAGGACAATTATAGGAAACTGCTTCCTTATATTACTTTAGGATAAAGATGTATTGTATTTGATTAAATATGTTTTATCTGTTACAATTGTATTTGCTACTTGTTTGAGATAGAGCAGATGTCTCTGCAGCGTGCAGCAACTGAGCTATTGCTGCGTTCCAGGAAACTGGTAACTTTCCAATCTCCAACTAGAAAAAAACCCCTTGGAACGAGGCTGGAACTGGTAATTACAACTTGTATTTGGAGATGATCAGACTGGTCTAAGTTCAGATACGGGCAGCACAGTGGTGCAGCGGTTAGCAAGCGTGCTTGTGGGTTTCGAAGGGGGAGTTTACATGTTCTCCCCATGTCTGTGTAGGTTTCCTCCGGGCACTCCGGTTTCCCCTACCACTGTACTGAACTGTACAATAGAGACACAATGACAGTGTGAGTGAGAAGTTGGTGGTGGTCTGAGGGGCCGATCAGTCCATCTGTCTACCTGAGGGGCAGCTGTGGCTACAATAGTACACCACCAAGTATGCCGTGAATTAGGGCTGGGCGATATATCGATATTTAAGATATATCGATATAGTTCAAATTCAGATAAGCATTTAAGTTAACAAAAAGAAACAGGTAATCTCAAGCTGACGTTTAAAAAAGTTTATCTTAAACTGAGCACTTTATTTTGCTATCTCTTTATATATAAATGCTGCCCTCAGAAAAAAGACTGACCTATTTTATTTTATAGGCTATTTTTATTTAAGTTATTTGTTTTATTTAAATGTGCACCTTACGGAGCTTTGTTATGCAGTGTTTATGTTTACATTTTATAGTGAGTTTTCAATAAAACTTGGCTTTGACTTAACATTTAATTTCACAGCTCTCACTGTGCGGAAAAATATCAGGATATATATCGTATATCGATATTCAACCTAAATATATCGGGATATGACACTTGGTCCATATTGGCCAGCCCTACTGTGAATGAATAATGACTACAGTGTGGCGCTCTGGGAAACTTGGTAACACAGGCTTGAAAAGAGCAATACAAATGTAAGCCATTAATATTATCAATAATATCATTGTTATATGAGCTGCCCCCCTGTGGAGAAGTGAATAATAAAACTTAACTTAACCACTGTATGACTGAGGTGAACCTTTGCCTTTGGTCACAGCCTTTAATAGAACATTATTTAGTGTGTTATGAATTATATCTGGAGTGAAGAAACGTTCATGTAACGTTGGCATCTCAATAACCAAAGTGCATTAGCTGTTTTGTTTATTCAGCTGAAACGCTCTGAGGTCGTGTAGGGTTCAAGTGGGAAAGATCCCAGTGCAGTTGCCTGGAATGCAGCACATGTGCTGGCATACTGATTTATTTTGAGGTAGTTAGTGTTTTAATGCAAAATGTTGCTTGGACCACATAAAGAATAGCCTTTAACAATATAAAGTCTAATAGGGATGTAAAAAACAAAAATAAATACAATAAATATTAGTTTGTAATCTGAGTCATGACACTCACACTGTGTAGTATTGACAGGCAAATGAGATGAACATCTAGATTACACATTTATATCATCGGATCACCACAGCTATATCTTCCGCACCAGGGCTTACTAATATTGTAAACAAAAATATGATAAAATAACATTCAGGAGCAATAAGGAACGAGCAGATACTGTGACCTCAAGCTTGTTTTTCTCCTGTCAATGACTTGATCAGAATCAGCTGCCAGAGTGTAGGCTAATAACCTTTAAGAGTAGCGATGTCCGGTGGGATTTTACGCTGTCTCGTGAAGTCTCGTCAAGCTGGCATTGATGTCTGTGTGTGTTTAGGAGCAGATGGTTGGCAGTTATAGTAAGTCGGTGGTACAGATGAGCTTTGGCCTTTATACATAAAGCTGTCACATCTTATGTCAGTCTGCAGCATGAAGATGACTGGTGTCAGTGTGCCAGTGTGTTCAACGCAGCAGTGCTAATCACCGGGCGGTTACAGGTCGGCCTCCGTTGAAGCCCTGACTGTAAAAAGAGCCATCTGAGTGACGTATTGGCCTGTGCTACATTGTGTTATATATATCAAGCAAACGTATTCTGGCTTTGAAACTGTTAAAATGACAAGATACTAAAAATCTGCCACATGCCGTTTGCCACATTTTGTACGATATTATCCTCCCACACATACAGTATGCTGCTTGTCTTGCTAATAATAGGTCCCTTTAATCCATTACCCATTTTCATAGACCATATACATATCTATTGACAGTAAACGTGGCTCCATAACCAATCTCTCGCTGTTGTGGTCTAATAAAAAAGCTTAATTTGTCATGTAAATCCTTCGGTGGATGGCACGAAGCAGCCTTTTATCCTTGTGGTGCTAGACATGCGGTTGCCACAGAAACAGGCCTTTATGCTGCCGATTGTTGAGTGTGAGACAATTGCTGTGACCTGGTCTGGGCATCTCCATAACACCCGTTACGACCTTAAGGACCGCTCAGCTTTGTTCGGTGTTGTTTACATAGAGGAAAATTCAAACGCGGTCAACTGCAGTAGCCATTGTGGGACTGGGCTTAGCTACATTGAAACATGTGGCAAGTACTCGGGTTTAGGCAGTGATGGTTAGAGAGGAGAGATGACAGGAAGTTGCACAAAAAATTGTAAAGAGGAAGATCAAGGGCAATGACAATAAACCATTTGCTTTTATGTAGAAAAATATGGGCTCCTCTGCAACTGAACTTCTACAAACTCACTATTATCATAGGTCCTATATTTGACGTGCGTATTTTTGTGTCCTAGTGTTATATTTCTTTTTAAAATTATTCGATCTTTTCATTACATGTATCAATTTATTCTACAAAACCTATTAGTTTAAACACATTTTCATCACATCTCAATAATATATATTTTTTTAATGTTTTCACACCTCAAACCCCTAAAATGTCAAGTGGTGCAACCGTCCGAGCAAATGACCAGACTAATAAAGCTTCTGAAAATAGTATTTCCAGGATAACAAATTAAAAATAAAACATCATGGCATAATTTTATGTTAAATATCTTTCAAATAAGCCATCATTCGTGAATATTAATAGTTTTAAAGCTTTTGAGATAACTAATATGATGTCATGGCAATGTGAAAACAGGCAGCGACCTCCCTCTCTCCTTGTGCAGCTGAGTTTTTTGCCTTTTTCTGCGACCAGCATTTGTGGTTTCTGTGTTCCACATTGTTTTTCTGGATACTTTTGTACGTCTTTGTCGTGTTTTTGTGGAGGTTTGGAGGATTTGTTTACTTTGAGAGTCTAAAATGGTCCTGAAGAAAGCAGCTTTTTAAAGGTAAACAAAATGCTAGCTTATCAGCTAAACCCATTTCAGATCTACAAATGTCTTCTTCTGAAACTCTGAAGAGGCACCAAGAGTCCCCACAGCTGCAGCACAGTCGAGGCGTCACAAGAGGTGCTACAGGAAACAAAAAAGGACAAACGAGAGATGGTGAAAGACTGTTGTGAAGCAGAGGGAGTGGAGGGAGGAAGGAGGAGGTGGAGCTGACCAGTGCAGGACACCACGCTCTGAAACAGGGACAAACCCAGGAGGCGCGGCTCCATTTCAGAGGATCAGAGGAGACAGAGGGCAGCCAGCCAGGTTTCTTCTGAGTGCTACAGTTCCCCCGACCTCCAAGGTCAGGTTGACACAGTGCAGCGCGGCTCAGCCACAGCAGCTCAGGACTAACACCTGAACACTATTTCATTGTACAGTTGTACAATGACAATAAAGCACTCACTTACTTAAAAAAAACAAAAAACTTTGATCCGACAATTTGTAATCTTCAAATGTCAGCGTGGCACAATCCCAAGAACAGGGCTTTTATTTTGAAATAAACAATAGTACCAGCAAACAGGATATGACATCACCCAGAAGAACAAGTTGTCTTTATGGCTGGGTGAAAAGGTTTGCAAATCTCTATCAAGAATTGAGAACAAATGGCTTTTTTCCCGCTCATAGGTAAACTTTCACACTTTTGGTGTCAGGTGGTACAACCAATGTAAATATTTGAAAATATTATTATATTATAAATGTCTTCAATTTGTTTTAAAAAGTAAATGTTTACCCATGCTTACAAATGCTAAAGCCAATTTAATTTGAAATGTGTTGCTAATGTCAGTTGGTGCAACCAGTCACAGTAATGACAGTAATGTCAAATTACCATCTAAAAATTATACGAATGCACTGATCCAATACTGGTATAAGTTATCAGAATCAATACTAGAAAACAATGATCAGATATCGGTTTAAAATATCCAATACTGAACCGATAACTGTTTTGGGCTGACACCGAGCACTCCGTCCGTGGTCCTCCAGTTTTATTGCTGATTACAGCATCAGTCAGTTACAAATTACTGATGAACTGTTAAGCGGAGAAAGGCTGTCTAACATATACTTGGCAACGATTTGACTTTGTACAAATCATTGGAAACTATTTAAATTTTAGAAAAAACTTGGTTGCGCCGCCTGACATTTTTTATGCAGAGAAGCTACAAATACATCAAATTTAACATTTAAATTCTTTTAAATGTTATTTAACAAACATAACTTGATTTGACACATAATTATCGACTCAAAAATATGCATGCCATCAGTTTTGAAAATATGTTTTACGTCATTGACCCAATAACACTTTTATACAGCAATCTGATACTAAAAATCACATAATTTTCATATATTGACAAATAGTTGATACTCATTGCCCAACAATGCATTAAAGACGTTTTGCTTTTTGCAACTATATTGTATCATCTCAAACTATCTTACACTGTGTTGGTTGGTGAAATCCAAAAAATGATCTAAAACAGCTGAAACTATACATAAAATCCAGTAATCTCATTTTCTGACTTTCAAGAGATCTCTTTATTCCCCATAACCTCCTCTTGCTCCCCTTTGCTTCGCAACGGTGTCAATGAAGAGAAAGAAAAAGTTTGTGCGGCTCCTTTGGCTGTTGTGATGAAGCTATGGCGAGTGATTTTACTTCGCTGTGAAAGGATTAAGCTTAGCAACAGATCGAGAGGTGAGGAAAGCATTTCATGGATACATAGGACCTACATAGGAGGAGGAGCTTTTTGGGGTGCTGAAAACAGCCTCGAGCAAAGATTACTCAAAGCTGCGCCGGTGGGTCAAAACACAGCTCCAGGTCTTTTCTTAATGTCATAGCAAAAGTATCCTACACAACAGCAGACCCATGTCATTCCACTCAATTATAAATCTGTTGCACAACATAATTCAGAAGTGTCGATGCATAATATTGGGTGTTATTGTTTAGTATGAGACTTCAATAGGATAATGATATAGGGATAATTAGTGTTATGAATTCTTCTCAAACCACTTGTACATTAGGTAAAGATCTTAATGTTACTTTTGTCACTAATGGTTGTACCCTTCTGCCAGCCTGATGGTTTCATCTGTCTCTGGCACAAGCCTGTCCACACTATTTCATGCCCTTCACACTTGGTTAGGCATTATTAAAGCTCAACTTCCCACACTGGCGGCTGGAACAGTGTGATTCGGGCTGAAGCAGGTATTCGAGGGAAAGAACTCCGGCGTGTCACCTCCTCGTCTCTCCCTGTCAGCTCGAGTCGAGGCAGACAGACGGAGCGCTACATGACAAAACAGCCTAATTAAGAAAGTGGCGCACCTCTCAATTCCCACATGCGGAAAAAGCCTCCCCCGAACATGTTGGCGGCAAGGCTAGAACAAACCATCATTCATCTTTGTCTGTGTTGATCGGCTAAGTGTTGCCATTTCGAGACGCAAAGCTAAAAAGGCTCCCATGTCCGTTGAAATGTAAGATGACGGTGACAAAAACCACAATCTGAACAAGCTCGAGGGAGTCATTGTGCCCGTAGGGAAATTTGTCTTCTTCATTTGGCCCGTTGTTCAGTGTCGCTGTGACGACATGTCAAGAGCAGTGAGCGACGGGAGTATACTGTAGGAGTAGAGTACCTGCATAAGTAGCTCATTGTGTATGTTTTTTTGTGATCGATACTGCAACGCATGTAATGTAAAAATTCATGTTGAAGAGCAATAGAAGACTGAATAGGGAATGTAATGTGTTGTCTTTCTAGCGGTTGTTAGCAATTATGTGAAGATACAAGAAATGTTGGTTGCATTATAATCATTTTTAAAAAGCCATGAATACAGGAATGTAAGCAAGTCAGATCTCTTCCAAAGAATGAAGCCTGCTCTGTGTATCATGGATGGATGCATAAGAACATTTATCAGATTAGATTAGATTGTTTTTTGAAAGGGGAAAGTGCAATTTCACATGAACAAACATGATTAAAAAAGCCAGAATAAGCCAGAAGGCTAGTTATTGCCATATATTAGTTTTAATCACATACGTTGAATACTTAAAACTGCTCAGATTTTGCTAATGCAAGAACAGAAGCTCCAACATTTTCTATCAATGTTTATTTAATATTTTAAGGTAAAACAAACTGTAAACCACAAGATTTATGCATCGGCTAAACGCGGTACACACGCAGTTTCCATGGAGATGTGTCAACATTTACACAGAACTTGAATGAGGTGAGTCAAGATGCCAGCCTTAAGCCTCCCACACCTGTTTCCTCATTTCCATATAGCATCAACAGAAAAGGATTGCATGTAATGCCAGAGCAGTGGCACATGGGTTAAGGATGTCTGTCCCTGCTCCATACAATATTTGTGAGTGCTTGTGCCTGAACCAAAGTCTAAATCTGCAATTATGTAAATAACAGTTTGAACTTGCACATGCTACAGTCACAAAGAAGCTGTTGGCTAAAACGTATAAATCAGGTCATTTAAGCTTTGCCTTTTCAGCTGGTGTTTGTTAATGAAGGTTGTTTCATAGTCGCTTCTAGTCGCCACCTGTGTCCAGCACATGGATGTATTTCTATAATGCAAGACTGTCTGGTCGGCAGTGATTTCTTATCATAATACTGACTCGCACACATTTAATGTGACTGCTAATTTTAGGGACTCAGTTGTTCAGTATTTGAGCAACCAAATGTGTACAAGAGGAACTTGATGAAATAAATAAAAAGGTTGTAATAGTGCTACTGATGAAAAACCTAGTTGAGAGTCCTGTAAAAGTAAGATCAGATAGACATTGTTAAAAATATATGCAGGCATGTGTCAGCCCAAAGAGCTTACTCTGATCTTATTTTGTGGTGTAGGAGGCTGCTCCTCGGTGGGTAGGTCTCTTCGAGCCCCTTATTTGGTGCGTTCTTCCGCTGAAATAGACTAGGGCCATGTCCACAGTGTAGTGCATCACTGCAGTGTCTGCTGCTGCAGAGAGGAGCAGCGGCTGTAGGCGGCAGTGGGTGGAAATCAAAGGTGAACCGAGCATCTTCTGCAGCTATCCATCCAAATATCATTTGGACTCTCTATTGCAGTGCATCAATAGTTCACTTTAGTCTTTACAACAAGTGCAAAGTTTGACAGTACTTTATATAGTAATGCAATAATACTACCACAGTATCAAACATCTCACACGCTACTATTATTTACTGCCATTTATTACTTTATTACCTTAAGTACTTTTGCTTTACATACAGTGGGAGGAAAAAGTGAGGATACCGTGTGGAATTTCTCACATTTCTGCCTAAATTGGTCACTAAATGTGGTCTGATCTTCATCAAAATCATCAACTGTTCAACTTTGGGTCCAACAGTCCACAGTATATTTTTCCAGTAGTGCTGTGGAGCATCCAAGTGCTCTTTTGCAAACCAAATTTGAACAGTTTGGGAGGAACACACAACGTCATGTGTGGAGGACAAATGGAACAGCACACCAACATCAAAACCCTATCCTCGCTGTGAAGTATGGGGCAGGAGCATCATGGTGTGGGGCTGTTTTGTTGCCTCAGGGCCTGGACACCGTGCTATCACCAATAGAAAAATTAATTCACAGGTTTATCACAATATTTTGCAGAAAAACCTGAGCCATTCGCAACATGCAATAAGTGGAATAAGTAAGTGAACCCCTGTATTAAATAGCTGGCTGATCCCTTCTTTTGCAGCAATAACTGCTTTCCTGTAGTTAAGATTAGACGCTCACAACGATCAGGATGAATCTTGGACCATTCCTCTTTACTAAACTGCTGCAGTTCAGCGAGATTCAGGCGGTGTACCTACTTATTCCACGCTGTCCTGTGAATGTTTACATGTTATGGCCAATAAAAATATGATCAAGTGTAAAAGTTTAGGTGGTATTAGTTTAAGCAGACACTGTTTAATCATTCCTGTGATTTTGATGAAGATCAGACCACATTTAGTGACCAATTTAGGGAGAAATGTGAGAAATTCCACACAGTGTGCTTACTTTTTCTCGCCACTGTATCTGTATCACTTTATAATATATCATGATTCATGGTTGATGACTACTGTTAAAAACTAGCTTATACTTAATACCTGCCCCTACAGAAATGTTGACAAATTACCTAAATTACCATAAACCTTTTTCAGAGTCAAAGCTTAGGAGACACTAAAGCTCCTTGGTTGTGGCTTTGTTGTTTTTTTTTTACCCGCACTGTTGGTGTGACCACCCACTCATTGCTAAAAGATTCAATACCTCCGATAGACCTTTTAGTGGCTTACAAAAATAGCTACTAACATTAAAAATAAATACAAAAAGGGCAAGTCGATAGCCGTAGCAAAAGTATGCATAGTGCTGCGTTGCAGACGTATTGGCTTTAGTCGGTGGTGTCTGGATTAGAAACTTTCTCTTGACAGAAAAGTTGCTTGTGTCACCAGAAGAGCACAATTTGCACATGAATCAATAAATGATTAGACAAAAGACTATCAGTTATGCTACAGTTTCGCTTCCTGTTGCTCTCCTCTTCCCCCTGGCCCTCAGTAGCTGGTGTGGAGGCGGAAGCTTCATTTATTCCAAGTTACACAACCATCTTGGGAAAAAAAAAGAAGAAAAAAAAAGAAAAGACGCTGGCCAGCCATTGACTTTAGTGTAGCGCCGTGGTTAGCAGCCAGTAGCCCACTGCTTTCTCTGAGGCTATCCCTTCGCTCTACGCTCTTATCGAATGTGCCAATCCTAATCTCTCGGCCGGCAGTGTGTAGCATCTGGGGATGTGCTGACAGGGACACAGCTAAAGGTGGAAATAGCCTGTTGATCATGCTATGAGGCTGTTGAATAAGCTGTGATCTGGAGGGGTGTATGTGTGTGTGGGCTCTCATTAATGTTTCATGTGCTTGCAGTGTGAAAGACATTAACATTCTGGGAACATTTATTAATTTCAGACAAATCCAGTTTGGTTGGTATTTTATATATAACTCTTTCCAAAAATAGGATTGCCCTTTATGAGAAATGACATTATTCAACGCTAAACAACCCTAATTTTGTGCATCGCCGTTGAAGAAATTGTTTATAAAATGTGCCTCACTGTCATTCCATTCCGCGGTTACGCAGCTATGTAATTTTCTCCAGCGCAAATGTAATCCGTAAACTTTCTTTTAAATAAAAATAGACCCCACTAAGTAACAGCTTGTATGTTCCCCCACCACCACCTATTTGTGTGTGAGAACTCTTCATTTCCAATATAATCACACTTCCCATTCATTTGCTCTCATCTGGAAACTGGCAGGTAAAAGCTTGGCCAGGTTAGCAGTTTCGCAAAGGGGCTGTTCAAAAGCACCACGTGGCAGTTCTCACGAAAACGAGGAATAAATGGAGTACTGTCAAGACCCCTACAATTCACCATAGGACTTCGCTTTGCCGAATTAAAATAGATTTGCATTTAAATATCAGATAAAACAACAAAGCTTGGCATGAGTTGATCTGCAGTGAGCAGTTTCACACTCCTCATGAACATTGAATAAAGCCACTGAGTTAAATACAGTTTGTTTAATAAAATGTCACAAGTTACAGTTGTCCTTCTGGAACCGCCACCTTAACGTGGTGGAGGGGTTTGAGCACCCGAATGATCCTGGGAGCTCTGTTGTCGGGGCTTCGTGCCCCTGGTAGGGTCTCCCATGGCAAACAGGTCCTAGGTGACGGGTCAGACAAAGAGCGGTTCAGAAGTCCCTTATGAGAGACCAACAGGCCCGGTTAGAAACCATGAGGCCGTCCTTCTGTGGACCCACCACCTGCAGGAGGAGCCATAGGGGCCGGTGGGCAGCTCCAACGGCTGCAATCACGACCCGGCAACGGAAAAGTGGAAGAAAATGGATGGATGGAAGTTACAGTTGTTTCCCCATGAACTCAAAGTTTGGTGGTTCGATCCAACAGCATACAAAGAAGGCACAATAACTCCAATGCATTATATATTAAATAAAAAAAACAGGCTATGAAAGCCTTCATCTGACATAACACTCTAAAGATCCTAGCTTAATATTAAAGGGAACAAAAGGCCAGAATTCTGTGGGAGAGTTTGCCGTTTCATTGTCAAAATGCAGATGTTTGATCTGGTAATTATTGAGCGTATCCACATGAAACAAAAACTGAACTTAGAGCTGTACGATATTAGAAGAAGAAATTGCAATACAGTAGTCAGTAACTGCCTTGAATATTGTGATAATGAGATTACTGCAATATCAAACCAAACGATTTAAATATAGTATGTTTCATTACCTTGTAAGTCTTTGTTTTGGTAGTACTATGTGCTGAAATCTCGGTGTAAATCTCAGTCAAACATGATACAGAATCTTGGATATTGCGCAACCTGCTATTGCATTAACATGGCGATATACTGTGCAGCTTGAATTCAGTACACTGTTTTCTCTGTTAGCAGAAATAATTGAAGGTTATATGTTTATTGTCTCTAGTAGTTCCATTGTTCGATCACACAGGAGCAGCTGTTAGTTGAAAATGCAACAAGAAAGACTAATGCTGCCAATTTGTGGACTCTTATGTACTGATGTGAACAGAATAGTGGACGTTTGTTGGACACTGCCTTCCTGGTGAAAGCCAAAATCTACACTCTAAACAATCAGTACAGATGACACTTCAACATATTTTCTCTGCAAAGGAAAAGTCCTGAATGATTGCGAGCTTACACAGACATGTTACATAAATATCGATTTGGTGAGTTCTTTCAAAAGCTCACCAATTGCACATACACTCCTGACCTCTCCCCAAAGTTATGACAATCAAATTCTATACAGTAGTGATGTCACCTTTTGTACTACAGTATATTATCTAACTGTAGTTGAAAGCATTGTGTACTTTTTTCAAACTGGAGTTTAAATGCTTGCCAATCGACATGAGCCAAATGGCTGTGTGTTCAAGTGGGAAACACTTGAAACAGCTTCTGGTTGAGCTCCGGCGGATGAGCCTGACTAAAAGGTGCTTCTCCAACAGAGAGAAGTGGGTGTTATTGTCCAAGATAGAGCGGCAAGACCCATCCTCCCCTTATGCTTGTGCCTGTGGGCCCTGCAGACTCCAGGCGATGACAGTGCCAGGTCTTTTTAAAGCTTCCCCCCTCCCTGCCTCAGCGGCACCTCACCTCCCCCGCAGTCCAAAGTGCTCCGGCCGCTATGTAAAGTGTAGAGATGCTGCAGGACAGTCTAGTGCAAATACTGGATGACACAAGCCTCCGCGGGCTCTTCTGTTGTCATACTGTAAGTTGATGTATATGAAACTCCTGATGGCCTTACTATAGAGGTCAGAAAGTGCCTTGTGCTCAACGCTGAAATCTGCTTAAGGCAACTTCAGTTTACTTGAGTAAGTTGACACTGTAAATATCACTTCTCGTTTGTCGGATTGGCACTGAGTATGACACTTCAAACATCCAATTCACAGATTTAACAAGACACAAATATTGGCAGCTTTTTCCAAACGAGGAGCCTACTACAGTATAGTAACAATCAGCTGAAGCTGTACCAAGACAAAGACGCAGTAAAATGTGATAAATTCAATCAAATTGAAAAGATTAGTTTCTAAATGCCTGATTATGGGCTAATCACCCCGACACTGGAGAGTGTAATCAGGATCCTGTGGTGATAGATACAGAGCAGATCTGACTGACAGTGGGCCACACTCGACTTAACAGCTGTTTGTGTCGGAGAATTCCAGAACTGCTGAGCCTTTACCGGATTTTAACTGATTTCACGAAACAAAACGTGTAACTAAAGGAAGCTAAAGCATATTCCACCAAGAAGGTTCATTACTACGTAACTCTGGTCACTTGTCTGTCGTTGTCTGCCTGATAGAACTGCGCAATGAATCCCAATCAAATCGAAATCGCAATTTGAATGGTTATAATTAGTAAATCAGAGTGGTTGCAATTATTTGTGTGTAATATTCTTTGCAAACGACAAAATACTGTCTCCATGAGGTCACATTAAAAAAAAACGGCCTACCCTGTAGAAAAGACCTCACAAATATGCACTGATATCTGTGAATTGTCTCTGTGTATTAGTTTAGTTATTTATATTTCAGTCTTCTCTAAAGTGGTTTAATTTGAAAACAAATACTGTACTATTGTTTTTCTCAATTGTGCAGCTCAATCCTGATACATTCGCTTCTCAATCAATTACATCTAAAGCCAATTCTGTTGTTCCAGTAACAACCCTCTACTGCCCCATCTCCACCGCAGCAGCAGAAACATCAGCTTTTCCATCTCCTTCTGCATTTAATCTCTAATTTTAATTTTACATTGTAAATTTTTCAGAATTGATCTTCCCTGACTAAAATATCAAATACAAGAAAAACAATTGTGCACCACAGTACAGTATTCATCACCTATGGTCATGAGATTTGGGTAATGACCGAAAGGACAAGATCGCGGATACAAGCGGCCAAAATGAGTTTCCTTCGCAGGGTGGCTGGGCGCACCCTCCGAGATCGGGTGAGGAGCTCAGTTACCCGGGAGGAGCTCGGAGTAGAGTCGCTGCTCCTTCACGTTGAAAGGAGCCAGCTGAGGTGGCTAGGGCATCTGTTCCGGATGCCTCCTGGCCGCCTCCCTCGGGAGGTGCTCCAGGCATGTCCTAATGGGAGGAGGCCTCGTGGAAGGCCCAGGACACGCTGGTGGGACTATGTCTCCAAGCTGGCCTGGTGTCGCCTCGGGGTCCCCCCAGAACAGCTGGAGGAGGTGTCCGTGGATCGGGAGATCTGGGCATCTCTGCTGAGACTGCTGCCCCCGCGACCCGGCCACGGATAAAGCGGAAGAAAATGAATGGATGTACAGTATTCACCACTGGAGACATGCTGCCTCTGGTGTCTCTATCACATTGAGTATTCTCTGTATGTCGTCTTTTGGGGGTACATAGGATCCACCCCAAACAACCTTGAAAATCCCATTACAGTTCCTGGATTTTCAGCAGTGGTTGCCTTGACAACAGTGCATTTTATTTCTGGCTCCTTTGAAACGAATGTGAGATTCCAGTCGTTATGTAAGATGCCCGCTGCGCTCCAGACTGGGGGTTTTCCTGCTACGGACAACTTAAAGTAATTAATTACAGTGCAATGGCAGGTATTGTGAAAAGTGCAAACAATGCTTTATTTGTGGGCTAGTTTTCTTGTTGCATACTGTGGGTTTGTGTACACATGTTTTAATAAACAAACAATGCAAATGTAAATAAAATGGTAAATTATTCATTTATGCAGTATTCATTTAAAATGTTGTGTCAATGGCGGGGGAGGGGGGTATTTTGAAAACTTGACTTTTAAAGCTTTTTGATCAGAGCCTTTGCAAAGACGGAGAAAAAAGTACCCTGGACTTGGGATTGCATTGTAAATGTAATAGTGACAAAACTCTATTGATGTTGGATTGTTGGGTTTGAGATAGCATCACCACATATTCCTGTAGAGTTTATTTGAGTCATGAAAAGTAAGAAAAATGATTTTCTGTGTTAATCCTGGCAGCACTATAACGTTTTTTGTTGTTTTTCTGTGTCTTTTGAAACAGATCAGAAGTGTTCCCCTTGGTCCCCGTCTCCAAAGTTCCATGAAGGCAGGCGCCCCCCATCGGGCCGGAACATGAAGGGCTTATCGGGGAGCCGCTCCCAGCACCAGATCCCTTTAGCTCACGGCTTGGACTATGACCCTCATGTTCATGAGATCCACTCACATCATGGCCCCGAGTCCCGCCATACATCCTACCTGCTCAGCCCCACGGAGAGCTGCCCTATGGATTTCCACCAGCGCTACTCTCCGCGGAGCTCCATCCACTCTGACTGCATGCTGTCCCCGGTCCTGATGGCTCCGCCCGCCCCCAGCGAACACATCTCTAGCAGCACTTTCCCTCGCATGCACTACAGCTCTCAGTTCTATGACTCAGCGACGCGAGACGAATGTGCAGCGATCACGGCCTCGGCCACATCCCCAGCTGTGGCCGTCGTTTCCTCTCACCACCTGGGCGCCAAGAGCAACCGACTTCCCGCCAACCTGTTGGACCAGTTTGAGAAACAACTGCCACTACATCGCGATGGCTTCCACACATTACAATACCAGCGCACCACAGAGCAACGCAGTGAGAGCCCTGGCCGCATCAGACACCTTGTTCATTCGGTACAAAAGCTCTTCACAAAGTCCCATTCCCTTGAAGGACCATCCAAGATGAATGGCTCAAGAGGCGAGAGCATAGGCAGCGGAGGAGGAGCAGGAAGCTATCACCATCACGGCCATCACCCCTCAAAACATGGGAGCAAAAGGAGCAAGAGCAAAGAGCGCAGGCAACGTTCAGGAGGCTGGTGGAGTTCAGATGATAACTTAGACAGTGACAGCACGTACCGTCCCGCCAGCGTCATGTCCCGGCACCATGGCGAACATCACTGCTATCCCGACCACATGCACAGCCATCACTTCGGAGACCACTCACTCAAGGCTTCCAAGAGTAATAATGATGTCAAGTGTTCGGCCTGTGAGAGCATGGTCATGGTGCCAGAGGGCAAGTTCATGAAGAGGAGTTCCTGGTCCACGTTAACAGTAAGGGAAGCAAAAGAGCACTACAGGAAGTCATCTCTAAATCTGGATAAGCCCATGATGCATACCGACCTCAAAACACGCACCTGTCATTACCTGCAGGTAAGAGATCTGCCCGTTGCTCTGCTCGTATACCCTGTTATATGGGCTAAATTCAGCCTTGATTCGACACAGTTTTTGACATGATATAGTCTTTTCCTACACCCGGTTAAGATCGGGTGGTTCTCGGAGAAACAAAACTGCCCTACTATTACATCCTTTCTTTGTGATACTGTGGCCTCGTTGTTCAAGCTACACGCTACGTTGAGTTTCAAGACAGAGGCACCATTTTTTAATTCTTCTAACTCTCTGTACTTGGGTGTTCTCCAGATTGTTTAACCGCCAACAAAATGTTTACATTTTCTTGTTGGCCCTGACAAAGTACAGGCTTATATCTAGAGCTAAGTGTTGTACAGTAACTGCACATTTCCCCTTATATCAGAGAGATTTCTCCACAGGGACCATGGGGTGTAGTAGTTCTGATACTCTGTTCCAGTTGCCCTCGTAAATTTACATCCAGATTCAATCCAAATTCCTTCACAGAAAGTTGGATTGAATCTCTCATGTCCAATTTACAACAATATCTTTTACATTTCTTATGCTCTTGAACTGTCCAACCGCCCGCCCGTCTGCTGTCTGTCCCCTATAGCTTCTTCTGCAGCGCTTGAGCCTCTGTGGTTATACTAAAACGGACTCTAATAATGCTAACATTCACCGCTAATGACAACAAGAGCTAATGTCACGTCTCTAACTGATTTGTAACACTATTTATTAGATTATAAATAGAACCACAGTTTTTAATATCTGAATTAGGGTCAAATTTTGTCCGATTTTTTTCCAGTTTCATAGCTTACTTTTTTTTTTTACATACTCACTGTCAGTAAACTTTTCAATTTGACAACTTGAACCCTGTATATTGGGAAAAACAGCTTTCCCAGCTCTGTGTTCTGACCTCCGAGGACAACTGTAACGCAGCATTATTACTTGTGTTCTTACCAACAGCATCTTCAATGAAGGTACTTCTTAGCAAGAGCATATTACATTTTACTCATACAATATTTAGCATGTGTGAAAGTAAAGATTTGACCACACATATTAAATACATATCTATAATACCTATAATATGTAGAAAATTCAGACCTCCGAGATTGTACATACACACTATGGATCTGCAATCACAAGGCCCATCAACAGCAAAGGCAACACAAGGGGATTTAAAAAGACGCATCACATAACCATCATCAAGGATTGCATTTGCACTGTTTTTTTCCCAAAAGTGTGGCTACTGTCTGGCAAATCTGGATATTCAAGAATGACCTACCTTATAAGGATTAGTGAAGGCCAAACAACTGAATATTGTTCCAAACAATAACCATGCACTCACTTCTGATTCTTTCTGATGCTATGATCAACTGATAATGATTAGAATACCATAAGAGGCGGCACGGTGGTGCAGCGGTTAGTGCTTGTGCTTCACAGAAGGTCCCGGGTTCAATTCCCCCCTGGATGGGGCCTTTCTGTGTGGAGTTTGCATGTTCTCCCCGTGTCTGCGTAGGTTTCCTCCGGGTACTCCGGTTTCCCCTACCACTAAACACATGTACAATAGTCCAGGATGTTTGAGAGTGCACATGGGGGACGACGGATGGAAATTAGCCCAAGGCTACAATCTGGCGTGGCTTGTTTACATGCATGAGACCCATGTATGTTCATTAACATGCACTGTCCCGACCAAATAAAAAACAACAAATAAATAGAGCATTGTGGACAAACCCCTTTCTTTTGGCAAGTGTGAGTGTGTGTTTGTGTGAGACCAATGCCATTGTGCTGTCACCTCAGGGAGCTATTGTCTATTAAGAAATAGAGATCAAGTGGGTGAATCAATGTCCTGTAGGAACACCGAAAACTGTAATGCACTTTATCCAAAACATACCCCATTCGGGTATTGCTATGTACCTTAGTAGCACTTGAAGAAAATGAGAAGCAAATGATTCAATAAGAAATGCTTCATATCACTTCAAAATGAAAAGCTGTAACATATGGTTACCCCCACCTCATCCTAATAGTAATGTGTCTTACAGATAAGTGCATAGTGATGGGGCACAAACCACAGCTCTCTGCTGCGGAGGTAGTTCAGACACAGTGGCCCTCATTTATCAACATTGCGCACAGAAATGGTGTACGTTTACATACGCAAAAGGACGGGTGGCATTTATGAACCTGTACTTACCGCTCCAATCCAACCGTATGCACGAGAAGCTGATGATAAAGCGGTGGCGAAAAACCAGCGTCATTTGAAATAAGCGCCCAAAAGTATTTACTGTATCAGGAGGCTTCACCCATGGATCTTACTGCATGCATGCACGAAACACGGCCAAAAATTTATTTCTTTAACCAGGAAATGTTTGCGCATTAGGAAGATTATATAATATGTCAATAACCCACATAAACCTTATAGCCAATCCATGATCACATTTACTTAATAAAAAAATAAAATAAAAGGTTATCTTTATTAAATAAGCTGTTGGCCTAAATAAAGAAAACTAGATATAAATATATACATATATATAAAATGTATAAAATTATACCACATTAAAATAATAGTGTGTGGTAAAAAGAAGAAAGTGTGGATATAATGCTGCAGTCAGACCAGAGTCTGGACCATGATCTGAACCAGCGAAAAGTGGCTGTGGTTTCTCCTGGACTCAGCGCTGGAGCCGGGCAGGACTGAGCAGAGCTTTCCTCCAGGAGGGAACAGGTGCATGCAGAGCTGGCAGCCGATAGTTTGGGAACCAGACTCACCACTGTACCAGCGAGTGAGTCTGGTCACCGCTGCGTCGATTCCATTTCTCACAGCGGTACATACGCAAGCAAACAGGAAGCGGAGTAAACCAATCAGCAAAGGGCGGGCGTCTGCCGTTGATGTGGAGTTTTTAGGTTTTAGGTTAATATTTTTGCGCAGTATTATAAATCACGAAAGTCCCCTACTGTCGTTGTGTTTTTGTTCATTTACCGTCAATTGGAGACACGCTCTTTCTGTCTCTCGTGAGTGATGCTGCTCGTGAACAACACGTGACGCAAATAAATGAATTTGATTGCATGGGCACGGTTTGATTCTGCAGATACCGCCAAGGGGGGCGAGGTGTCCAGACTGATCCCCTCTGTATAAAAAAATATAGAGGGGAATAATTCTGGTCTCACCAGGCTAGGCAGCCGAACCTAACGAACCCGTCCGGACTGAGGACAGCCAACGAAGCATTGAGTGCTTCGATTCCCCTGTGTCTGCCGCTCAAAATGGGACCTTACGAACCCGTCCGGACCAAACAACGCTGTGGTGCTGTCGAAGCTTTTGTTTGACGCTCGGGCCACTCGCGAGCACGGAATACAGTCCACACTGGTGCTCAAACCAGCCAGAACACAGACCAGCGCTCATAAATTGATAAATGTCAAAACAGGTGGTGATTTTTCATACACTTCACATACACTCTGATTTTGCTGTACGCAAGTTTGATAAATGAGGGCCAATAAGCCTGGTCAACCACTTTAACACATTGAGTGCCAAAAACAAAAAAACTTGTTTTTGCTGTTTAAAAAAAAATATTATTACAATACTAGACACTCTAATACACCTTATGTGTGACTTTGGGAGCTCTGTGATGAACAAAGCTGAAATAAATGACAATCAAAAAGTTGTGAAAAGTCATGACCTGGACATTTCACCTGGGCATTTGAATAATTTGTGGCGGTGCGCCACAGAATTAATGCTGGCCGCCACATATTGCATTGCATTGGTGTCTGCGCATAGTCGTGGCATCCAGCGCTTCTGCGGGGGCTGCTGCATCTGCCCCCCCGGCCGCCTCTAACTCAGCCCCGGATCTGACTACTACTGAAGCGGGAGCTGCAGCCCCGTCCTCCCGGCCGCCCTGGGCCTGACTTCAGTGTGCAGCGCCTGTTCCGTCCACCTTCAGCCCACTGTCCATCAGTCTCATTTCTCTCTTTCTGCCACTGGACCTTATTTGACTTCTATCTGATAAACTGCGTGTGCATTATCACTTCTTTTGTCTTGTGATGTGGTGCGTTTGGGGACTGCTTTCTTTTCCACACGGACTTTTAGGAGTCACGTTGCTGAACCGGGAGCCGAAGCTCATTTCTGCAGAGCAGCTCGTTCTGGGCAGTGTTTTATCAAACTTGTGTGGACTCAGAGGCGCTACAGCCGCTGTAGTGCCTGCATGACTGCTCCGCCCACTTTTCCACGCTGAGCGGAGACAGAATAAAACGCACAGATCTGTTTAACTGATAATACAACTACGTAAAAACCCCTCCTATGTGAGTTCTTCTCATATTCCCCAAATCCTCTATTGCTGTAAAATGAAAACAAACGTGTACATTTAATTTATCTGATTTATTTTTCTGTTTGGTTCATGTTAACCCCTACCTGAACCCAGCACATTTTCTCCAGTTTGGCTTTACCCCAATCTAAAAGGCTCAAATAGCGCATGTTTCATAAAACACGTGATATCTCCGTTTCTAGAACATAAAAACAGTGATTTTGATCAAAACTAGCCTCTATTTAGCTTAGAATTTCTCAGGCACCGAGGCACGTACAATTAAACGGTTTTCACCTACTCAGAGCTTAGAGTCTCACCTTTCAAGTGAGCCATAGGATGTGTCATAGATATAACACAGAATATGCTGTGGTGCTACAAATATCATGAAAAATGGTCTGGATTGTTGGCACTCTACCTCTACAGCTAAATCCCAAAAACATTGCGGCACTCAATGTGTTAAAAACATAAATTGACAAATTATAGACACCTGAGGGAGTTTTCTTATCAAATAAACCCCTACTTTAAGTTCCCTCTACATCATTTTTATTTAAAGTGATGAACTAAAACTGCAAGATGTGTTGCATTCAAATCAAAGCCCATGTAGTCTGAAACACACACCTTTTGCTGCAAAGTATCTTGTTATTATTTTCAAGTACTAGAAAAAATGTAAAGGGTAGCACATTGATGTAGTCCAGACAGAGATACTCACACAGTCCTGTATTTGGCTACAACATAAAGTAAACGCTAACGCATTTCCGCAAAAGCCTTCCTGGATATATAACTACATTGATGTACTAAATTTTTCATGCAACTCCCCTTCCTGGATGCAATTGTTTAAGTACTATTTGCTTTTTCTTCTTTTTCAATCTGAACTAATTCCAAGTGTCCCCTGCTAAGGTCTCTGTACCCCTGGTTGGGAAACACTGGCTTGCACTTCCGTCAAAAGAGCCCAATTAATTTAACAAATACAAAACTACATGCGTGCACATATTTCTATTATGGGGAAACTATTAAATAATGTATTTAAAAACTGTAAAAATTGTAATCTTACAAATGTCCACCCTTAGTGGAATGGTTTCAATTGAAAGCAGACAACTAGAACACATACTGCCTTATGCTGCTCTCTAGACCTCACAACCATCACTGCACTCTTTTTAGAGTTACCACCATATTCATTTAGAGCAGTTGCTGCAGGCCTGCAGAGTAGTTTGACATGATGACTAGGTCATCAGCATAAAGTCGATGGTTTAACTGTCTTTCCCTTACCATGCAGCTGGTCTTACAGTATTTCAATCTTTGGGAAAGATTGTTCATGTCAAGCCCAGGTTACATTGGGTACAAGATAGAGACCTGCATGGGAATGGATTTCAATCCCGTTCCCGCCCGCTCCCGACGCCCCCCGCCCGCTCCCGAGTCTCCCGCGGAAGTGTCCTCCCCTGTCCGCCCGGGGGAATCTCACGGGTCCCGGCAAGTACCAAATTTTTTAAAGGCCAGCGGTGAGTGCGCACCAGAACGCAGAGCGCCATGTGCCAAGTGCCAACACACTGGAGCGCGCTGCGTAACAGCAGTTCAAAGGCTTTTCTCAAACCGTGCAGCGTTTTAAACACATTATCAAACATTAAATGCAAAGCGTAGGTCAGTGTTGTAACAGAGAGCAAACGTGGCTCTGTTTTGCAGGTTAACAGCGAGTTGGCGACAGAACGCTTACCTTCCCAGAGTAGAGTTCTGACAATGGTTTGTCTTTTTCCACTGCTGCTCTCGTAACTCCAGACAAAGTTTAGAGCAGTTTCCCTGTTTGTCACAGTCCATAGAGTCGTCTGTGTTGCTGGTCAGTGCTGCGCAAAAGCAGCCAGCGAAGGTACTGCAATGTGGGGATCGAGTCTGCATCATCCCAGTGTCCACTGGCGGTGATGCGTGAAAAGGCTGCGCTCGTGTCCACGTGTGTCAAACACGCTGTTGTTTTCTCTATACGGGACAATCGGGACCCGACGTGTTTTGGTCTGACCGCCCGCTCCCGCCCAGGGCAGTTTGAATCCCCCCTGCTCCCGCGAGATTTGTGTAGGGTCCTGCAAGTCCCGCTGGATTTCCCGTCCCATGCAGGTCTCTAGTACAGGACCACCACATATTGCTCCTTATAGCTGCAGTTTGCCCATGGGAAGGTGATGAGTCGCACAGTGCCAGTGTGTGGTTTCTGTGGGAGATAACCTGCACCAGGCGTTCGTCTGTTCGCCCTGACCAAAGGTCGGGCACCAGGTCATAATCCCTATTACGCCAATCTGAGCACAGATACTGATCTTATTGTTGGGCTTATTGTGAGGCCTCTATATCACACTTCAAATCCATGGCTGTTGTAGTGAGAAAATGCTTTATTATGAGGTTATCAATAGGGTTTTGTTGCAAGTAATAGTTGTGGAGCTGTCTGCCTTCAGGGCAACACTTAACACATTCTCTCAGGCAAAGCAACAAATGAGCCAAAAATTAAGCAGTGTTAGTGAATTAAAGGGATTGTCAAATGAGTAAAGGCTGTGATGTTAGACGCAGCACTAGACAATCTAGCACTACACTATCAATCCCTGAGCACTGGGATGTAAATGACTCCTTCTCTCTGTTGCGATATTTGAGTTTGGTTAATTCAGAGACCGGACAATAGTTGAATTTTGTTTCACCCTTGTGAATGAAGGAAAATGTACATAACAGATTAGTCCGTATGCCAGTGCCATATGCACTGTTAAAGGAATACAGTATATCTATGTCACCTCCCCAAGTGAAAGGGACAGGTTGTACTCATGTTAAATCAATTTACAATGTAGAAAATGAGAGTTATTAGAGAATTGTTTTTATTAAGAAATAAATATTACTTTTAAAACCAGGCTCTATAGGATAAAACCACAATCAAATCATATTTCTAACAAAAATGTCTAAATGTGGAGCACATAATCCCTCTAAATTCTCCCAATGAGGAGAAAACTTTTACACAGTAATATTTATAAGAGACACTTCTGTCTGTTCCACTCAAACTGACCATCAGGTCTAAAGGAAAGCCTGACAAGGTGTGATAGAGAGAGCAGGAGTGAAACTACAGAGCATTACTCCATTGCTTCAGGTGAAAAAGGTGAATAAGCCTCTCTTCTTTCTGTAAGAACCACTCGGTGACTGTAGCTAAGAAAGAGCCAAGCTCAGTGATTGGGTAAAGTGAGCAAGAGGGAGCTGAGGCTGGCGATGGACTATTCAGTGTCATACTGGATACTGGATCAGAATCAGAATAGTATTTATTGCCATGGTTTGAGAACAGGTTCACAAACTAGGATTTTTCTCAATGCAATCGTGCAACATAAAACATAACACAGATCAGAAAGTAAGCCACATAGGCGGGCCTAGGCAGATGAAAACAACACCGAGGATATGGTGTTAAATAATTACTACCAATATTGTATTTGTTTAGACATTTCATATCAAAGACAGTAAAAGTCTTGATTATTTATAATGAGAAAAGCATGACAGTATATTGCAGCTGACACTCAGCACGTTCGACCATCTAGTCCGATTTTAACAGGATTTACAAACGCCATGTAAATCTGGGAACTTTAATTTGTGGGTCATTATTCAAATTTTCTCAGATCGGACAAGTCAAACCTGCCAGTGCGGAATGTAATTGGACTAGAGCTGCATACAGTATATAACCTAAAGCAACTACTACTCAAAGAGAGGCTTTCAAATGCTATGACGAAAGGAAACTGTGCCCAGCAGAACTCAGCTGTTTAACAAGTAAATAATTCAATAAATAGCGTGGATATGATGCTCCAAAGGAGTAGGCAGAAGCTTAAGCTTGTTTGCACCTACCCCCTTGACTTAGTCTATGGTATTGTTGCTTATGAGCAAATTAGCAAAGCTAGCAATATTTTTTAGCAAGTAGAGCCACAAGGTTTTAGTACAAAGGATTTTTTCCTACATACCGTGAGCATATTTCAAACCAAGACAAGGCATGTTTATTTATACTGCACATTTCATACACAAAGGTACTGACTGAAAGAATGTATTTAGATTATTCTCATCTTCCGTATGCGATGTGTTTTAATTTGCTCTAAATGCTTCTGTAGTTCTTTAAGGCTCCTTAGCCTCATTAGTTTGATGACCCTGCAGATGCAGAAGTTCCTTTTAGAAATGTGCTGACTCTTTGGGGATTTCAAGCATGAGCAGCATCTTAAAATGTGAATGGATGGGATACATGGCTAGGGAGATGTATTTTAAAATTAATGTGCAGAAAATACATTGGTGACAAATTAGGTTGGAGTCCGGAGTTTGCATAATCAATTGAGGTGATGGATTTGTTTATTCTAAGAATCACTGTTATAGAATGCTCTCAATCAACCAGGGCGGCAAAATATGAGACAAAGGTTTGGCTCAATATACTGACTATAATACTTGTGTGTGTTGACTCTACTCGCACTCCCTGATGTTTTCAATAGTCCTCAAGACACTGCTATCAGCCAAAGTCTGAACCAATCTAAATCTGGTGCTTTAAAAACAGGTGCCCCAGGACGAGTGGAGTGCCTACCCCGGGACAAGGACGAGGAGATCCCGTGCCGCCGCATGCGCAGTAGCAGCTACGTAAAAGCCATGGGGGAGATTGACGATGAAAGCGGAGACTCAGAGCCCAGTCCTAAAACTTCACCACAAAACGCCATACGACCGGATGCGCTGGTCCTGAAATCAGCCATGAGCAGACCTCATCTAGACTCCCATGGGTAGGATGGACCGAATCGAGTTTCTAATCAAAATAAGACTGATTTATGTTGAAGCTTTGTAGCGCTGCATTTTCCATACATTTCTGCTACAATGAAAATAAGTTACCGTCTCTATTTAAGACTCCTTTGAGTCAGTGGTTCTCAACCTTTTTAGGACAAAACCCTAATGTTAACGACCCTTGAAAAAAAGCCCCCAGACACTGTTGCATTCTTTTTATTAGCTTTTATTGCTGCAACGTTTGGGTCACTCTGACCTTCATTAGGCTTGCTTCTTAGGTGTGCAGAGCTTCCACTTTTTTCATGTTAACGACCCCCATACAGGACATGTTTTCCTTTCAAACTACATACAGTAGAAAATATGCTCCACATTTGATCTGGTAAAATTATCTCATGGTCCTAATCTTCAGATTGAGAACCGCTGCTTTTACACCTTTATACTTTGACATCCATGGCAATATAAATTATTTGTTATACCAGGTCTTTGTGCAGTTTGTTATTGAAGTAAGGGCAGAGAGAGGAAATGAGGCTTTGGGGAACGCTGTGCTTCATCTACCATTAGGAAAGATTTTGAGATAAGATGTCTCTCCAAGTTGTTCTGATTTGGTGGTTGTCAGTTTAATCACATTCATAAGGACTGCTGGTGTGAACTTATTAAGTGCTGCATTGTTAACTTGCTCTTAAGTGTTCTTGGTTAAGTTTCATTTTCAGACAGACCTCTGTGTGACAAACAGGCCTTTGTTCAGACGCTTCAATATTTGTGTGTCATTTAGAAGCGGGCGTTTTTTGTACACTTTTCTTTTAAAATAATGACACACAAACAGTAAAAGGTGTATACGTAATTTAGGATAATTCAACTCAATGATCTCGATGATGTTACGAACAGCAGAACTTGAATGAAGCAGAGTTTAATTTGCTAAGTCTCTTTGCATGGCTCATGCTGCTGATAACATGTGTTGAATGTGTTCACATTTGCAATGCCAATCTTCTCGTTTTATAAGGGCTGCTGGTCATTTTTACCTTGTGCTCTGTACAAAATCGGTTGTGACCTTCTGTTACAGTAAAGTGGAGAAGTGTATGAACTGTCCTTCCTGCTTACAGTGCTATTGAAGTAAGACCAGATAGTTTTATTTGGTGAACTTAAGGTCTTGTCTGTAAACAAACTGCTACTTTAAGTGGATTGTTCTTGGGGGAGAATTATTTATTTTCTTATACTAAGTGTTTAACTACACATGAAGCTTAATTATCATGTGACTGATTGACTTCCAAGCCAACCCAGATTGCTATTGCTGTATCAAAACAAATGTGCATTCTCCATTGGAAGTGCAAACATATGATACATGGCATGTGCTTGCTTTGGATTGAAAACAAGACGTATGATTAGAAAAAAGAATGAGCTGCTGTTGTCCAATTTTGTTCTGCTGTGTGGCTTTTGAACTGTGCATCCATGTCTACCCTACTCCTTATCCTTGTCCAGCCAGGGCTACCAATTGCAAACCAGAGACATGCGGCCCACCATAGTGTTACACTGGACCCTGCCACCACCTTCCACGCCCCACCTTTCCGCTCTCGTAACCAGAGCTACATGCGTGCTGTCAGCACCCTCAGTCAGGCGAGCTGTCTGAGCCAGGTAAGTGAAAAGACAAAGCACCAACAATAGACATGATCAGTACATTACGGAAACTTAACATACACCTTTACATGAATATGATTGATTTGTAGGTTAGGCATTCACAGAGACAGTTATTATTAATGTTACTAAAAAGTAAAGTAGTGTTTCTCAACCTTTTTGAGTCGTGAACCCCCGTATAACAACCACTAGAGGTTGCAACACCACGCTTTTTATTCAAACTATAAAGAAAATACGCTTCCTTTGATCTGGCAACCCCACTAAATTAAGTTGGAAATAGGGTTGGGCAATATCATACCGTTCATGATAAAACTGGTGTATTTCTGGGAGGAGTTATGCATTTTTAACGCCGTGATATAGAGTACAGCAGCTGGTTTTGAGTCAGGGCAAATGCAGATTGCAGCTAATGTTATGTCAATACCCAGAGCAGCATAAACACTGACCATGGAGGCTCAGCAAACGGTAAAAACCACAATAATCACAGAAAAGGATTTGTGATACCTCTGTAATGTTTTTATTTTGCCTTTAGAGAGGAAGCAGGAATGTATGAACACTTTCGGGTCATTTATATTGCTAATTAATGTAATTATATCATAATCGAAACAGTTTTAAGCCACATTGCCCTGCCCTAGTGGTCGTGACCCTGAGGTTGAGAACCATTGACTTCAATGACTTGTTGACACATTTTGATCTTATCTTTATCTTATATTAGACTACATGTTTGCTTGTGTTGTAATATGCGCCTGCAATGTTGCTAAACACTGACTACACAGGTTTGGTTTTGCTGTGCTCTGTTGCTTCTTTATTAAATCCTGACATTCATCCGTTCAGTTTAAGGTCCTTATTGACAGTGGCATGTCCTTATGCTAACGCTGCTCCATATTTGCTGTGCAAAGGGGAAGAATCAAAGTGAGAAAGAGAAAGGAAGAGGAAAAATTAAGGACTGCTATTCCTGTTTTTGTCTCTCAGGTGAGTGAGACTGAGGTCAATGGCCAGTTTGAGTCAGTTTGCGAGTCCGTTTTTAGTGAAGTAGAATCCCAGGCCATGGAGGCCTTGGACCTGCCCGGTTCGTTCCGCACTCGAAGCCACAGTTACCTCCGTGCAATTCAGGCTGGTTATTCCCAAGATGACGACTGCTTGCCTTCAATGACATCCTCCACTGTCACTTCAACTCTCAGATCCACAGGTAAAATGATCCCCCCAGAAGAGCCAGGGCTTAGACCACATATCCCCATGCATCCTATACATACGCACTATTGTAACATACCTACATATGTACAGTGGGAACCCTTGAGCTTCGGGGATGCCAGGCTGAATGTCCCCCTCCTCCCCTTAGCTACTACTGTGTGTCTGTCTGCCTCTGCACATCCCCACCCTTCTGATGGAGTTGCTTGGATGAGTTAGTTTGCACGACATATGACTTAGCAATGTAGTTTAACTTCTGATTTTAGATCTAGTAGATCTAGTAGATAAAGGGCGGGAGGGTTCCTTATTACACAATCACTGACCAGAAGACACAGCATCACTTAACCAATTTACATGGCATGCCTTAGTTGAGCAGACTCTACCCTAAGCATGTGAAAGTGTGGTGATTACTGTTTTGTGATTACTTAGGGAGGGGACACATATAAACCATAGAAATGTTAGAAAATATATCAGAAATCCAAGGTAAGTTCCCATATAGTATAATGCACACATAGGTGATTGCACAAAGTGGCTGTCTAAGAACAAATCAAATGTTCAGCTACAAATAAAGGTAGCACACACTTAAGCGACAAGCACCATGCTACGTGTGGTCAAAAGAATTCAAACAAGTCGCCTCTTTGTGCAAACATGCAAAGAAGTAACCCTCACTAAGTGCATTTGTCGTATGGTTGGAGGAGTAAAGCTATGAACCCTATTGAAAACACTTTTTGTACTTTTTTGTATGCACCTTTGGGCATATTTTGTTTCACTGTGGTCAACTGAATTGTATTTTTTGTAACATTTATTTTATTGATCAATTTGGACTTTTTTTTTAAAAGTCTTTTGTGATCTTCAATTGGGGTTGCTGTCAACATTCAGACGTACTGTGGACAGAGGGGTGCTCTTCAATCCCACCGTCTTATTTGCTGAACTCTTGGAGTCGCTCTTTGCTCCTACACTGTTAGTGAAATCTGATAAAAAAGAGGTGTAGTTTAACAGTTGTACTTGACAATCTACTTTAAATGGAAGGTGCGTTTGTATTTGGGCAAAAGAGTGAGCTAAATTGGATGGATTAATCTATTTCGTTAGCGAGCAGCACTAGCTGATCAGTAAGTGAGAGCATGTAAGGTTAGGAGTTCCCTGTGTGAGCAAGGGCAGACGCGCAGCAAACTCCTCTCCATTTGACCATCCATCTGAAGGATAACCAGGGGAAAAGAACAACTGGATGATTGTTGCTGGTATTTTAATGTTGACACGCATACATATATCTATGTATATGTGTGTTTTTGCACTGCCTTCTCAGTATATATAAGATAGGATTCTAGTGTGCTAGTATAAAAAGACTTAGTGCTTTGTTTCATAATATTACAGTATTTCCACTTAAGCACTTGAGAACCCACAAACACTGTGTTCATTTATCCCTGCTAAAGCACTTTTTGGGAATGAGTTATTTAAAAGTACATACATACATTACATAAAACAGCCACATTGCCACTGTCTCCAGTCATTGTGGGAGCTGTCTAAACAAGAGTAAAAAGCGTGGCAGTAAATGTGTCAGCTGGCTTTGACTGTGGGATTGCAGCCTCTTCCTGGTGACCCCTAGCCTCACCAGGCTTTCTATCTGCATGGTCTAATCCACCATCCTGGACCTGACATGTTCAATAGGGTTCATATCTGCTTCTTAAACCAGTGGAGTGTGATTATTCTAATTTCTCTTGACATCTTTTCTTTTGCACAAAAAGCACAAAATTCAAGCTAATGACCAATATGCCTGATTCACAAACTCTTCTCGAAACAAAACAACAAAAAATCTCTTAATGCCTATGATTATGTTAATTTCGTGTGTGACTACTCTTTAATGCGCTGTGCTGTGAAAAGATGGAAAGAAGCTTGATGGACCTTTCAGCTGACTGAGAAGGCAGTGTAAAAACATTGTGAAAGCCTACAGTATGTGAGAGTTTGTTATACATATGCCAATTAGCCACTTATATGCACATCTTGTAAAGTATAAATATGGTGCAAAAGTGAGGCACTGAATCGGTCCATATTGCCACCATTGCATTGTTTTTCACATACTGGATGCTTTCCATAGATATGTGTTCGTTAGTTCAGATTCCCATACAGCCGCACTCCAGCTGTTCCTTTCACTGTGAATTTCCTTGTTTGCATATCCAATCTGTTTTTCAGAGGGATATGATGTTGTGGATGCCACCTCTTTACTAAATGAAGAAATGATAGAAGATGATGATGGAGCCAGCTCATCCGCGTATGCAGAGCTGGAAAGGCTGGAGAGAGAGACTGCTGCTGCACGCAGCCAGCACAGCACAAGCTCCACTGTAACAGCCATTTCTGTCCCACCAGCGACCCCGCCTTCTTACAGGATGCCTGCAACTTCACCTATAGCCACATCTGAGCCCCCAGTCCCTCAAGCCCTTCAGGCATTCAAAGAGTCTGCCAACATGGTTGCAGCTTTCAACATGCAATGGAAGGATGAAATCTCTGCAATGCGCTACGAGCTGGCAGAACTACGACGAGACGTCTGTGGGGAGTTGAAAACTTTTAACAGCAATTTTTTCAACTTTACTCAATGCTACAACATGTGGACTTTGTGCCGGGAGCCGTGCAATGACAGCACCACTCAGACAGATGACCGTGTATCCATAGGAATCCAAACGGGCTCAAGCTGGGCTGTTAGGCAAAACACAGAGGACAAATCAGTAATGTGTCAGCCAGAGCCAACACCCTTTAATATTATGGACTTTATGAGCCCTCCACGGATTGAGATTATAGAGGGAACTCCAGAAACCACCCCTGAGGGATCTGGAAGCCCTGCAAGCCCCTTCCAATAGAGGACTTTCCTTGGGACATCAACAAAAAGCAAAGGGCAAACAAACAACAGGACATTATTGGTCACACAGGTGGTCACAGAAGCGCCAGTCTAGAACTATGGAGCCGCAAATACAACAGTGGGCCCATGTCATATCTGTCTATGTCATTTTAATCATTCTCTCTGTGCACATCAAGAAGATACAGAAATCCCAGAGTTAAAGTGGACACTACAAAAGAGCGGGGCAGTGTGGCTGTGCTATGTCCATTTACAGGCAGAGCCTGTCATCTCTAAAAAAGTGTCTTGCTTAGCCATCATGTACTGCAGCAAAGATGACAGATGACTGTCAAAGATATGACTGATCCTCAAGTGCCAATAAAAAACAATTGTGAGACCGAAATGAAATTAGATGTAATGAAAACATTTAAAATGTAATTAACAAAAGTAGGCAGGAAGAATTAGAATTAGACAGGCCCTCACATGAAAAAGGAAGTTCATTTTCATTCCAGTGCAAGCAGTAATATTACTAGATCTACAGACTATGGCATATTCACTTTGACAACAAAATGTCAAACTGTGTAGCTATAGATTCTAAAAGACAGCAAGAGAGCACTGTGAATGCTGTTTTTTAAGATCTCAAGTCTCAGTGATCAAGTATGCTCTAAAAGCCAATCAAGCAAGATGCCAAACAATCGTTCATCTGCAAGTTTAAACAATTTATTACAGCAATAATGTGCAGGCAGAACTAAACATAATCAATCAATCAATCAATCAATCAATCAATCAATCAATCAATCAATCAATCAAGCTTTATTTATAGAGCGCTTTTCATACACAGGTGCATCACAAAGTGCTTGACATTTAAAAAGACATTAAAAACATTCTCGTCCGTCAAAGAAGCCTGTGAAAATAATGGTTACTGTTTCATGACATTTAGATTTAACATAAGGGCCTTGCTGCTTACGCCTTATCAGTCCATTAATCTACTGCCGATGTGTCAATTCCTCGTAAGAATATTTCTCTCTAGACAGCAAAATACTGTGAATAATTTTAGAAATACAATTGTATTATCAGTTCATCAAAGTCAAGCTTAGTTGTAGTCAATAACAATGAATTCATTTATTTGTAGCTATTTCCTTTTGAATGTGAAGCTTCGTTAATATGAAGACTGCAGTGTAGTAAAGTACAGTCGTGCACAAAGCAACTGACACTTTCAAAGCATTCGATGCTCATGAAAATAAAAAGGTGGCCTCATCTTAACTGTATGTGGGCAAACCTGTGGTTCAAACGTTTACATGAACATATTGACTAAGAATGGAGTATTGTATAGAAAAAATAATGAGATATGTGTATCATATTGTGAGAATGTACTACCTTCCATTCATTCCAGCACAAACTGCACTCATGTTCAAACTGTGGATATGTAAATAATTGTACTGATTTGTACATAAAAAAGTAAAAAGAACAAGTTCGGCAGTGCTCAAAAAGGAGACAATTTTCTTTTTTAAGCAAACGGGGTGTAATGATACAAATAATACTATCATTACAAATGATATAGTTTGTAAATATGTCTCTGAGGGTCCTAATCCTAATAGTGCAAAGCACTTCCTTCAGTCATGAAAGTCCACCTATAACATGGTTGTAAACAAACCCACATGTCCAGTGTTTCTTGTCTTCGATTCATCAGTGGGCATGTAGACAGATTTGATTTTTAAAGGGCCGTCTCGAGGCTTATTAAAGCTTTAATTCACACATCCCATGATCAGTCACCTTTTTTAAATGCCATCTTTCTCTAGTAATACATGACATTGCAGAAAAATGGAAGAAAATGAAGGTCCTTATACAAAGACAATCAGGGCCATGTAGGCTTCAACCTCTGCTGATTCCCTGGAGGTGCAGTATAGTACTAGAGAATGTACAAACGCCGCTTCACTAGTGACAGCTTATACATAAAGAAGATAAACCTTTTCTAAAGGACAACTTCGTCGTAATTTGTTTAGCGCACAGTTTCAGTCTAGGACCAATGGAACGCAGTCCAACATAGTGTTCTCTCTGTCCTACCGCAAAGGAGGTGGGCGGATGATCATCACACAAGACAGTACTAGAAAAGTGGCATTTTGAAAAGATGATTCAAACTATTAAACCTTTCTATAGATCATTGTAAACTGAGGCATATGAATAACAGCTTTCAGTTTACCAAGTATTATTAAAAATTCCAAACTTATTTTTTTCCTTTATGACACAGATTAAAAATGTTTAACTGGCTGCTATACGAAATCTCTATTCTCCACAAACACTTAATTGTTGCTAAAAATCCAAATCCAAAGTTATTTTTTTCATATTACAAGCCAGCTCAAGGCTGGATTAGCATATCATTATTTAGTACAAGGCAGCTGACTGTGACTATTTTTAGCCTATTTTAGTTGAAATAGTATGAAAAAGTAAAAAAGCATTTTCTTATTTGAGTTGCTGAATGAATGTATGCGGTGGTTGTCCTTGTTCACGTGTTTGTTTCCCAATGTTTCCTAATGTTTCCCGTTGTTTTGGGAAGCAACGAAATTTAAAGGTGCTTAAGAGTGGCCAGTTATGATGTCTCCAACATTCATTCATTCTATGCAAAAGATCTGTCGTTGAATATAGTGACAAGCCTTCATAAAATCATGTTTATATGCTGAGAAGGGAGTGGTGCCTGTGGACAATATCGATAATAAGTTTTCAGCATAAAGCCCCTGCAATACTTTTACTTGGTAATTATCTAGTATTGACAAAAAGGTAATGCAGTAATGTGCACCGTATCATCACAAGTGCTTAACAGTGGCATAGGAGCCGAAATCACTCGTTCAGTTTGACTTTTATTCTGCTCTGGAATAAATGTCTCCCCTCAAAGGAGACATTTTGTATGTTTTATTTAAGTGGCAGACACCTAACATTAGAATACAAGAAGTTGCAGGCAGCAGCTAATGACCAATCACTGTTGAGCGTCCATCTGACAGAGAAGAAAGACATCAGTTGGATATCCATACATCATTTTCATGAGATGTGACTCTAAAAATATTCGTGTTTATTACAGCTGTTGCCATATGTAACAAGCAGCACTTGTTTGAACCAATGGGGTAAATTATAAACAGCGTCAAGCTCATTGTTATTGAAGAACAAAACAATATGTTCTACCGAATCACTTGGTGCCCCATTATACAATTTTACAATTATATTTAGACATGTTTTACTTTGAGCTAAGAAGTATAAGGTATTTTGATACCGAAGGAAGATTAATTTTTGTTTACCGATTAGCCCAAAGAACTAGCCCTTCATTTTAAATGTTTAAATGTAGCAGAAATCTTGAGAAAAGATCAATATCATATTATATCTATTACTATATTACTACAGTATAAAATAATTACAATTTATCTTTTATAAAACTGTTAGCTGGGATTTAATCATTTTGTTTTTTCACCATGCAATCATTCTGTGTTCTAAATCTAATGTAATTGTATTATTTCATCTGTTTATTTATGATTTATGACAATCTATTTGGAGAATTGAACCGAAAGCTGTGTGAAATAAGGGTTTTCGAAGGACCACACATCATTCTACATAATGTTCTATTTTGCCTTTAATATTTAAATGTATGTATTTTTAAGCATTTGTTTTGCATTAGCCATAATCCAATTTTCAGGGATCTCAAATGGCATTGTTTAGTGAGGCTTTTTTTTGGTCATTTACAGCTAAAGCATTGTTTGAAATGCTTTTCTTTTCAACAAATTAAACTTATGTATTTGATTGTTATTGCGATGACTGGTGTTATTCTCCTGACTTTACTCGGGTGTATGTTTTTGTGACATTATAATCCTGCATTTGGAATGGGGCTCATAGCTTTACACTGAGGAATCCCACAGAGCACACTGCACTAAAGGCACAAAGCATGAGTAAAGCACTGTCATTCTGAGCGTCTCAATGAAATCCTATGCTTTGTACTAAGCTATCACCTTTATGTTTTGTTTTCTGTTTCTTTCTATTTCCTTTTCTATTTGTATGTCATTTTAGGCGCCCGTAGCTTAGCGGGGCGTAGAGAGTACGGTAGGTCTGGTAGGGCACCAGTTTATTGTACCTTAATTTCTATGTTCTTCATGCATTTTGTCTATTTTGTGTCATCGTTTGCCACTTAATAAGAATATAACATGTTTTTTGCTTGCCATAAGTATTATGCATTTAAATGTCTTCATCCGTTTATAGTAGAACCCAAGTAGTATATTAACAGCACTGGACAAAATGGTCAATAGATGCAGACCCATAGACTACTGTGTGGCGACAGGCCATGTGTCACTGCATTTGAACAGAGGTAAATAACCTGTTCAAGAAGAAATTAAAATACATAATTTGGCAACGGACAAAAAGGAACACAAAAATGTCTTCTTTAAATTTGTTTCTTTGTTTTGTTTTTATGCTTTGAAGTTACAGTTCTGTTCAAATCCATTGATTTCCTTGCTTTAATCATTGTATTGTTTAAGTTTAGAGGGAATCGAGTCAAATCAGTGTAGCAAAACATATATGTAGCAAATATTATAACCTCTATAGCACTTTTCACACATAACAAATGCAGCACAAAGTGTTTCACACAACAATTCACAACAGACAAACAAACAAACAAACAAACCCCCCACGTGTCCTTATTCATTCTTAACAAGGACAAAGATCAATATGATTTCAAATGCTCTCAGTCTAGATAACGCGATTAGGGATTTGATGTATCTAAGGGCACAAAGATGCAGTATTGGCCTAGGACTCAATCCCTCAACAATGTTTTTGTTGCTTCAGTGACCCCTATAGGTAGAATGCATATTGAATTGATTTGTATAATAAGAATAATAGGAAAATCATATTAAAACAATTTTTATTAGTACGACTATATTCATCAATAATCTACACTGAATTATAATCCACCAGGTCAATCCACACTGCATCCATGGGGGCGTCACCACTGTATGTATATATGTATGCAAATGAATAAGCAATATTCTTGTTTGACTATGAATTAGTTAAATCCTCTAATGCCCATTTCCAGCCTGGACTTAGACACACTCCAGAGTCCATATGTCCTCTGTCAAACCATTTGACTGTTCATTCACACAACACCAGCCACGTCCATAAATTCATAGTAATAAATCATATTCAGTAGTCCTGCCAAATGTCTGTGCAAACCTATAGGATCCAGAATAGCACCATGCCCTCAAATGATTGGATAGAACAGTAATGACAAAGGGAAAGCCATCTCAGCCGGAGCTAGCATTTAAAAACAACCACTCAGTGTTTCTCAAAAAAGACAGCTTCCTCAAACTTGTAAGAAATAGCATAGCTTTCCATGACAATGACCTATTTTATTGAACAATACTCAAGGTTAGTGGGCGTCACCTTAGTCAGAGAGTGCTACTGGAAACACAGGTATTACTATGAGATCATACAGTATTTCCTAGCTCAGTTTCAAATTGATCAATCACTTCAAAGCTCAAAGGTCTCATGTCCATCTGTTACATCTCAGTCCCCATGCTCATGTAAATCAGCCTGTCAGTCATTGCTCACCATCAAGCCACAGATGGTCTTGACCTCAGTGGGAGGAGCATGTTACCAGCCTGTTTGCAGTCTGAGAACACAGCCAAGGCACAAGTGGAGCGAGTCGGGCCGAAAAGGGACAGAACTCCTTTTCGCATAGCTTCACTATTTGGTCCAAAGGTTTGAAAAGTCTATTTGGAAAGACAAAAGACCTAGTATTCTTTGCAAAATGCATCAGGTCACATCTTACATCCTGTATATTTCGATACTGAATTACACAAAATTAAGCATTTTCTTTAAATGAGTTTCTACACTGCAAATAAATGTGCAGTGTATAATCACTCCTCATTCATGTAACAAGGTGTGAACTCAGTAGTAACAGCGCACAGCAACGGCTGTAAGGTGTGACTCTGACGTTTGAACAAAAACTACTGTATGTGGAAATAAAATCCTTCATCTGTAGCCCAGCATTTTTATGACTTACGACATATTGGCAATTTCCAAATGAAGTAAAACAATAAGAAGGGGGTGCTACAGATTGAAGAAGTGTGTTAGATTACCAAGACCAGCCTTGCTCACGCTATATTTTGCTATAATACGCTATATTATACAGTAAAGTTATACTTGGTGACTTTGACAGTGTGGCACTGTTCATGTGAAATTAAAATATACATATATATTTTTTGTAATTAGTAGTTTTTAACTGTTCATGCTTCACAAGATGAACATGGCCTGGACCTCTTATTTACACAAATATGGTGCTTTACGTTTAGAGTGCAATTAGCCAAATCTTGCCTGTATCCATCTGGTTCACTTTAAATGGAATGCAATGACGTATCGCTCATGCAACATATTCTGTGTAAATTTGGGGTATGATACACCATGTTTGATGAGTGACTTTAGAGATACTAAAATATATATGTAATGTCCTTGTGAAGTTAGGGGTCCATCTTAAACAGCGAATGGTGGTCTATTCTTCACTATGACAATGATTATGTTCCTTGTCTAGTTTTCCTTCAGTATATGGATCCGTCCTCAGAGCTTCTCATGGATTACAAAATCCTATAAGATTTTTCCAATTGATATTTTAATAGGATGGGCGATATTTCATAAAAATAAGAAATAAAACATACAATGAGATGTTGTTCTTCCTGGTAAGAACAACATGTCACGTGCAGCAAGATGCAGGATGAAAATAAGCATGGCTGCAGGCGCAGCAGTGAAGCGTAAACAGAAGAGCAGAAAAGGTGCTATTGTTTTTCAGGGACCCAGTTCAAGTTGTTACATTTTAAAACCTCAGGAGGATCCAAGTGGACCATGTTCCCAATCTCAGAGCAGAGAAGAAGATCATCTTGATTGTTGAAGAGTTTGTCCCAACGGCAACTACTAAACTGGACGCTGGAAGTAATGATGGCGTCACCCTGAAGAAGTAGTCCTTGTTGATTTTTTTGGGACTCCTGAGTCAAAATTCCCACCCTTGAGTCACAGTAGAATCAGGGTAAATTTTGCAGCCCCTTCTGGGTCTGACAGGAATTTGATCAGGCCATGGACAAGGATATTGGTCGGTTTCAAAGAAAATCTAGCAAACTGTCCAGACACTCAGAAGGGGAATGGCATGCTTCCCCAGCTCTGTTCACAGAATAGGTGGGTAGGTTAACCTTGACTTACTGTATATGTTGTTGGACAGTGGAAGGAATACATTGAGAATTGCTTTGTGAAAAATCAGCACAACCAAATCTAAGGCCATGGTGAGGAAAAAAACAACATCGACATTGAGAGGAGTCAGCTGGGATGGCTAAGCCTCTGTTTCGGATGCT
This sequence comes from Neogobius melanostomus, assembly GCA_007210695.1. Taxonomy (NCBI): domain Eukaryota; kingdom Metazoa; phylum Chordata; class Actinopteri; order Gobiiformes; family Gobiidae; genus Neogobius; species Neogobius melanostomus. The sequence continues at coordinate 9,036,537 of VHKM01000181.1, forward strand.
TCTGCTGCCTGGGAGAAGAGTTCTGGACATTTCCCCAGAACGAAGCACTGGGGAGAATCTAGGACACGCTGGACATACCGTTTCTTGGCTGACATAGGAACCTCAGGAACCAGCCATAGGAGTTGGAGGAAGTCTGCTGCCTTCTCAACAAGGTCTCTAATTACCAGTTAAAATGTTGAGATAAATGCTACTACATAGAATCATCTCGAAAGCAAAGTGCTACACTTATTCAAGTGCATAAAAGGAGAAACTAGTTGGCAAGTTGGCAATAACTGTCAATAATGAATAAAAGGCAAATGTCATGTTTTGAGGATGTTTCTTTTAAAATCATTAGCAGCACTGATTAATCATATTGGTAAAGAAGGAAAAATGAAATATCTGTAATCATATCGCCCATCCCTAAACAAATGACTGGTGCTAGAGCACTGTACTTTACTTAGATTTAAGTAATTGCTTTACAAAACGGTGGGGAAAGAGACCAATTTTAGTGTACAATTTTGATTTTTTTTTCCTGGTTTGGATAAAATGTTGCATGCTTTTAAGCACAGTGATATAAAGTCATTGTGGCTATAAGTAACACTAAACCATGGATACACAATAAGAACTGGCTTGGCACTGGCCCCGATGCCGTTTTTGCAAGTGATCAATCTGCAGAAATGGAAAAATAGTTTGACAGCACTCTCACTAACCATGTAGTTGCAGGTCAGAATGATCTCATTGTATAAAAAGCAAAAGAAATGCTTGAGAGAAGTAGAATCTGTAGCCATGTCTAAAAAAATATTGTAGAATAAAAACTCTGCACCGCTGTTGCGCTCCCAAGGAATGTATTTTTAGGCACCACAAAGTAACGTTTCGGGCGTCGCTTAGCCCTTCGTCAGACGCCCGAAACGTTACTTTGTGGTGCAGAGTTTTTATTCTTTGATCTCACGTACTATTGAACTCCTGCACACCACTTAACCTGGGATGTGCGTGTCTGTCTTAAAAAAATATTGTAACAATGATCAATCATGATCCAGATTTGATTGGATATCCATGTAGCAACAGTAACTCTGAGGCCACCGTGATGCGACTCCTTATCGAGTATGTTTCTAGTGTTACACAATACAAAAACAATTATCCAAAAGATAAAGCTGCCTAGACTACAGTTTGTTGCATGGTCTCTGGGTTGTGGGCAGGCGTTGAATTTCTGCTTTTTGGGACAGACAACACTAATGTTTACTTTGTTATTCAAACGTAAATACAATCATTTTACATTTTGCAAAGTGTAGAGTACTATTTTTGTTGGGTACATTGTGGAGAATTAAGTGACATACAAGAGCTAATTCTAGGTGAAACATGAATGTAGCCAATCACTGGTCCATTTTGTGTTTTCTGTCCCAAAAGCAGTACAAAAAAGACAGTGTCATACCTGTCAAAATGTTGTTTGCTCAAGTAGAGTTGAATGAGGTTGAGTTCTCTTTAACCCGCCCCGCTTGCTGTTCACAGGGATTCAGTTTCGTCTCCCAACTTCATGCAGCGTGGACCGAGCACAGCCGCCTCCAGGTACACTTCTTTACCTCATGCCAGCGTCAGTCTTTACCAGCACCGTTTCAGTCGCTCCCATACATCCATGAGTGAGCAATGGCGCTCCAATGCTGCTGATAAGGCAAGAGCAAAAATGAGTTACTGTTGTGGCAACTCATTTAAAAACAATGAAAAGGACATCTCAGATTGGGAGTTTTATATACAATATTTTATGTTTCAAAGCAATGCCAATTGTCCACTTGAAGTAATTTTGTCTGGGGACAAACTAATGTCTCTGGGGGTTTTATTATATAAATATGCAATAATATACAACATGTGGGGAACTGGACCAAACAAAAACATAAGGTTCCAATGTCGGTGCACCCTCTGGTGTTCAGTCACATGCACTACTATTTTCAGAACACTAATGTACGTAGGAGTAGAATAAGATGAATGGTGAGACACTTGACATCACTTTTAGGGTTGAGTGAGTGGGTGAGTTAATTTGTGTCCAGTTGCAAGTGAACTCTACCTCACTAAAAGCTCTGAGATTATCAGCAAAATGTGAGTTTTTTTATTTATTTATTTTTTATAATAGCAAGTCACTTGCTCTTTCATTTTAGTATCCACCCACTGTGTCTTACAGAAGTGCAGCCACTTTCAGTTGGAAGCAAGTCAAGTCTGTGACTACAAGAACTCAGACTGAAAAGGACAAAAGAACTCTCCCTATAAATCTCTGGCTGAATGCACAAAAACGTTGAAATTGTCCTCCAAATACTGTACAAAACAACCTATTGCTATTCACTTACTAAAGCCAGATTTTCATATTCATTTGGGTTGTGTAGTATGTAAGTTTGTTCTAAAAACACAGCTGTGAGGCCACTGTCGGGTGGATTACCAGCAGACTGTCATATTCACTTTTGCCCATTACATGCCACACACCTCTGACACAGGCCTGACAGAGCTGCTGCTGCTGCCTCCTCTCCACAGCCTGAGCTCATTGCTCCTCTGATTTTGTTTAACTGCACAGTCAGCTTTGAGCAACATTTTCATTCTTATTTTGTTTTTATCCTCTACCTTGTCGTGCTTTGTTGTCCTCGTCTCATCTCGCTTGTGCAATCCAGCGGTATCATATCCTCCCAGTTACAAGAAGACTCCACCTCCTGTGCCCCCACGCACCACCACCAAGCCTATTATCTCTGTGACAGCCCAGAGCAGTACAGAGTCCACCCAGGATGCCTACCAGGAGGGCAGGCCTCCGCGGGGGCCCTCTGGACCACAGACAGCCTGGGCCGCCCCATCTACAGCTCCACAGACAGCCTGGATAGCACCAAGGCGGTCACCATGGCCATGGAGTCATCAGCAGGCAAGAGGCATGCATCGCTGGGCAGCCACAGCTCAGTCCAGACATGCGACAAAGCAGTGCTGGTGTCCAAGGCCGAGGAATACCTCAAAACCCCACGCTCGTCCATTGGGATACAGGTAAAGCTGACATGAGAAGAACCCTAGAAGAGCCCTGATTATACACTGTGTGTGTTTCCAGGTGGAGACAGTGACCGACTCTGAGACAGAGGCTAAAGGCCTCCCCCAGTTCCACTCCATTGGTATCCAGGTGGAGGACCACAAACGGTAATGCAAAGGATTCATGCAACGTCACATATACACAGCTGCTCTGTTTTTGTTGAGGAAGATAAAGTCCGTTAATATGCAGAATCAAAATTGTGTTTTGACTTGTAGGAAGGGGCGGGTTAAGCGCTCCAATAGTGTGACCACAGCGGTGCAGGCAGACCTGGAGCTGGAGGGCTTCCCTTCGATGGAGGACAAAGGGCTGCAGTTTGGAGGAGCATTCGGGCGTCACTCTGAACCCAGTACACCCACTCAGTACGGTGCGGTCCGCACAGTGCGCACACAGGGCCTGTTCAGCTACAGAGAGGACTATAGGCCCAGCCCACCGCCTGAGCCCTGGCTGGTCCAGCCCAGCCTGGACAGTGCCGACACTGGCCGAGTGTCTCCAATCCGCAGGGACGGCAGCTGGTTCATGCAGCTCCTCCACAATGAAACCAAGCGGCTGGAAGGATGGTGCAAAGAGATGGAGAGAGAGGCAGAGGAGCATGACCTGTCCGAGGAGAGTGAGTGTCTGACAGATAGTACATATGGCTGGCTTCTTGTTAATGTTTCACAAAGAGCTTTTTCTGCTTTGTGTGTTAATTCTGTCCTTTTTTCTTTCTACTGCAGCATTATTTAAAGGTACTTACAAGTAAATTCATATACTAAAATACAAAATGCATCTCTCCAAACCATTTTTTTTATTTGCACTCCATAGTCTGTCTGTTTCCAATCACTTTTTTTTGAGCACTTCACTTATAAAGTGAAATAATTTGACTTTAGAACTGACAGCAGCCCACGGTCATTGCAGCCAAGCTAACAGTCACAGTATTAAGTGCTACATTGTGACAATGGCCCAAGAGTTTGAAGAGTCATGTCTGCCCAGGCAGGCTGTGAGCACTGACACCAAGTCTTCTCTTTCTGTCTCTGTCCATCAGTCTTAGGGAAGATCCGGAGTGCCGTGGGAAGTGCTCAGCTCCTAATGTCCCAAAAGTTTCAGCAGTTTTACTGGCTATGTCAGCAGAATCTGGTGAGTAGTCCATTGCGCCGTTTATGTGTTTTACACAAAAAGCAGCTTAGGGCTAAGTTGCTAATAGGCTTTCTATTTCTGGACTTAAAGAAGGTGGCCCCTCGCTTCTATTCAACAGATCTCAAAAATCAATTGTTCCACTTCTGACCCTGCACAGACCAAATGGGAATACCAATAAGAAGCAGCAGTGGTGTGAAGACTATCTATTAATGCTCACAGGCGGCCACTTGAATGAGATGGCAGATTTGAATAATGGAATGCATTACCATTTCAGTGTTTCCCCATGTCCAGTAGAAAAGGAACATCGTCCATAGTCAGCATCTTCAGATTATTTGATAGAGACAGGCGAGCATCACACCAGTTGTGGTTATAATGAAGGTGATATGGCTTTAGAAGAAAGTTCTGTATCTCTCACTCTACTTGAGGCTGTTTTAGTTTGAGCACTTAAATTTTGGGCTTCACACTTAGTCTGTCCCCACAGAGAGCGTCATGATTAATTAAGTTGAGCATTGAAGGTGACAGTTGTTAGATTGCTCTCAGCTATTTGTGTCTGGATGATAGTCACCCTGGTGGATGGAGGAGGAAGTGCAGGTGGATGTGAAGACTGATGTAGTAGGTTAACATTACAAGACAAAACTAAATTAAACATTGCATACAATGAAGTCACAAAGAACCTATCCCCAAGATAGCTTGTTAATGTCACTATAACTGCTTATTGGAGATTTCTTTTGTAAGTGGAACAATTAGAAGGGGTATTAGTTTAAAGTTATGAATAGTGTAACCCAGTAACAGTGGTCAACACTGACGCTGTGCTGCCACTTAGTGGTGAGATGATGCATTGGTGGGCCTGTGTTATTCATGTTGTGATGTTCCTTTAGTAACCAAGAGCATTTGTTCTCCATCCTTTCCTCTCTCACTCTGCCAGGACCCCAGTGCCATGCCCAGACCCACCTCTCAGGACCTGGCTGGATTCTGGGACCTTCTGCAGCTCTCCATCGATGATGTCACTGCCAAGTTTGATGAGCTGCAGCAGATCAAGAGCAACGCGTGGCAGCTGCTGGAGAGCCCTGACAAGAAGGTAAATGCAGCATTACATTATCAAAAGCACTCAACCTAAATATTGTACTGGTGCCATTTCCAGTGATGTAAGTTCATTACAACGAGAAAGTTGTATTTTGTGAACATTCAGGAGGCAAAGTGGCCCCCACCTCTGGTAAAGCGGCCATCCAAGGGCCGAGGTGGGATCCCGCGGGAGCGCTCTCTGGACCTGGAGGACCGGCAGCGGCAGGAGGCACGCAGGCGCTTGCTGGCAGCCAAACGAGCAGCTTCTTTCAGACAGAACTCAGCCACAGAGCGTGCAGACAGCATCGAGATCTACATCCCCGAGGCTCAGACCAGGCTCTGAGGCAGGACTGACGCTGCTCCACCTGCACCAACACCAGCCAGTCACAGCTCATCAGCTCATCTGTGTCACCATCCCCTGGTCACACACTCACGCACACAAATATGCTTTGATTATTTTACCAGCACTGCCAAGGGACACACTCCCTCACTATTTCCACCACAATTTTCAGTGATTGACAATTGCTGCTGGCCATTCTGCTTCATGGTGTCACTGAAAAGATTTAGCGAAATAAATTGTTTAAAGAAAAGTTTATTTCATATTGAGCACTGTAACTAGAAGTGACAAAGCCTTGAAGCTCAAATCGGTTACCACAGTACAATGAGCTGCACCCATGACTCTGCGTTCATTCACGCAAAACACAGACTGTCATTAAAATGAAAAAAAAACAATAAAAAATCTAAGGAGATTGTAAATGCTCCAGATTAAATTAGCTCATGCCATGCCAGCTGTGTGTTTAAAAGTCTGCAAACCAGTATTCTGTGTCCACTGGCTGTCCGTTAGTGTCCTTTGACCCATTGTGCAGCTGAGACTACTGTTGCTTTTTTCATATTGACACTGACATTTTCATACATGCTGCCATCCTGTTTGGGCCCTGTTAAGCAGACGTGTGTCAATTGCTGCTGGATACATTTCCACTGCAGAACAAATATGAATTATCAACAATAGACGATGCTACTCTGCTCCAAGGTGACTGTATTGAATAATGCAATTTGCACCTTATAATATTCATGTTTGTATTTCCAAGGGAAATGTAGTTTATGATGCTCATGTGATATTGTTGCAGTTAAATTGCAAAGAATGATATGGAAAACTCATACAGATTTGTACTATTTCCTACAATGGTTCTGTTCCATTTGTTTAAGACTTGGTTCAGGCTTTTCATAATTACAGCCTCTTTATTTGAAAAATGATCATCTGACACAACACACCGTGCTTAGTATTCAGAGTGAAAGGGTTGAGAAAGTGATTTAGTCCTGGACTGTGCAGGACTTTTGTAATGACAACTTTTAGTACTAAGTGAGCATTATTCTGATCATGTGTGTGGTCTGGAAATGACAGGTGCAATCGACACTTTAACAAAATACAGTTACTATAGTAAATGGTGCTGCTTTTTACTCTCAAACTGTTGTCCTTTACCCTGTCCTGTGTGCACGCACACACACTCAAGGACTTTTTAACAGAGATTTACTACATATGGTGCCCACAGGCCCTGCTGAGACCTGTGCTAAATTGTGACTTTAGAAAAGACCATCTTTGCAATGCGTTTGCCCTCAAACAGAGAAAAGCTTTCAATTTAGATTTTACAGGATTTTGACATCTCATTCATCAAAAGTACAGCGTGATATATTTTTAAACCTTAGCCTACGCACACTGCACTCTGGAGTGGAAAAGTTGAGTAATCGATTCTCTTCTAGCCCAAGTATAAAAATATCATATATGAGTTTGGGCAGGTATACAGTGCATGCAAGTAAAACCATCCCACTCCCACTCCTCATTTCTAAAGGAGATGACTCACTTCTGTCCTGGGCTACACATGGTAACTGTTCTTCCTCTGACACAAGTAATGCAATTGTATAAACTCTACTTCCCAGACTGCATACTGTGACTTCATCATCACCATCGTCAGCACCACCACCAGGAGCTCATCCTGCACTACCTACAAACATGCAGCTTTTTCTCTGTACTCATGTACTGAAGCGCATATGGCACTTTACGCCAGTGTCTCTCCACCAATTTCAGGGCCTTCGCTAAGAATGACAATTGATAATAATTCTGATAGAATCTTCAATGAAGCTACTTGACTCAAGTACCTTCATTGAAGATGGACAACTCCTGTACGACTGCGAGCTTACACAGACAATTCTGATAGAACTTATGTACAATTAAAGCTTCAAACTGTAATTTAACTATACGTTTAAAAACATATTTTTATTTGTGTTAGAGTTAGCTAGGGTTAGGTGAAGTTAAAAAATGGGCAACAACGCCAGTTCAAAACCATAGTGTTAGGTTACACATTGCCCCAGAAGTTATTGAAGTTTTCATTTCTTCAAGTTTATTATTTGACTTCCTCATGGGGCTCAACAGTCACGCCCACCTCTGGGTTCCGGAAGTAAATTTTGAACTCATTTTTGTCATAAGGATTTAGGGAAGTGTTTAAGTCATGTCGGACGCTCATCAGCTACAGAATGTTCGACTACAGTAACCATGTAGTGCAGATATTTAACATGAAAAAAGGGGGAAAAGCAAGTACTTGACAATAATAACACACTATAGCGCTTTTAAAGGACACAAAGACAGGGAAAGGCTTTTATAACTTTTTGGGTAGTCAAATAGCACAAAGCTGGAGGATAGTCTCAATCGTGGACGATGTTAATAAGAATTTTACTTCAGGAATCCAGTAGGGGCAGGACTGTTGAGGTCACAGGAGTCTTTCAATGGGAGCAAAAGTGCGTGGGCTGCAAAGTTCAAAGTAGCTGAGGCTTTCCCCACAGGCTTGTGTTTCAGACATTTTTAGACAACACAGGTCACTGTGCGAGCGAGAAAATGGCCTGTGATGCTGTGGGGCTATGATCTAGCCTGGAAAAATCCAGACTCACCGCTGTACCAGCGAGTGATCCCCGCTGTATACAAAAATACAGAGGGGAATCAGGCTAGCTATGATCATGCTACAGTATAGCTACTTCCTGTTTATCGGTAACTTCTTAAAGTAATAAGATAAGATAAGATAAGGCTTTATTAATCTCACAATAGAGAAATTCACTTGTTACAGTCAGCTCTCAGAAACACTCAGGGTGTGCAGGATAGACAGGAAATGTGCAGACGATTAAATAGTAAATAAAGGTATCTTATATACAATGACTACAAAACTTTAGGGGGCAAAAAGTATAAACAATAATAAAAAAAAAAGTAATATCTCCTCTCTGCCCCACTGGAATCAATTTAACTAGTGTTGATAATTTATAAATGGTTTCCAAACTAAAAGTGCTTCATTTTTAATCGGAAGCAAGAGCCCAACATGAAACAGCAGTTGCTAATAATAAGCTATCTTTGTTTTGCTAAACATTTTTGCTCAGTTTTAAAGGAACAGGCCACCGTTTTTAAATATTGAGATATGTTCTTACCTTAGCTTAGACGAGTTGATGCGTACCTGTCTGGTCTTTACACGTGCGCTCAGTCACGCAAACAGAGCACTGACATTGTTAGCATTTAGCCTCTTCTCCTCTCCTCAAACGGGGGTGAAGTTAGAAGCGACCGAGCTCTTCCACGTTTTCGCTATTTAAATACGGTTACGTGAGCCTTGGAAGAGCTTGGTCGCTTCTAACTTCACTCCCGTTTGGGTCCATAGAGGAAAGGAGAAGAGGCTATATGCTAATGCTGTCTGTGCTCTGTTTACGTGACTGAGGGCACGTGTGAAGACCAGACAGGTACGCATCAACTCGTCTAAGCTAAGGTAAGAACATATCTCAGTATTTAAAAACGGTGGCCTATTCCTTTAATTTGCCATTCTCACGGAATACGACTGCTGATCGTCAAAACAAGTCGCACTCTTGTTAAATATGACAACTTAATGTTTGTTTCGGGCGTGCATTCTTCCTTATCCAATCAATGAGTAGCTGTGTGTAGCTCCTCCTTTACCAAACCGCTCTAGACATCACCACAGAGCTTGGACTGGCCTTTGGGCGCCGGCTGCTTCAGTTTATGCTGTGGAAACACTCCCTGACCTTGTCATCTTGTCCCACAATGCTCCTTTCAAAGACACCTAATGTGACATGAGAAGAAGTATTGCAATTATACTGTACATAAGGGGCACAAGTGAGTCCCAGTTCTATCTCTTCCAAAACTGCTCATGTTGTAGAATCTAAAAGATAGCTATTTCTAAGACTAAGTAATAGTTAGAGAAACATGAAAACCTACCATTATGCATGTTACACAATTTTACTTTATTTGAAGGAATGTATGTCCATATTTACAGATCAGCGCCATTGTTGTCCACTTTCATATCCATGTCTCATGTGTCATTTGTCGCAATAGACAACATGTTTTGAGGGGCTTATAAGAATGGCAACTAAACACATGACCAATCCTCAGGTGCCTTACCGTGTCATTCATACAGGAGCGTGTGAGAGTTCAGCTGGTGGTGTGTGCGTTTGTGATACAGGAATGTTTGAAAAATAAAAAGGGCTGGATACGAGGCCGGGTCAGAACGCTGCTCAACACAGCACAAATGAGTCCCAGTTGTAGGAGAAACATGTTTTGCTTTTACGTAAGGTCGACACAGCAGTTTAGACTTACTTTTAGGTTCATTTAACATACTATAAGATATCAAATCTATGGTCAGTTGCAATTATCGCTTTGGTGCTTTTTACAGCCAATCTTTAGTAATTCAGTAATTTAGTAATTCATTGTTTGGAGGAACAGCTTTGTGTTAAGGAGAAACACTGCAGGTGAACGTTTTCATGTGGTGTGCAAAAATGACCAGAACATCTAGATTGTTTGTGATGAAATCTGAATAATGGATTGAGCCAGGTTTAAATGATGTTAGATGCAAAGGTTTTTATCAGAGGGCTTTTTGGATATCTTATATTGTCCATGAAAAAATATATATTTTTAGTGAGAAAAACAAAGAAGCCAAGATCTAATTTCACCTTGCTTTGTGGGTTCAAAACCAGGCAAAAAAAAAAATATATATATATATATATAAAAAATCCTTCAGGAATAACGTTATAGTACTGTTAAGACAAGACTGAAAAAAGCTCGGTAAGAAAACCTGCCGAATCCCCCCTTAAATGGGACTATGGGATGGAAAGCATTCATTTGTTATTTAAGCGAAGGTGCATTTTGAAATGTCTCATGAACCTTATTAGTGAAAGCTATATTTATTCATTTATAATAATACAAAAAATAAAATCAAGATGTTTTTTGTTTAACAACAACATATGCTGCTAAATTACGTTTTTCAGATTTTACCTTTCACCTTGAAATAAATACATAAACTTCATTTTTAAAGTAAAGTATGAATTGAAAATCAGTGCACTTTCACAGGACCTGCTGTGATCATTTGAGCGCTAAAACTGCCTCCACTGAAATAATCAAATTATGATTATCATTATTATTATTATCAAATCTCCTGTGAGCTTTTACAACATATGCTGGCTTTATATGAATTGGGCGTCACTGTTATCCACTGTCCTCCGCCTGAAATCCTGACCAGCCAAATAGTGCAAGAGCATCAAACACATAGAATAAAGATTACCTCACAGTCGACCGCTTTAGTGAACAAATAGGCACACATGACACCCCCAGTGCACTATGCAGCAAATTATAGGGCTGCGAAAACCTGCAAGCCCAGGTGCAGATCCCATTCTTTTTTCTTTTTGTTCGTTTGTTTTTATGAATACTGAAAGCACACAGAAAAAAATAAACGCGTCAACAATACAATATCCCCTGTACAAAACTCATGCATTCATCTAAACCTCAGTGAAATATGTTTGGGTGCTCAATCAGTCAGCGTAATTCATTCCTTGTAGTTTTTGTTCCTTTTTTGTTGTTTTCGACAGACAATCAGCAACACGCCAAAAACATGAAGCGTACACTCAACACGTCAATAGACAGAAGGCCAGAGACAGGGCTTCGAAAAACACTGGCACTGCAAAGATGTCTTTCTATAGTTTGCTCTCTTTTCTTAGAAATCCTCAGACAATGTATTTTTTGTTATGTTTTTTTGTTATGCAGATTTCATGTTTGAACAACTTCCCCAGCAATAAGTTGAACTGAAACACTTTGTTTTAGCCCTAATGTTGGTACGAACCTGAGTTGAATGGATGAGGCCTGTCAGGCTGCTTATGTGCAGGAGAAAGTGGAAAGATGGATGCAGTGGCAGCTCCCTAAAAGACACACATCATTAATCATTTCAAAAATCCATAGGACTTACAGATGAAAATCATTTATTAGCTTGCCATGTAGCAACATAAGTGGAAGACGGAAGCCCAAACATCACCAATTTTACAAAGAAACGGCAACGGGATTGAAAATAATGAGACATGACAAAAAGAGCTGCACAATTTGGAAATGATAGAGAATTGAGAAGTAGCTGTTGCACTTCTCAATGACACACATGAGCATACCTTCACTGTGGTTTACCCAGTTTAGACAGTATCCTGAATGATCATGATCATGCTAGTCCTGGTGGTGCTTGGAAGATCATATATTTTATGGGTGGTACTTGGTGTTAAAATTGCACTGTGCCAACAATTCGTCTTGCCATTTAGTTTGTGCAGCTCTAGAGTGACAAAACTACAAACTACACCTTGGCAATGACTGACTAGTCACTTACCTGTTGCGAATGAGCTGTCCACTCCATGCATCTTCAGCGGTGATATCTTCTTTCATATGATTTCTGAGTCCCTTCATTAGTTCGGTCTATGGTCATTGCAGTGCTGAACAGTTTGACTGGTTTGTGAGAGGAGAGAGCAGTCACAGCCTGGATGCTTTTTGGTGAAGCGATGTCTTGTGTTGTGGCAGTGGTTAGAGATTTACAAAGGGCCTCTTTAGGGTTTTGGAGAGTGATTTAAAAATATTTGATAGCCTATAATAAGGTTCATAGTTAGCATAAAATATTTTGAATTGTTAAATATAAAGAGGATAATTATAATGCCAAATATTCCGTTTTGTACAGAAATATACATATATAAATATATAATAAATGCCTAATTTAAATTAAACTATTTTCCGCTGTTGACCAATGTCAATTTTTGTCAACATTATTTTACAAGATCTTCAGATAGCATGCAGGATAGTGAACTGAATGTATAATTTAGTGTTTTATTGCTGTTCAGTATTACAGCATCTACAGGTCTGTTTGCGTACATTTAAGATTTCATTTTCAGATTTTAAAGGAACTGTAAAACTTTCTTTTCCAAATGCAAGATTATTGTTTCTGACATTTGTTTTCTTTCCCTGCTTTTATGTGTGGTTTGTTCAATTTGCCTCTTCTGCGATATATCCATAAAATGTAAATAATTATGCAAATTAAACTTTTTCAAGAAACCGACTTGGGTTTGTTTAAGACAGTGCCATTTCTTTATCCTCATGTTTATTTACTGTTACACAGGAAAGTAATCATGTTTCTAACCAAACTCACCTGTTAGATATGATGCCTAAGTCTCCTCTCCTCTTTTCTCCTGTTGCAAAAAGAGCTTCACAAAACTATTTTTGTATACATTTCTTAATACCTAATATAAGTACTGCTATTTAGTATGACGTATGTATGAAATATGAAGCTATGCCAAAATAAATACTAATAAATAACAGAACATGCTACATCCATAGTGTCACTCGGTTAGCTGCTACACGTTTACCTTTAGAGATACATTTGGATTTAGCGCTAGGTTAATGCGCACATTTTTACATTATTCTTGACTCTGGAAGTGTAAGCTACGAGTCAAAATTATAACTCTAATTTCACAATCAACTGTCTGGCCAATCTCTTGAGCTAATGTTGCTCATGTAAACTGTACACCTGTCATCACAGGAGGCGGAGTGATATAGACAATGCTGATTTGGGAGGGGATTATTAATAATAATAATTATTATTATTATTATTGTTAATAATAATAATAATAATAATAATAATACAAAATCACAGTTGCACTGTAGTTAAAGAAGTGGTCTTTATTACAGCAAAGAAGCCAAACATTACAGATAATATTATGAGGCTTACAAATCAATTGTATACTCCACCTCGGCTCTCAAACTGACACCATCTTCATTTGTGAGTTTTTGAGACTTCACAAATTTTGTAGCCTCCAGTGGGGGTCTTAAACATGTTCAATCACTGTTCTTTGCATGCTGTCCACGAGATGTTCAGGGCTGAACTGAGTAAGCAGTGTTAGTTGTAGGCATCTGACTTCCTCTAACCAAAAATTTGTAGAAGAAAAAAACTCAACAAAATAAAGAAATGTTTTATACCTGCAGTACAATCTTTGACCTTTGTATCTACAACAGAACTGCTGATCTGACAACCATCAGTCCTGTCTTTCCAATAGAGCCTTTGTGAAATCTATTTACATTTACTTTTCCCTTTTAACTAATGACCGCAGGTCCATATTATTATCATTTTATTTACAATATTTTTTTTTTCTTAAAACATTTTGTTCACAACAGAAGTACATACTGTGGCATGAAAGCTTGTGAAGCTCCACTAAAGATGAATTGGTGAAAAAAAGCATATCCAAGGATATCCTATTCATACAGTGATGGTGAACAAGAGCACGTTCAAACAACGCCCTGGGAGCAATGCATGTGAAAATGCTTATCAACAAATGATTAGGCACAATAACCTTTTAGGTTCACAGTCCTGCTAGCTTCACCCACGGAGCCAATGAATGTTTTGGTGAACTGCTAAGCAGGATACATAGATAAAAAGCTTACCCCAACATTAAGAGGGGTGTGAGTCTTTATCCAATATGTGCACAGAAATGCACTGATTAAGACTGCCTGAGGCTACTACAAACCACAAACAGCAATGGCATTTTACACAAAGAAAACCACAAAAACATCACATTGATTTAATAAAGGAAAACAAGACAATACTACTGGAGTCCACCTAAATACTGAAAATCTATGTCTAATGATTCCATATACAGCTTTGATGGCGAGGCTCTTCACATTTCTCAAACTTAGCTGGTGTTGCCCTTTAGTATCAAACATGACACTCAGGCCCACCATTTGAGAAACGGTGCTGGTAAGAGTAAACATGAAATGGGGAGGGGGGGGAGGATTGTTCTTAAAAGCAATGCAAGTAAACAAACAATAAATACATACAATGTGCTTAAACTGTATAGACATATTTACACAAAGTCTTTGGCATATGAATAAACGTCAGCTACAAAATGATATTTCAACAAAAAGCAAAAAGTGTTGGCCGCCAGTGCACAAAACAAAAGAGGCCTGGGAAACTTCCAATTCAGTTCAAAACACAAATGGAAAACACCTGTCCCTGCTTCCATATCTTCAGTCAAAATGTCAACAAACCATGTCTCTCTTTCCCCAAATTGACAACAATTCGAATTTAAAGTAAGAAAGTACCACTTTTGTATTGGAGGAATTGAAAGTGCATTGGGCCCAGCCCTAAAATAAGCATGATTAGGCTAATGTCACATATGGCGTATATAATTCAAAATGCTCTAGCCAGTAGACTGTTCCATGATGCTATCAAACTTTAAAAAATAAAACAACATATCATTTTTATCCTGCAGTTTAGAAGGGCTGCAGAAAGAAAGTGAACACAATCCTAACAAGTCACACTTACATCTATTGAATGTCTCCCTCAACATGTTATCACTTAAAAACTTCAGATTAAAAATAAAACGAATGCCTGATTATAGTCATGTAAACTTATTTTCCTTTCATGTTCAGTCGTACAGTAAGTTACTTTATAAAACAACCAAATACATGTATTTAGAGTGGCTGTTGACCTAGGTAATAGTGACAAGTTCTTCAATGAAATGGTACAAAAATAAATGGACACAATGGATTGACAGATAGAAAAAATACTACTTTTTCAATCACAGAGTTCTGCAGCTTGTACTTCAGACAAAGTACAAACTGCAATTATGAACACGAAGCAACGCCCAACTCTTTCATGCAGGAGCTCCCTGTGGCCAAGTGAGACCTCTACAGTCCAAACCGGGGCATTACAGCTCAAAGTCGTGAGGAAACGACTTGAACGGGCTCACACACACAGAGCCACTGGCACTGGAAAACGCTGTACAATAATGAGTATGTCCTCTTCCCACTTGACTGGCATGCCTCCTGTTCTGTGTCCAAGCATTTCCCTTTAAATTAAGGTCTGCTGCGCCATTTGTCAGGGGTGCAAATAATGGCTACAGATGGAGGGAGCTACGGGGTCAAACATAAGCAGGTGGAAGGATGTTCGGCTCACTCTCCTCTGTTTATCTCCTGTGTTCTCTTACGATGAAGACTCGATGAACTCAAGCGCCAAGTCGTAACAGAAACGGTACTGCTCCTGTGGACACACGTACAGTATGTTTAAGGCAAACTCGCAACTGTGGAACAATTGGAAGTACTGCTTATAGCTAATGATGTGCATATTAAATGAAGCACAATCCTATGCAGTCATGATAAGGATAAGTTTTCAATTGTCCAGGAGTTCCCGATCCTTGCAAATGTTTTCGAAAAGTCGTCATCTAGTAGCAAAGTAATAACAGACTGAGGCTAATGTCTGTTCAAATCCCAGAGCTAAAAAAGCTTCTTGAATAAAAGACAATCCGGATGACTACTTTCTGAAAACCTTTGGCACAATACTTTTGTATCCTTTTATCAGTAGTTTAGACATCAAGACAAATTTTAATCTTAACCTTGTGTATGAACCAAATGTACAAATCAAAATAATGAGAGGTTCTTTAGGGGGCTGCACGATATGAAAAGGGAATATTACAATAACAATGTTATTATTGCAATGTTTTACTAAACCAGTCCAACACAGTATGTTTCATTAAATAATACTAAAAATAAGATTCATGATTCTGAACAGGACTGAAGAAATAGTAAATAACTTCCAAAACAAGGTTAAAATGTAACAAAATTAGACAAATTATGACTAAAACTGAACTTTTGCACATTCTAAATTCCCATTGATTTTTATTTGAGGCTGTGTTATCAAAGGTTGTGTAAATCTCAGTCTGTTGGAAGACCTCATTGGTTTTATAATAACCAAGAAGTATCTTCTTGCGAGTTTAAGTATCACATCACCTAATGTCACAATAATGATCATTCAGCAACATATCGTGCAACCCTAGTTCAGTATTACTCTCTTCAAAATACTTCTGGAACTCACAGGAGTATCCACCATGTTGGGCTTGCTGTTTCTCAAGGTCTTGACGGCGTGGAACACATCGACCACACTTTGCCTTTTGGCCATCTCACACACAATGCTGCAGGCACAGAAGACACCACTCCGCCCACCTCCATTCCTGCAAACACAGCCAGGAGACAATGGTTATCATACTGAGCACAGATTTAAGACCTCATAGCAAAGAGATGACATGTTCAGTTGTTTGCAGAGGGAATGATTGTATATTGTCTGAATAACTGTAGCCTTTGACATGCAGTAAGTAGGCGGTTGATTTAGTAAATTCGACAGATGAGACCTTTTCTCTCACTGCAGAAGGATCTTCACAAAAGGACCACAGGCTTGCAATCTTTTAGCGAGAATCCTACGTTATAAATTGGGTGAAAGGAACTCACAGGCAATGCACTATGGTCCTCCCCTCTCCCTCCTCTCCCTCGTGCTGCCACTGGTCCACTTGCAGGATCAGTTTGAGGAAAGAGCGTTTCGAGGCGGGCACTTCCCTGTGGCCAGCCCAGCCCAGATACTGGAACTGACGCACCATCAGGTAACCTTCCTGAGGCTAAAACAAGAGCACAATTCAAAAGCTTACCATTTTGAATGTTAAATGTTGTGAGAGTTCAGTATTATAAGTATCATTTTAAATCTTGATCTCAATTCCAGGTAGGTTCTTGATGAGGGAAAACTTATTTAAAGTTTGAGATATCTTACCCTTGTGAGGTTGCAAACTCTGAAGAGCCGACTAATAACATCACAATCCATGGAGCAAGACATACATTCTACTTGGACAGGGCCGTAGCGCAGCATGCCCTCCTCGGGCCAGTACTGAGGGCACCCCTGGGAACAAACACCGGAGTTACACAACAGGGAGAGGAGTTGGACAATAGCGTAAGTTGAAGTTAAGCATTACCTGGGCTAGGTCGATCTCATTCAACATCACCAGACTGGTGCACCCATAGTCATACACCAGACGCCAGAAGTCTTTGACAGTGTTTGGCAAAGGATGCTGGGTAACAATGAACGCTGCAGGTTGTCTGTAGCTCTGCAAGAGATATGAAATGACATTTTGTTGGCATCGACACCAAATGTATCATCATTATTTGTACCATGTTATTGTGAAGCTGTATAGTATTCTCATTCTCACACACAAACACAGAGCGCAGGGCATGATGGGACCAGAGTTGTAGTCGAGTCATGTTACGTAGCTCAAGTTGCTCTCAAGGCCTCATTGTTTGAGCAGCTTGTTTGAGTAAAGTCTGAGTCGAGTCCAAGTCTACAATCATGTATTCAAGTCGAGTGACAAATGGCAAAATCGACTTGGAATACAAGTCCTGGGTCCACGTCGAGTACCACATCTCTGGATGGATCAGGGCGGTGGTGATCATGCAGGGTTCCTTCAGGAACATGCATCACATTGACAAACACACTGGGCAAAGGGCAAGTGTAGAGCTGCACAATGTAGCCACGGATACAAGCATAAGCATCAGTAATTACGTGGGAAGTCTGTCTAGACTAGTCAAATAATAATTTCAGTTGACATACAAATACATAGTGGTTGTGTTCCTAATTTCTAATGAAGCTGTAACGTTCCCTTTAACGCTCGTGTAGGTCCGTGCCTGGTTCCTAACATTGTGGAGCTCTACTATACAGACACAGGGTCCATTTGTATGGGCTGGCCAGCTTTATGTTCAGCTGTTTCTCATGCTGTTACAGTATCGTCCATTTAGCGGCTGACAGACGACAGGACAGAAAACTGGTCGAGCCCACAAACACTAATAAGCAGGGGCAGCAGATGGGAGTGATGCTACTGTCTCTAGTTTAAAGAGAGGGATAATGGTGAGGTGTACGGCGCTGAGGGAATGACATTTGCACAGATGAACCTGGAGGCATAAAACACTGAAGCCATGAAACAAATCCAGTATTGAAAATTCGAAGTGAAATCCCATTACCTGGAACTCTTCTGACAGCTTGTTTAGAGAGAGGCCAAAAGCAAGTTTAACTAAACTTTAGAAAAATGATCTTTAAAATGGGAGGAATTCCTTCCTCTTCTCATTCGCCAACATCATTGTTGAAGATTAAAAAGGGAAGTTTTATATATATTTTTTACAACATGCATTACATTAGATGATATAAGCATTAGAACAGGTCTACAGCCCCCCTCTTTTGAAAATCCTGTTGCAAACTGACATCTTACCTTTAGCTTTAGAATTTCTATTAGAGTCAAAGACTCACAGAGTAAACAAAAAGCATTTTGTGGCCAGAGAAGCTAGCGGTTTCTTCAGAACCTGGATTTGTCTCTAGCCTTCTGCTTGAACCACAGACACAGCATCACACAAACAGGGAGGGGAGTCTGTGTGCAGTGCATGTTGTTTGTACTATACTTTCTATGTATTCACTTCTACTTCTTTGAGACATGTCATGATGTACTCTGTGTTGAAAGCTTTCTATGAAGGTATGTTTCATTTTCTCCAACACCATATCTTTCTGAAAGTGTCTAATAATAGTCTTGGCTTACATCCATCAGAGCGGCATTGATGTAGTTGCTGCTCTCTCCATCTATAGTAATCAGGAACGGCAGGCATCGGTCTGGGGGGAGGCCATCCATAAAGCGGTTCTTGTCTTGGTTTCTAGGCAACAAAGCGATGCTGCAGTCCTCCGGCTGTGGCTGCGGAGTCACTGAGTTTAAGGTCTGCAAAAAGATTGCGAAAATGAACTTTTGTTCAAATAATACAATTTTGCATGTATAGTGAAGTTTATAAACTGTTTGTTTTAGATCTAGAACCATAAACATGCAGTGTTATATGTGGTTTTATTGAAATTGTACCATAGACCATGTTGTTGTCCAACAGTTTTTGAAAAGAATAATAAAAAAAAAACATAGACATCGACTTACCTGAAACTCGTCCTTCAGGTGTGAGGAGTTGGTTTGGGAGTCGATGCGGATGAGCTCATAAAACGCTGCTTTGAACTCGCACACCGGGATGGCCGTCTCTCCGCACAGACAGGCCTCTAAAATGGCGTCGTGGATGAAGATGTACTGCTCCTAAAACACATGCAAAAACAAACTGGATTGGATCACACACAAAAAACAATGGACCGACAATTTGGAAAATTTCATATAGTAAGAAGTGTTTGAGGTGTTTCACTGATTACTCAAGTCGTGGCAATGACAGCATGCGGCGCGGTGAGTGAAGGATGGAGGTTGAGATGAGCTGTGACTGGCATGAAAAACTGTAACAGCCTGGTCGTTTTACCATGCCTGGGCTATATAGGATTAAGTAATAATAAAAATGAATAGGTCATAGGGTCATATCTTGTGTAAAATTGACTAGCTGTGTAGTTTAGATATTTGCAATATATTGGTTTAGTATTGGTTTAGAAGCCAAATGTTTGTCTTTGGTTTTATTGGATCATGTTTTATGAGAAAGCAGCACTGCCCTCTAGTGTTAAACATTTGCAATACACCAGCAAGTCCAAAACCTCCCATTGATTTCAGCAGCATTTCCACATTCACGCCATGCCATGAATCAAGTTTAGTTTAGTTTAAGTTTATTTTGAACAATTCTTACGTTCATTTTGTCTTTCAAAATTCATACAATTGTGAATGCTCAAAATGGAGTAGGCTGAAGCAATACGCTTATAAGTGCCTAACCCGTGTTCAACTCAATATACATTTACATAGCAGAATAAATTGTAAGGTCTAAATTACATCGACTTTAGATACAAGCAAGTCCTTCCTGAGCTGAACAGATACAGATTTATAACGATAAAATCATCAGGATTAAGCTTCAGACATAGCATGCCATGAAGAGCATTTAAATGCATAACACAGCAGCTTGGTACATTTGTTACAGATGTTTGCAGAATTAACCAAAAGAAAAAGAACAATTGATAGGACGAAGTATATCTAAAAAAGAATTACTACGTCGTTAATCTGACTTAATCTTATTTATGATTTAATTGGAGATTAATTCCAGGTTTACACTGTAGTTCTTTCCGGTATATGTTCCAATATCAGTCTAATATTGTTTCTAATTATTACATTAAAAATTAGTGACATTTTTATCACGCGTTTGACTTGTGTAGGGACAGGCATATTATATTCTGTGTATTATAATTCTCTTTTGGTCCTGTTATTTCCCTGTTGTCATTTCCATCTCCACTACAGTTTTTATTTTTGATTGTTTCCCCTGTATAGTGTGTAGTGCGTTAAAAAGCTAGAGCAACAAGCCCTCACCCAGCTACCCTATCTTACAACTTTATGGATGATCTTTGTGTCCTATACAGTGGGATGCGTTAAAAAGGATGAGGCTTTATGAGCCTGTTGGCCAGGGGAGTCTACCCATAGCCTACCCAAACGTAACAACTTATATATACAACATTACAAAGTGTGGATGAGGATGAGGATGGAGGATGGGTAATGCAGTCACCTCAGTCTGTACCATGTTGATCCTCCGAGAGCGCAGGGCTTTGACGCAGTTGTAAATGTCCACCACTCCTTCTCGCTCCGCCATGTCCAGCATGATGTCGATCACAATGAAGCAGCCCGTGCGCCCGGCTCCAGCACTGTCAAAACAATAGCAAAGAGAAGATGTTAGATCATTAGGGCCATAGAATATGTGTTAAAGAGTGTTTTTTGTGTTTTTTTTTACCTGCAATGGACCACGATGGGCCCAGCAGAGGGTGGGTTCGACACCTTGACCCTGCGGATGAAGGAAAGTAGTCCGGTGGCGTGATACGGGACTCCGTGATCGGGCCAGCCGGTGAAGTGGAACTGCTTGACTTCGCGGACCTCGTTGAAACCGCGCTAGAAAAGTCCAAGCAGAACCTCACTTAAGTATCCCGGGAATGAGGCGACAATGAAGTTTTCGAAAAGTACAGCTTTCGCTTACCCTCTCCAGAGTGAATGTTCGGACGACGTATTCAGCAAGAGGTTCCACTTCCACAAATGTCACTTTGAAGTCTCCGTAGACCTCCGCGTCATCAGGCCAGTACTTGTAGCACTTAACCTGTACGTGATTTTAAAAAGAAGCTCGAGTAAGCATAAAAGAAAATCCGAAATTGTATAAAGAGAAATAAAACGAATAATAGAAAGGAAAAAAAAGTGTCATACCCTGCCAACTTCCACCAGATTGGTTACCATGACGATACAGGCCGACTGCTCCTGCCACACCATCCTCCAGAAATCATAAACTGTCTCATGAACTGGGCCTGTATACAAAAAGTACACATTAACTTAATATACACACTAATTATTACTGATTAATGCTTTTTTCTCGTCTTACCTTGAGTGGCAATGTAGTGGCTCGGTCTCTGATAGCCCTGAAACACAGATGACAAATATGAAGCAACAATCAGTGCAATAAAGATATATTATGCAACTCTTTATGGGGAAAAGAATTAATGCATATTTGACCTTTCAGTGACTCACTGAAAGGTCCACTCATGGGTGGTTAGCATGGCGCCTTTGTTTCATCCTCTAGGACGCTCCAGGACAATTTTTTTAATCGTGGGGTTCCCGGTAGGTTTTCACTGCAGATGGATCTGTGTCCATGGTTACGTGTACATTCCATCCAGAAAAACTACCAGAAACCCTGAAAAACCTGAAATAAAATGAGTCCTGGAGCGTCATAGAGGCCACCAGGATGGAAAGCAAAGGGCAAGCTAACCACCCACACAGCCAGTGGGTCACTGAAAGGTCAAACACGCACTAATATCAACCTTTTTATCATAAAAAGCAGCATAATGAACCTTTCAATACATAAAAAATAAAATAAAATAAAAAGCATTAGGAGTAAACGCCGTGTCATAAATGTGGACTCCTAGGTGCTCATTTTAAAACTACTTTAGGACACCACCTTTTGTACAACATGCGCCCAGACTACCTACAGTGCCTTGCGAAAGTACTAATACACCTTGAACTTTTGCACATTTTGTCATTTTTACAACCCTAAACATAAAGATTTTATTGTGAATTTTTACTGAAAGTTCACACACAAGTAACAGACAACTGTGAAGTAAAAGCAAAATGATACATGATTCTGTTATTTTTCAAAAAATAGAAAAGTGAAAAGTGGGGCGTGCATAAGTATTCATACAGCATTTTCGGAGTGCATTAAATTGCCTTTATAACATTCCTAATGACTGCAGAATGTTCACACCTTGCCCTAACCATTAAATAGAGTGTACCTGTGTGTAATCTACTCTCAGTATAATTCCAGCTGTTCAGTGAGGGCCTCAGAGCTATGGTCAGAGTGTATTGGTCACTAAGCAACATCATGAAGGCCAAGGAGCACACCAGACAGGTCAGGGATAAAGCTGTGGAGAAGTTTAAAGCAGCGTTAAGTTATACAAAGATTTCCCAAGATTTGAACATCTCACGGAGCACTGTTTAATCCATCATTCAGAAATGGAAAGAGTATAGCACCACTGCGAACTTACCAAGACACAGGTGTCCACCTAAACTAACAGACCGAACAAGGAGAGCACTGGTCAGAAATGCAACCAAGTGCCCCAAGATAACTCTGGAGGAGCTGCGAAGTACTGCCGCTGAGCTGGGGGAATCTTTACATGGGACAACTATAAGTCGTACTCTACACAAATCTGGCCTTCATGGGCGAGTGGCAAGAAGAAAGCCATTATTGAAAGGAGGCCATAAGAAATCCCGTTTGAAGTTTGCTAGAAGTCATATGGAGGACACAGCTACCATGTGGAAGAAGGTGCTTTGGTCAGATGAGACAAAAAGTGAACTTTTTGGCTGAAATGCAAAACGTTATGTATGGAGCAAACCTAACACTACTCATCGTCCTGAGTGCACCATCCCCAGTGTCAAATATGGTGGGGGGAGCATCATGCTATGGGGCTGCTTTTCCTCAGCGGGGACTGGGAAGATTGTAAGAATAGTTGAGAAGATGGATGGAGCCAAATACAGAGACATTTTGGAGGAAAACCTGCTGGAGTCAGCAAGAGAATTGAGGCTGGGGCGGAGATTCACCTTCCAGCAGGACAATGACCCTAAACACAAAGCTAAATCTACAATGGAATGGTTTAAAAACAAACATATTAATGTGTTAGAATGGCCCAGTCAAAGTCCTGACCTAAATCCTATTGAAAATCTGTGGAAAGACCTGAAAACTGCTGTTCACAAACGCTCTCTTGTGTGAGTTGTTTTGTAAAGAGGAATGGGCTAAAATGTCAGTCTCTAGATGTGCAAACCTTGTAGTCATACCCCAGAAGACTTGCTGCTGTTATTGCAGCAAAAGGGGGTTCCACAAAGTATTAATTCATGCTGTATGAATACTTATACACGCCCGACTTTTCACTTTTCTATTTTTTGAAAAATAACAGAATCATGTATCATTTTGCTTTCACTTCACAGTTGTCTGTTACTTGTGTGTGAACTTTCAGTAAAAAATCAAAATAAAATCTTTATGTTTAGGGTTGTAAACATGACAAAATGTGCAAGTTGTATTAGTACTTTCACAAGGCACTGTAATTTCTCTGCAAAAGTGACACCATTGGGGTAAGCAACAAACAAAGTCTGCTTACTTGCTAACATTGGTTTGCTGCATTGAAGGTAACTTGACTGAAGAAATCAGAAAGTGTCAAATGAAAGTGTATGGACAAAGTAATAACATGGAGGAGCTTCATGAATTACGTGCTGACGTATAACAGTGCAGTGGAGCTTTTTGAGTGCGGAAAAGTCAGACGAGTTAGATATGCAGGATTACTCAGCCGTGATTTTAAAAAACACACAAGTATGCTTTTGAGAAGGGATTAACCCTAACCCTTTCTAATATGGTTATTAGCTTTAAATTCTATTTACCATAATACGGTCCCAGCAGTCAGCAACAATTACAACATTTCTGTAATATTGCTTTACTTTTGGGGACTAATCAAGCAATATTCTTTGCAAACCACCAGAATAGTGCAGGAATGTGAATGAGGTCCATAAGGTTAATGCGGCTCCGTGTACATGGAGACTAAAAATCTGATTGTTATCAGATTTCTGAAGTTCCCCAATTATTAAAGAGACATGTAAATAGCATAATCTGATAAATATCATTGGATAAAGATGTAATCTGATTTTTTTCTGACCTTTCACACTGGTGTAACTAATCAGGAAAATAAAGCAAAGATATAGCAAAAAGACTAAATACATGTTTAATAAAAAAAGAAAAAAAAAAAGAAAATAAATCCCAAGTTAAAACAGAACTAAGTAACTCATGCCCCTAGAGGCCATTAAGCGCCACTGCTGGTGTTGTAGCATGTTGCGTCTTTTTACTCATTAATTGTCCGTGAGAGTAAATACAACGCTGACAGAAAAGACAAAAGGAACAGAGGGATATTGTACATCCAATTTAACAATGGAGATAATTTTGGCTGTAAATACTGTTTAAGTGGCGCTAGCCCACAGTTAGCTTTGCCCGTTAGCCTATTAGCTTCTTCTTCGTAATCCCATTAGTGTGTATTGGTGGCTCCGACCCGGTGCAGGGAAAGCTGCAAGTGTGGTTTTCTGGCCAGAGACACCAGGGGAAGATGAAACACTTAACACTTGTTTTACCCCCAGAGGGACTACAAAAAGGATTTATTAACCCTTAATCACACCCAAGCACATTTTTGTGCTTTTGGACTTTTCTTTTTTGCTTAACTCCTACATTTTTAAGCAAATTGGGTACATTTTTCTCAGGGGGTGTATTTTTGGGTGATCTAAAATAATTTTATGTCATTTGGATTTTTACTCCAATGTAAACATTCATAAAAAAAATACTCACGTTAAGGGAGCTTCACCACAAACATGTGAAACTTTAGAGAGCTATAACTCAATGAAGGAACTTCTTTTTTTACTTTTTGTTGTTGTTGAAGGTTTGACTCTCCTCTTTTCATACTGTACATACAAAGATATTGTAACTTCTTAAATGTTTTAACCCTTTAAATGCCAACTGCCTGACTATTCAAGCACATTTTTGTGTTGAAGCTCCCTTAACGTAACTTTTTTTAAAGTGTGATTAAGGATTAAGTTAAACAAGTTACTTAGTTCTGCTTTAAAGCCCAGGGTGCAGCCAATAGTTGAGTGGTTAGAGCTGCAGCACATATCCAGATTATTGTTCCATCCTCAGAGTTGTGGGTTCGAGTCTTAGTTTAATGACACTGTCTGTGCATTTAAAGACAGGAGCAAAGTGATGTGATGCAGCAGTTGCAGACAGATAAATGGACAGCTCTGTGAGGAGGGATGTGTTGCGTTGGTGCGTTCAAAGGCGTGGAAAGCGGTGGCAGTGATACTTACATCCCTGTACAGCCAAATCTACAGGCCAAGGCACAGGCAGAAAGAAGGGAAGAGTGGAGGAGAGAAAGCACAACCTTGTCAGTGACAGTCAATAAGAGAAGAAAATAAGTTTAACAGCACATGCAAAAATCAAAACAAACAACAAAAGTTAATCTCAAATTAGAATTAGATTAAACAAACACTGGACACTTTTATAATGTTGTTTCGGAGCATGTTGTAGTAGTATTAGCACTAATTCTAGTAACAGTAATGGTAGTTGGTGAAAGTACTGTAGTAAAATCTACTTTTACCCTTAATTAGCCTTAACACAAACAACAGGAAGTGTCCAGGTTAAATAAAAATCTAATTCTGACTTGGAGTGATTTACTAAAGCAAGCAACACACACAGCGACTGTTAATGAAATTAATGCAGCAAAGAAAAATAAGTAGAAACATTTATAAAAGAAAAGTAATACACATGCAGATGGCTTGTGTTGAGATGGCAGGATGAGATGGAAATACATATTTGTGAGTGAAAGTGTAATAACATGATGTAATATATTATTTTACGCTAGAAGAAAGATCTTAGCCACATAAGTTCACTTATGGAGTTATTCAATTAGTACATGAGTATCTTTTATATTATTAATGGTCCTGTACCTGACTTTTATTCTAAACAAATCTTTTTTGCCTCATATAGCAGGATTATACTGAACAAAAGATCGAGACATAAAGACCTTAGAAGGAGCTGTTTGGGTGCTACCGCTGCAGTGGTAAGAATAGTCACTAATGAAGATTCAAAGATTACTCAAAGACTGGCTCGATACACAAGTCATGTATGTTTTAGATGAGAGAACACAATCCCTGTTTAAAGCCTTTTCTGCATGTCTCTTTTAGCTTTTTAACAGAAATTTGATCTCTGAAGTGTGTAATTGGGATTTTATCTGTGGGCCTGACATTGCCTTCCCCATGTCAAAGATATAAACTAAACACTAAAAAAACGAGTCGTTGCCTCTGCAGCTTTAAATCAGCTTCCTTCCTTGCTGTTTGAGAGAAAAAAAAATGGGCACAGATAGAAAAAGAGCATTTAAATGTATGTGCCTTGGGGGTGATATAGTCGCAAAAATGACAAAAATGATCATATAAGCCACGCAAAGTGACATTTGACATCATGATTCTTGATTTTGTACGTACAGTAAAAAAAATTGTTTTCCTTTTTTCGGAACAGAAAAAAATCTGATATGAAACATGAAAGTGAGCGGATGACTCCACAACAGATGGGTAAACAGTTGCACAATGCTGTTAAAAAACAAAAAGACAACACCAGATAAATGTGCACGTATGAAGAGCTTTGGAGATGAGCGTGGTGCATTCCATGGTCTTTCGATGGTGGGATGGACAGATGGATGATGGATGACTAGTTGACGCAATAAAGGTATAGAGGCCGGACATACGAGCGAGGGAGTGTGGTTTCTCTGGTTTCGTTGGGAGCCAATAGTAGCATTCGATGCGTTTCCACTTACATCGATGTAGTTGGCGTTGATGTAGTCAGAGGAAGGGTCATCTTCAATGGGCTGGAGGATAACCCTTGAATGGTCATCTGGAAGGAGTGCAGATATTGGGTTAAAAATGTGTACACTTTAACACTTACATTAAGGGACTTTTAGCAGTTCTTTGAGAAATATATTACTATTGAACTAAAAACAAGTTATGAATGTACAACATTAGACAAAACCAGTATCAAATTAAAACTAAGTTGAACTTTTGCATGTCTATGGTAAATAAAGCCTGTCAGCCTATTACTGTTAAGTGAGAACATTGCAGCGACACTTACAGGCTATGATATTGCCGTAGCGGTTCTTGGTGCGGTTCTGATCCTTCTTGGCCACGTCCCAGGTGGCGGACTGGCCCTCGAAGAAGCTCTGCATCACCAACAGCGGAAGGAAATGACAACATTATCATTATGATTACAAGGCAAAAGTCGAGACAATAAAACTCAACGACTGTAGGAGGTGCTCGAGTGGCAGCATTGTTGAGGTTAACAAGGTGGAACATGGGACATTTTATAAGGGGCACTTTGAGTCTTTGGTTTGTAGCCGAGACCCAGATATGTTTAGTATACAGCATCAGGAGTAGGTATTTTTTCTATAGAGGTTGGAAGTAAATGCTATAAATTTAACAGTATGGGAGGAAGCCGCCATTTGTTGACAGCAGGCAGAAACCTTTATTTATTTACAGTAGCCAAAATTATATTATAAAAGTACAAAAGAGCAAAAACATAATCCCAAGTACAAGATCTATAAACACCTTTCAACCACATACACACACTCACACACTGCACAATTCCACTGTTCCTACCTCATACTCCTCCTTGAAGCCGTAGCTGTCGGAGGTCTTCATGAGGTTGATGTGCTGCAGCAGGTCGGCCACTCGGATGGCGGGGTGCAGCTGCCCCGTCTGGTAGGGGGACTCGGTGCCCTCGCAGTGGTACCGCGGGACGTCCAGGAGCCGGCTGTTCTCCGCCGCCGAGCCTGTGTGGTTCTCATCTGGAAAAGAGAGCGGCGCAGTCTTCCTCAATCTTTTCTCTCAGTTGTACCTCTTATGTGGACTTAAAAAGGACTGTACCAGAATTCTAACATTCAGGCATTTCAGCCCCTTACAGTATACTGTATTGGTTGACATTTGTTGAAAAAAATAAAAAACACTACACTACAAGCTAGGTATTAACACATTACTGGCATATCAATGATGATGAGATAAGGATTGAATCTCTCAGAAAGTACAATTCTCTTTCTGCTTCAAATCTATTATGAAACTTTGTTGATGTTGTCTATACTCACCAGTTATTGGGACTACAAGTCAAAGTAGCAGAAAAGGAAGAGAGCAAAAAGATTAGCATGATAAAACTGTCAGACAAAGAGTGGATGGATGGATGAATTATTTAAGTCACTGTATATCGATAGAAAGTGATTTGCTACTTAGTCTGATGCACAGATGTACGGAGAGACACAATGTTCAGGCATTATGCAAAAAAGATGATGAACATGAGCACTGCAAATGGCTCCGATCATTTACAACAGCTTGCATTTGACATCAGTTATAATGTACTTCAGGCGAGACGCTGCAGGTGAATAGGGGAAATAATTTAGAGATACCTATTTGAAACCTTTGCTACATAAATAAGTTGGTAACAAAGATTTCTTCAGAGGGGATTGTAGATATTTATTTAGGTTTTGAATAAGCTTGTTATAATCAGTAAAATGCTAATTTTGCCTTGGTTGTTTTAGATTCAAAATTCAATAAATCAGGCAAGGAATTAGGTATTAAAAACCCTTTAAAATATTAAGTACCACACTGGAAAGTTTGGAGTCTGTAGGAGCTACTAAAGTGGAGACGCTGTTGCAAGAGTGTAAAGAAAACATCACAAAACGGGTAAGTTTTGAAATGTCACATATACACATGTATATCGCTGCCTTTTTTTGCCGCTCCAGACTCCCATAAAAGGAACAACCACATTTTCATTGTTTCATTGTTCATATTACCGAATCATCTCGGTTGCCTTTTGTGCAACACGTGGATACCAAACATGTCAATAAATCTATTTGTGAATGAATACGTGTGTGACAGACAAAGGAGCGCCGCACTGTTCTAGTGATTTCCTCAAAAACTAGGAAACGCCATAAACCATCGCTAAGGGGTTTATTTTTGCACTCAGACATTAAAACAAGATGTTCAGGGAGAATCTTGCGTGAAAAATGTATGTTTTCACCTGCTGTGTCTCTTAAGACTTTGGGCACGATGCTCTTCCCGTCATACATGTTTTCACTGTGTGTAAAGTAAACTGATACCCTGACCCTAACCACCTATTTAATCTACAGCCCAGAGTGTTAGCCTAAGTGACAGTGATTATTCCATACATGCTCGTGCCTGCTCTGCGGACATGTTAGCTCATTACGCGCTGTTAGACTCGTCCTCGTCAGGCCAATTAACAGCCAACTTGACCCCGCACCGAATCGGAACCCTCTACTTCCTGGACCCCCTCAAAGCCCAGTGATATGATTGGCTGAGACATGCTGTTACTGCAGCCTTCACTCCGCATTATAGGAGAGTGCGGCCAAGTTAATTAGCGCGGTTTGGTGGCGCCGTGCGTCGCGAGGGCCTTTAGGGGACGTTAGCGCTTTGCATCGAAACCGCGCTGTCAACACTAGACTAAACTAAAGATAAACACATCCCCAAGTTGGGAGAATATCCGAGTTGGCACGGCTTTAGCACCGCGGCGCCACAAGATCGGGACGACAAACAAGCCTAAAGGAGAAGAATGGGTAACGCAGATGGTATACTCGGAAAAAAAGAACGCACTTGTGCCAAGGTCTGCAGGCTCTAACATGTCCCCGTCGTTTGGAAGTAACAGCGTTGTATCATTTGCAAAGTCATTTTGGCTTTTTTTCCCTTCAAATGACAAATTGTCCATCTCCTCTTAAGTGCTAAGTGTCTGTAGCTTTTTGGATATCGGCGATGGCACGGCTTAAAACAACTGCAAGCTGTGGAAATAATGAGGCCTCAGAGGGAGTGTGATGGCAATGACTGTGAATATCAATAGTTCTCGGCTGGGAACACGAAACAGGGGGCGAAACAGGGACGACTTGGACCTGGTGGCACTGCAGTGTTTCAAGTCCTTGTCTAATGCTGCGTTCTGGGCAACAGGTAACTGAAAATGTCCCACCTCAAAGTGCTACTGCCTAAGAGCTTACATGTAAACAACAATGCTAATGCTAAAACGGTTGGTTAAAGCTGGTGCCTGATTTTTATTTGGCCCAAACTTGTTTGTAGCTCTCACATTGTTTATATACACGTTTCACGCCCATGTACAGCTTTGAGCGGTGGCTAAGTAAAGAATAAATGTAACTAATTTAGATTCTACTTCTATCTTCTATCGTTCGATAAAAAATTTGGTGAAGACAATGCAACAAGGTCTGTATTTTTTGCTGTATTTACAACATGGTGGTAAAAAACAATTTTCTTTACAACAACAAAAGGTCAGGTGCCCCAGCTTTCTTAAAATGCAAACGTTATGCGTACATTTCTTCAAACAAAGGTTAATTCAAAACACGCTAAATGAGGTTATATTTGGAGGCTGAGGTTGGACATTTACCAGTTGCCTGAAACACAGCATTTTCAGAGCTTATATTGGACAAATTAAGCAAGTAAGTATATTTTTTTCACCATGGAGTAAGGATTTCTTAAGTGTATACTGACTGTAAATGTGCACTTTCATCTGATTAAGATCTTTCAAATGTGAACCTAAGGAGAGCTATTATTACACTCCACTTATGCCATTCAACCCTATTATTGTATATGGAGTTCTGATCATAATCAAAAACTGTGAAATCAATGAATCTCTATCTATATTTCCTGTGCAATTATAAAATCGTTACAAAATGATCTATCACATTCCATTACAGTGTTCTACATGTAACATACACATCCTCTGTTTTGCCTTTCATAAACACAATCTAGTGGGCTAATCTGCAATAATAACAACGTAACGGCACCGAGTCCTGACACCCAGAAGCCCGCGGGGGCAGACGGAGGTGGAGGCCGGAGCGCGGACACAGTGGGACGCCATAATGAAGACTTTGACTGCGTTTGACATTTAAACCGCTACGGTCACCGCCAATTAGGGACAAACCGGGGCCTTACTACTGAGACAATGAGACAAATGGGACAGGCCTATATGAGCACAGGGGGAGGGGGGCGGTGTGTGGGGTAAGTGGAGATGGATGGATTGGTCTCTATGGGACACTGTGAAAAGGTCCGTCCATGCTAAAAACATCTCACCTAAAACCGCTGTGGGAACCAGGGGGTCGTTGGGCGCTGCGGGAGGAAACATGGTCAGGAAGTGGGTTTTCAAATAGTGCTAACAAGCTTTAAACCTTTTAACCCCCACCTGAACCAAGCACTTTTTCTCCAGTTTGTCATTACCCAAATCGAAAAGCGCTAAAGTGCTCAAAATAGCGACCAAAAACGTGACAGAAAAGTGACAATTAAGTGACAAAAATGTGATGAAAAAGATCTGTTTCGATGGGTTTTGTAGGTCTTAGCTTTCAAATGAGGCATTGCACTGGCCTTTTAGATTTGGTTATATCTGAACTGGAGAAAACACATTTGGTTAAGGCGTGGGGTTAAGAATTAAAGACATCCAAAATCTCCCATAATGCTAACCCTTTGCCCCGAGAGACTTCTCCGACATCCTAACCCCAGAGCAACCGGTCAAAGAGTTTAACCCTTGAACCTACATCTGTTGTTGTAGTTGTGGCTGTCCATAAAGGTCACAGCCATGGGGTCGTCTCCGTGCAGCGTGCTCTGGTCGGCGTAGCTGCGGTCCATCGCGTTCACCATGTGGGTCATCTCCTGCCGCGTAGTCCCGATGGCATCCTTGCGCTTTTTCGCCAGTTTCCTGTTTGGAGCAGAGAGAGTTGCTTATTCATATATATCGCTTTGAATGCTAGCGAGCCCACCGACCAAAATGCCTCACACGCAGCATTAGAATAAGGCCCACATTTTCAAGCCAGGAAAGAGACCAAGCAAGGAGAGTAGAGTCGCGTCGCTGTGTAACAGACTGTTGGGGATAGTATTGTAATCCAAACCGGGGGGGGGGGGGGGGGGGAACATACCAGAAGCAAATGGGAAGAACACTGAGCTAAAGGTAAGCAAAGGATAAAAGCCATCACCAAATAAAAGGCTGCTCAACCTCTTTTCGTATCTTCCGTTTAAAGCGTAATGGTTGTAGCATTTCTGTGAGGGGAAAAACTATTGTCCGCGTGTTTGGCAAAGCTATTTTCGAGGCATAATCAATTAACTTAGCACCCGCCTTAACCGACTTTACCCAAATCTAAAAGCTTCTTGACTGGAGCTTACAGTCTACAGTATAGGCCAGTGTGACACCTCATTCGAAAGCTAAGATCTACAAAAACTCATCTAAACAGATCTTTGCCTTGCCTTCTCATCACATTGTTGTCGCTCATTTGTCATTTGCCTCTTTGTTGTCACTTTTTGAAGCTTTTTTTTTCAAGGAACTTGCACAGATTTGGGCAATGCTAGGTTAAGTATACTCTCATTTTGAATAAAAATCTTCAAATTTGAAGCTGCTTTTTCTGTGAGAGCTTGTGAAGGGTGCAGATCTGCGTCATTGGAAGAGAGCAAAGGCTTTATAAACCAGCAAAATACATCGGCTGCCTCTTGGCCCAGGACACTCTTAAAAAAGAGATTTTTGATCTCAATTAGATTTTTGTTTGAATTAATGAATGAATTGGGAATTACGACTGTGCTGTTGGCTCATTTAATTTATTCGAACAGAACACTTGCATTGCACTTCAAGTATTCTGTAGAAAAGTTTTAAGACTTGTTAAAATTATTATTCTCTCTGACTATCCCACAATATTGCATTAAACATTTCTTTACAAACTTTGTATCCCTACATACATAGCAGTGATGTTTTTGAGCCTGTTAAAATGCATCCATTGCTCGTGTTGCACAAAAATACGATTTGTACATGTTCAATGTCAAACCTCAACATAACAAAGAAAACAATGAGGTTATTTATACTTCAACCCATTGTAAAATCCTGAATGAACTACATTTCTTCATGAATGCAATAGTCAATAATAGACCGTACTTTTAGCCCGCCTATCTGTCATTTTGAAAGGTTTGTCTACCTTCGGACAGGCGGACAGTGAAGAAGAATCACGTCTCTCAAACCAAACATCACGGTATCGCTTTAATTTCTTTTTTGATACTTTCTCTCATATGGTGCGCACGATCCATCAAATCCTAGGGCCGTCACTGCAGCGGGATTAATACGTCAAGCATGACAGAGCGTGCGGGAGCATTTGTACCCAGAGCCATAGATAGCGATCAGTTTGAGCAACACGGAGAGGCCAAATGACACGGGAGATGCTTTCCTTTCACGATTATGGCTTTTTTTATGGCCTGGATTGCAACTACAATAATATGTGAAAGTCCAAATTCATACTAATATAAAATGATACCTTCATGACTTCGCTGCTACAACCACAAAATGTTCTTTGCTTTGACGCACATCAGCTTTAGCACAGTACTGTAGTTTGTATTGTCAAACTGACACTATGAACAGCTCTGACTTCTTCCCAGAAAACACACACACGTAAAGCATGCTTTTTTATTTACTCAATATTTTACCTCCAGACTCCCAAACCACCACCACTAAGACCCCTACGTCAGCAAACACACACTCACACGGGGCATATTGGGTTAAATTAGATAAGATATTTATGTAAAAGAAAATCAGTTGTTTTCAGAAATAGCAAAAGAAGCCCCCCTGGTAGCATATTGGAAGATGCAGAAGTCTCCTAACAGCACTGCTTGTAAGAAGCAGGAAGCAGTACTCAAAGACGCTAAAACAAAAGCCCCCGTCCGAGACCAAAGAAACCGCAGCTTTCGTCCAACAGAAAGTTAAAAAAAGGACTCTCCGCAGAGGAGGGACCATGATAACCTGTGAGGTGATGGGCGGATGGATGGTCACATGACTACATGCACACAAAGAGCTACAGTTTACAGGTGCAGCATCCTTTTTTCAAATAACACGCTTTTTTTTTCTCTTCTCTTTACTCCACAGCCTAACGCCGGCCGTCGGGAGTCGGCTTCAGAGCAACTTTGGAGCATGTAGAGGACACCGGGGAGAGACCAATTCACTTTGAAGAAGAGACCAAGCAAAACACCGGGCTCAGAAAGTATTCAGATCTCAGACTCTTTTTGTATGATTACCCTACAATAAAACAATTTGACAGTGACATTAGGGCTGTCACAGTAATTGATTCGATATCGACTTATTTCTCTATTGATAATATTTTTGTCAGTACATGTATCTGCATTGTTGTTAATCTAATTTCTCATCCTATTCTTGTAATACTTTAACAATTATACACAAAGCAAATAGTGTTTAATCATTGCAACTATAATTGAAGATATTATGTACTTTTAGAACAAGAGATTACAGAGTTTCCCTTCCTTTTTTTTATTTACCTTCATTCATTTCAGTGGCTTAAAGTGATAGTCTGAAAGTCTAAATGTTTTATAAATTTTATAAATTTTATCAAAATCGACCACCTGGTCTTGCATTTTGATGTAAAGTAAGTAATAAAAAAAGAGCGGAGGAATGTGATTGTTCACTTTCAAATTTCCCTCTATCTCTCCTCACTTTGCAACCTTACAGACGATCACTTTAATATGTGCTTTTGGAACAAGAAATTACTGTGATTTCTATTTGTAGTTTTTTATTCTGTATAGTTCATTGGGATGTTTTCCTGCCTCAATATGTCGAACTTCATACTTCATAATAATTGTATTATTCAGATTCGATACAACAATGGCAGACCTATTCCATTGCTCACAATCATAGCTGTGAACATTCACCAAGTGCAGCCTCTATTGAAGCCTATGAGAAGAGTTTTTTTTAAAGAATAAATAGTAATACTAGATTGTTTTCGAGGGGACTTCCATATCCCAAGTGTGCCAGGCTAGAGCATTACAGCCTTATAAGTGAGATCTTAAAAGGTCTTTCCTGGTGAACGCATTGTTGCCATTAAATACTTTCTGAACCTGGATATGGACATTTATTTAAAGTAAAAAAAAAGTTAACTTAAGTGAATTGACCTCTACCCCGGCCAGGTGTCAATGAGGATGGCTTTGACTGGTTGATCAGCTGAAAATGTGTTGTCCTTGAAAAAAGTATACTGCATCTTTAAAAAAAATAAAATAAAGTAAAATAAAAAATAAATAATAACAACAACTAAGCCACTAAGTCGCCCAATAAGGTTAACAGCAGCTGCCCGTTGGTTCGTAGTTTACTTACAGGTAATAAGAGTATGAATAGTAGGTCCTCCTGGGGGTTGTGTGAGCCAATCAGAAAGCAAAGAATGAGACACAAGTGTCATGAATATGCAAATTAAGGACAAAAAGAAAACCTCTGCTGTCCTGTCCCAACCAACATCAACAGAAACAGAAATAAAAACACTTTTGTCTGCGTCCGCTATAGCCGGAAGTTCATGCAAAGGGTTTGGGAATCGAGATAACCCGACTGATAGGGGGCGCTATAGACTTAAATAAGTGAAACGCATTTGTAAAGCCTTGGTTAAAAAAAAAAAAACTTGATCAGCTATTTACCAACGCTTTCGAATAACAGTGCGTAGTTATTCTGAAGTGTTACCTAATCTCCTCTTCCACATGCATGTTCTTTTCGGATGCTGAAAGTGATAAAACGACTCATGCACTATCTGAGAGCTGCCCTGGCTGGCCCGGCCGGTGTGGTTGAAATATCTGGTGACCTGGTTTGATCCGTAACACCGGGCCTTCTGCTATAGAGCACGCATGATTCCGCCGCAGCGCCATCATGTCCCACCATTTTAAAGATGCAGTATTGTTCAAAAAGTAGCGAGTTTGGAAAGGAATGGGTATAATGATGATTGATCTCCCCAGAAACGACTCATGGCATAAACTTTAGGGACATGGCGTGGCTCAGTAATGTTGCAAAGATGTTTTCACTTTAGTTTGAAATCTAAATCCAGTTGTTTTGTTTTAATATTAGAAGATTGAATAAATGTATAAAGAACGGCTATATAAATGTCTGTTAACTTTAACATACTGTATTTACCTCACGTCCTTTTACTCATATATTAATATAGCATAATCACTCCCTCACATCAGAGTAATTACACCTTATGAACCTATTACACAAGGGGTGTAAAAAAGAGCAGTTTGTGCTAAGGGCTTCCTTTAGTTCATTACTGAGTGCAGCTCCTAATTGTTGTGGATTTGCCAAGTGTCATCCTGATTACTTCTAATGAGAGCGAGACGAGCTCTTGGTTTTTCCTCAAAGCCCGAGGCCACTTGAAATGTTTGGAGGAAATTGAACTTCTCTTTAAGTGCAAGTGTTCTTGCTTTGATGTTATTGGACCAAAGTTTGGGGAAATTCATCAGAAGGTCAGTGCTGCAATACTGGCTGTGTGACTTTCTCAAGAAACTGTTCTTCAAACATGAAACAGATGGAAATGTATAAACCCTAGTTTATATATTTACATTGTGTGATGTTTTTGGGCTTTTCAATCTTACTATTCAATAAGGAAATAGGATAATCTGGTGAAGTAACAACTAGAGAAGTCAGTGTGAAGGTGATTGTGGAGCCTGTTGTAGTACCATTGAATCACCACATGAGGGAGCCCTGCATTAAGGGCTACAAACACGCTACACTTTCCTTATATTCATACAACAATTGAAAATGTTACTTTCCCCAAATCAAAGTCAACTTTGGGTTCTTTTACGTGATAAAAGCTAAACCAAAAACTGTCATCCATATTGATTAAAAAGTACTAATTTTCTTCCTGTTTCCAAGGGGAGATCAACATTAATGGTGGATGGATGGAAGATGGTGTTACACTACAGCAAGTACCGCACTGCCACACAACATCAGGATGGGTTTAAAAAAAAAAGTAAAGTTTCATTTCTGCGTTGCTCTGCGTCTGCCGCATGCCGCTGGTGCACACACAATGTACTGCCTGCTGTAAATATTGAAGCACATTTGAGAGCTGGATTTCGTGGGTCACGTAACGCTGTGGTCGGCTGTCACTCACCTCTTCTTGACCAAAAGGATGGCGACCAGCACCAGCAGGACGAAGACCAGCACGCCGGCGCTGATTCCGGCTATTTTGACCACGCGGTCGGCCCTTTTTTCAGGGTCGGGGATGACTTCCGGCTCCTCGGTAGCCCCTGAGAATGAAAATTGGCCGATAAATGGACGCGTAGGGATTTGCAGCATTCACGGGGAAAAAAACTAAAAGAATGTCTGTCTTTCTTTGAAGTTTGAAGCTGAAATGAGTTACTATTCATAGGTTTGTGAAAGAAAAGGGAGCACTTATCGACAGAACACCACCGATTATACACAGAGTTTAGATATTGCTCTCCATATCATGTTAATTATTGTTATTTTGCACAAAAGGTTTGAAAATAATGCAGTTTCAATTGTCTGCATGAGACAACAAGACTAACTGATACGAAACTGAACTGAAATGGGCAATACATACCAACCATTTAAAACATATTGCAAATACATCTCCCGGTCAGAGGCACTGTGCTCTACTTTCACAGACTTTCATATTGACTATAAGCCTGTTACCCAAATAATACCAAATCTTGGCAGAGTTTGACTATTTACAAATCCCCCAGTAACTTCAGGCAGCGAAACTCTGCCACCTAAACAGCTCGGGGAGGCTCTCGACGGATTTCTCCACAGAATGCCCTGACAACAGCGAGGTGGCGCAGGTGATAAGGAAACAGGCGGTAATTTAAAAGGAGACTGTAATGATGTGATTAAGCACAGAGTTAGGTAAGGAAGCACAGACAGAGGCTGACACATATGCCACACTAATATGCATTTATAATGTAATTATAGCTCAGGCTCTGACAAGCTTCATTATAAAAGGGCTTCCATGTTATATCCTTAGATTAATAATATATTCTAAAGTATCTCGGTAACATTGTCGCCGCAGTCACAGTCAGGCCACCTGAATTTAGCTGTATATTAAGGCTTAGTTTAGAGTAAGAAGGTTTTGGACATTTTTTGATGTTCTTTTTCTTAGTGATGTGCTGAGATTAGGGCGGCACGATTTAGGAAAAAGTATCGGAGTAGTAACTGAAAATTCTCTGACCAAAAATGAGATTGTGATTAGATTCGTAAATTATGTTTTTAAATAAAATTGAACATTTCTTAATGAACATGTCCAGGAGCATTAAAGTGCACATGACACATTAGACACAATGTTTGCTAAAACAGAGTTAACACAATTATATTTAAGATTTTGCTAAAAATGTTGCCCAGCTTTCTTTAGTTTGGCCATTTTTGTGATGTTTATAGTTTCACTTCCTTATTGGACACTGACAGGAAGTGACATAGTTCAAGGTAAATCTTTTTAAACTGTTGCCGTGCCAACCATGTTATGTCAAAGGAAATGAGTCAAACTGCTATGGAACTTTAATTCTATCAATGTGCATATTTGACCTTGTAGTGACCCAGCGGCTGTTTGAGTGGTCAGCATGGCACCTTTACTTTCCATCACAGTGGTCTCTAGGACGCTCCACGATCAATTGTGGCCCAAACAACAGAGCGTCCTAGAGACCACACAAATATCATCTTTTATTTGTTTATGCAAAAAATTGTTGCATAATGCACCTTTAAAAGTTCAAATCAAAAATAACTTTTCTGCCCGACATTTCTTCATTAAAATTTCTGCTTCTGTGAAATAAAATTATGATTATTACTTATTATTACAACTTTATAAGTCATATGCATTTCAAAACACATTTGCTGGAGTTCAAACTACCGTGTTAGCAGGTTTGCATCATAATCAGTTCCAACAGGAGACAGATTTTGTTGTTTGCAAATACACTCTTGCAGCAATAATTGCAGTTTTTGATTGATTCGAAACTTGAAACATGAAATTGCAAAACAAACTGTATATTGCGATTGCTAGTAGTGAAATATTACCCTCAACCAGAAAACTATAACAAGGCAAATGTGCAAATTCTTCCTGCAAACCAAGTGTCCAGTGAAATGTCGTTTTGTTTTCGCAGCACAGATGGAGAGTTTTGTATTTGACTGTGTACAAAAGGCGATCTATTGATTAGTCAGTGTAATCTGGTGGAGCTCTTTTGCAAACGCCACATCTCTAGCAAGCGATACAGAACAAATCTATTAGCTCTACATAACGCCATGGCTATTTTTCTGCCTAAATAATGCAGAACTGCACAACTCAAATGTTCTTCTAAAGCATCTTGTTGCTCGAAAAAAGACCGTGTTGGAAAAGACTGCTCTCGGAAAAGGTATCAAATGTTTATCCTGGCGTGCCGCGCTTGGGTCAATAGCAGAACAAAAGTAATCATTCCCACACACTTCCCTGTCTTGCTTTCTGATCTAATTGGGCTTTCTCGACGGAGCGGCGTGTAGTGAATCAATTAGATGTCTTTGGGCTGTAACCGCGCAAACATTTGTAATAAGACTCTTTCAACGGTTCAATCGACTGCGGCCGTGGATATTATTTTTCAGCGTTATCCGCTGGTCTCAAAGGGGAATCGCTCCTGGAAATGTGATTTGACTAGAGCTGTCCGGGCGTCTCAGCTCCAATGTCACTGAATATCACTCGTACTCAAACTCATTTCGCGCGCATGATGACTTCGGAGGATTGAGCGAACTCCCTTGATTTGGGGCTGTTTGGGGATATAATGTACAAACTCTGTGCGTGGCAGGAGTTGCTTGGTGCCAGGGACGAATGATTTGGGGGGTAAACCATCAATTTGCGATTTTCCCTCAGAGGTTCTGCTTTTACATTTGCAATCTATTTTTTGAAATCAACATTCAGTACACGCTTGCATGTGTAAAATATGTGAGAGAAGGCTGAAATATGAACTACCAAACTAATATTAGATGCATCTATGAACAAGTTTATTGAGGTCTATTCTACAGAGTCAGCAGATTTCAGTGGTTTCCAAAGAGCCTACAATGGGGAGCCTACAATAGGGAAACCATTTATTTTAGGGATATTAGTTTGAAACTTTTTGGATTACTGACATAAATACGAGACAAAAATATTCTGCAAGTTTTCTGTCAATTTTTATTTATTTTTATTAAATAAGGAACTTTATGCATAAAATGTCCAAAATTGCTAATGTTTTCAGCCACAAAATCTATATCTAAGTGGAGATGTTTTTACAAGAGTGTAAAGTTTTGTAACATCTGCGCATGCTCCTAAACATCGCAGCCTTTTTTTTTATCTGATTGGATTACAGCGCCATCTCTGTCGCCTTTCGTGCTACATGTAGATACCAAACATGTGTATTTTGTGAATGAAAATGCGTGGGAAAGATGAGGGTCTGAGCAATTCAGTCATGCATAGTAAAGGGTAAGTTTGGTCGTTTTTCACTCTGACATTAAAATGA
Source organism: Neogobius melanostomus (assembly GCA_007210695.1). Classification (NCBI taxonomy): domain Eukaryota; kingdom Metazoa; phylum Chordata; class Actinopteri; order Gobiiformes; family Gobiidae; genus Neogobius; species Neogobius melanostomus. Next base: position 9,077,236 of record VHKM01000181.1, read on the forward strand.
AGATTGATGGTCTCACAAGCCGTGTCTCGCCTTAAAGGTGCTTTTTGCAGTTTTTCATTCGCAAAAAACTTTGATATTTCATATTTGTGCGTATTTTACCTAGTGATGAGTGCTCAGAATGGCGTCTTTACATTCAATCACGGTGGTCTTTACAACGTTCCAGGATCAATTGTTTAGTAGGTTTTCTGGTGAGAGGCTCCGGCAGCAGTGAAAACCTACAAAACAATTGAACCTGGAGCGTCCTAGGGGCCACTGTGATGGAAAGTAAAGGCACCATGGTGACCACTCATACAGCGGCTGGGTCACTAAGAGGTCAAATACGCACAAATATTAACTTTTTTTTAACATAAAAAGTTGCATAATGCAGCTTTAAATCAGTATTTAGCACAGATCACATAGTCATTAGTCATAGCTGATTCTTTTATATGTAATTGTAAAACATGAAAATTATCTTTTGATTAGAGTGAATTGATAATATTGGGAATGAATCAATGGCCCATGACGCTCCGGACTTTGGCAATGTTCATACACATGATATGACGCCATACAGTCAAAAAAAAATTAGTTGGCATTTTTGACATAGCAACATACAGTATAACTTGTAATATTCAGCAGTGCAGCTATAAATTATGATTATTATTCATTTATTTATTCAATTGCGATTAATATAGCAGCTCTACTTGTTGTAAAGTGGAAAGACTAATGGTGAGGCCATATAAGAGAAAATAGCATCTGTTTTCCTGCTCCTAATCTGTACTTAGCGATCCTAGTTCATACGCTGGTATAAGAACATTACCGAGCATTATAATAATCCCAATAATCCAACACGACCTATGCAAAAACCCGATACAGCGCGATACATCAATCGAACTGTAATCCATTGTCCTAATTCGGGACGTCAACAAATCAGTTTGATCTGCCGCAGAATTTTAACATGAACATGGCCGAAACATGTGAAAAGGTAAATGTCATTATGCAATATGGTTATGGCCCAGAGTGCTACAGTTTATCATCAGGAGACCCCCACAATAGGGCCAGGTAATAGATATGAGGCTAATATATGTTTGTGTGTATAATAAGAAGGATTTGCCTTAACAATATGGGTCAGTGACAGATTATAGGAACTCTGCTCTATTTTATCACTGTGCTCGTAAATATACATGTTTTTGAATTTGACCTCTAAATTATTTTGCAAATGTTTTGGCCAGATTGGTTTTGTCATCTATTATTTGGGAAAAAATGTAAAGTCATTTAAAATTACTTTTGGTCATGAGATGAATATGATCAGTTTGTGGGGCCAATAGGGATGTTCATGATTAATCAGTTAATCGATTAATATCCATTATGGGCTTAATCGATTAAAAAGTGTGTTAACAATTAATTGTTATGCTGTATGTTATGGGAAAATACAGGATAATTGAAGTTCAAATAAGCATACAATTTGGCATCTGGTGGTTTTGGTTAATAAACTTTTAACGATGTTTCATGATTATTCATGATATTACAGGGATGAAAATTATGTTGACAATCTTGTTGATATGAAATGCCCCGTACAATGACACTACTAAGCCGGTGGTTAACAGTTAATCGATAATCATTTGATAAAGTAACCAAGTAACTGATTAATGAAATAGAGCAGAATGTGCATATGGGGCCTAATCCCTAACTGAGTAGGTAACCTTAGCGGATGTAACTTGGGATATTTCTTTCAAAAACACCAGCCAAAGCCTTATATCTTGCTCTATAATATATTTATACAAATCCTTTCAAAAGCAATTGCTAAATCACTCACATCTTCATCCACAACTAGTCTATTCTCATTTCCTTTATGTCACCTAAAAAAAATGTTCAAAGCCTGAGCCACAGCAATAATTTATATGGGGCTGAAGAGTGAGTGAGATGAGTTGTATTTGATCATTAATAACAAAAAGGTCACAAGAAAACCCTCAGAGAACCATCTTTCCGGTTTGTAGTTCGGTGGAAAACCCCACTGAACTACTGTTTTTTTAAATTTATTTTTTATCATTCAGTGTCAGGTTTTTTTCCACTGTCTCGCTTACATCCCGTGTCAGGTCAGTCAAACTCGCACGGGAGACGGGCCACAATAGCCGTCAAAGCGGAAGAGAACAACAGTTTTTTAAAGACTGTTTTTTTGTTTTTTTTGACCTCGTAATGTCGGCGGAAGCTCTTAATGTAAAGTGCTATTCGGGTCGGTTAGCTAACAATCGCAAGCCGCTGCCCCCCTCGGGCTGCAATGACGAGACACAATGGCCCGAGTGACCTAATGGGGAGCGTCCTGTACCGGAGGGGCGTGTGGGTGAGGGAGGGAGTGCGTAATATGCCGAGGGGACATTACGAAGAGGACATCGGAGCACTTTGTCCATTAGTGCATAGAAACAAAATAACATCCTTCCAAGACGTCTCGTTTTTTTAATCGGGACTCGTCAGGACAGACAGTAGCGGCGTTCCTATTAGATTTACTTTGGCTACAACAACAAATGTGGACAGCAATAAAACAAACATACTGTGTACTCATCTTTCAGTTTGTATAATTGATAGTGAACAGATCAAGGGAAGGGAATCTTATTTGTATAGCGCTTTTCATATGACACAAGTCACACCCAAAGCGCTTCACACATGAAAGGGAGGGGGGTTCATTCACTTCATGCTGATGGTGGTAAGCTACATTTGTAGCCACAGTTTCCCCTGGGGTAGACTGACAGAAGCAAGGCTGCTCACATCTGCGCCAACGGTCCCTCCGACCACCACCAACCACTCACACATAGGCATTGGGTGAAGTGTCTTGCCCAAGGACACAACAACACAACCAATACGCACTAATGGATAAGATCTCCCTCACTGCTCTCAGTTGTCTACAAAATCACTTTGGGCTCGCATTTTTGAGGTTTATGAGATGGTATACACGTAAGTCCTGACTGTATTCTGTCAGCTTTTTACAGCTTTCGTTTTGTTGATGAACATTATGCAAAACGTTACGTTACTTGGTTTATTATGATCAGAAGAGGCTAACAGGCTAACGGGAGAGCTAACTTTTGGCTAGCGCCACTTTAGCAGTATTTATAGCCAAGTTTGAGTGAAAAAAATATCTCCATTGTGTAATTGGGTTGTGGCACAATGTACAATATCCCTCTCTCCCTTAGTTTTTTTCTGTCAACATAGTATTTACTCTATGCAACATGCCACGACACCTGCAGTGGCGATTGTGGCCTCTAGGGACAAAAATTACTTAGTTCTGCTTTCTGCGCAAAACATTCTATCCTTGTATTTTACCCCTACAAACATGTCCTGAAATGGGTGTGATTCTTGTACCAGTTTAGAAGAGCATATTTCAGTCTTCCCTCAAGTGACATGCAGATATATGTGCCCCGTCGCGAGAACCAGAGACACAAGTTGGCTGACTCAGTTTCCCACAAATCGAGAAAGGAGGATTTTTTTTTTTTTTATTGGTGATTTTCGATTTTTTGCAGATTATTTTAGTTGAGATCACGAAGAAGCCTCACCATGTTTTAGATAACAGTATTGGTATATTTAAATGTGTGAAATCTTAGGGTGAGAAAGTCGGAGAAATAGCGCACGCCGTGGGGGCGTGTCATTGTGCGTGTGTGGCTCATGATTATGCAACGCATCCCCGTGTGTGGCTCTCAGAGGCCCCAGCTGCTAACGCTGGGATACTACTGCAGAGGTTAGTTTTTCTGCGTGAAACCAGTGAACTTTTCCAGGCTAACTTTTCCAGTGCGACTGATGATGCCCTGGCTGTAAGCATGCACAACGCCCTGCTGACCATTACGTTTCCCGTAGTCATTGTCCATGGCACTAATGATCCTGTGTGCGCTCTTCTTTCCCTCTGGTCAAATGTGTGTATGTGTTGGGATAATGTTGCTAATTGTCATTGTGTTGCTAGTTGCTGTAGAGGTAGGCTCTATGGGAAGTGGGTGTATGCAAGAGATACTTATTTATATATTACCTGTTTGCAAACCTTTTTTTTTTCTTTGATGACACATTTTTCTTGCTTTTTGCCTTTTCTCCCTCTGTGCTTTGCAGCTTTACAGGGGGAGCGGGTATGGCTTATCTAAATGAGATGTAAATGTGTCCTATTGTCACTCAAGCAGCACAGAGAGGTGAGAACTGCCCAAAACTTTAGACGCCTTTTTCTGTCCTTTGGGCTTTTTGAGTTGTTAACTTAAAATCGCGGCTACATCTCCAAATATGATCAGATTTCCATGTGTTACACATTGTTGGAAAGATTGGAGACTATACTTTAACAATCTGTGAAAAGCTCAAAATGCCCCAGAACCGACATGTGTCCCTGGTTCCTGTGACTGGGCACATATTGCAAGTCTAATTAACAATTAAACATTTTTCGAAAATAGTTCAGCCTAAATCCGTCTTTAGCTTATCTTCTTCTTCAAACAAATGTGTAATTATTACTTAGTTTGATGGGATAGCTCCAGTGGTTATTATGAATCACTTTGAAACCAGTGAAGTGCAAAATTTGTGAAGATAAGTTATAAATAAAGTGGAAAGTTCTTAAGTTCTTAAACTGACATAGAAAGAAGTCCCACAAAAAGTAGAAACTGTCCTTAATGATTTCTAACCTCACCTGAATGTGGTTGACAACAGCTGCGAGCATCTGGATCGTTTATAATTACTAAATGCTACCGAAAAATATATCGAACAAGCTAACGAACTCTGAAGAGTTTCCTGAACGAGCGTGCTTGCTAACTGTCCGCATACGCACACTTCTCCTTTTTATTTCTATGTATGCCACTTCTTGCATCCATTACCAATAAAGAAGTGAAAGGAAAAACACCATAAAACATTTTAAAGTAGGGAAAAATAAACGTCTTTTCAGCAAAATCTTGGATATAACATTGTTCTGGTGAAAAGGGTAATCTAACCAGTCATATGCACATAAATAATTCTTTACTTTTGACTTTAGCTTACGAGATAAAGCAAATACTAACTGATCAAACATGCTCGTAAGAAGAAGCTGCACATATTTCCAGATCTACAACGGTTTACTTTCCCCGTGTTTTTCTAATAAAAACCAACAGGACTTGCTCAGCCGTTGAAATGGCTGACAACTCCACTGCACTCGTGTTAATGTATTTTGCTGTTTATCCATGTTCTTACTGTGCTCGGCTCACCTCTGATCCCTCGGTCGCTTTGCTGAAAATCTTTCCTGAAAACAGTGTGTGCCCCGCGCGCCTCTGCATTCGTGTCTATGTGCCGCCATTTCGCGTGCCATCCTGCCGGGATTAGAGCCACACCATCTAAAAGCGGTTTGATAATCTCTCGGCATATGGCTGGATGTGGAGACATGACATTTAGATGCTCCGTGGTTGTTCTACACCAGGGGTCTGCAACCCTTAACATCAAAAGAGCCACTTCGGACCATTTCAAACCAAACAAAAGCCTCAAGGAGCCGCAATAGTGTAGTTTTAACTTTCAACCGACCGAACAAACTTTACTATTAATATTATTGTTGATATGTTTTTTTAAAAGTACGAATTCATTCACAATATTGATTGAAATGATTAATTATGTTTTGTTTGTTTTATGTAATACTGTAATACTTTTTTTTATCAATGTATTAATACCATTGATAATTTATCTTATCAATTCATTAACAATAGGCCATAAATTATAATATTTAAACAGGAGAGATAGTAAATTGACCTATTGTGACATAAACTTCCTATCATACGCAGCATTTTTATAAAGGCCATTGTAAAATGGTTATTAAATTAACGGGATATAAAGCTGTTTCAGTGGGGCAGACACTCCTTTCCCTAAAACGTTGGTTTGACTGATTCATCTTGTAACAGCCAGTGTTAACCATGGCGCGTAGAGGAGGAGCTGCACATTAACAGGTTGTTAGTGATTTTCTTACCTTTCTCTCCATTTCTCTATTTGTATGAACGAGGGTCGAAGAATATTCTTTTCAGCCCTTCAGGTAGTTTCTGAATGATACCAAGCACGCAAAAGCACATGTTTCAGCACGTGCGCTTTGTTTTGGTTCCTAAAAACGTAGCACGTATAAGCGTAAATAAAGAAAACGGATAGATGGACTCATTGCAACGTGTAGCGCGGATCCTAAAACAGACGTTTGGGATGAAGTGCAAGTGGTGCGTGTATCTGCAGCGGCTCCGCGCCTGCAGGTTTATAGCATAAAGAGGCTGCGGCGCAAAGCGGCATCAATAAGAGGCATCGTTAATGAAGGAGTCACACGGTTCGGATGGATAACTCAATCAGAACCAGTTCTCCTTGTAGATATACTCGTGGCTGCTCCAGTGGGACAAAGAGCCACTACAAGGAGGCTGAAGAGCCGCATGCGGCTCCGGAGCCGCGGGTTGCCGACCCCTGTTCTACACAAAAACAACTGGATTCGCTAACAGTTATTATATCTGTATTGTATTTTTACTGGCATTTTTTGTTGTCCTTGCTAGTTGCATGGTAATTCACACAATAACTGGCAGTTTCCTTCTTAGAAATTGGTAGTCCCAAAAACTTGAATGCATATTGAAAACTATCGATCTAAAAGTGAAGCGGCAGAGTGTTTAGCCTTTTTATATCCCTGCGGGGGCAATAGCTACAATGACTTTCTATTGACTTTTCTGTGTCCAAATATACTGCATGCATGTCTAATCGATTTGGCGACTCTTAGATGATAGATTAATTACTGTCTCTCCGAGTATGTCTAAAGTGTTAACCGTAGCTTCCTTTCATTTATTTAGTAAACTATAATTGTGCATTGACAATTTGCGGGCAGCTTCGTCGAACGACAACCGGCAAAGGGAATAAATTGGCTGCATTAAGCTAATTGTGCTAATGATATGCGCTGCGGCTAAAATGTTTTTTTCTTTTATGAGTAATTAGCAAAGCGCTTCCCATCAAAATGTCAATTGACCAGAGATAATTTGTTTACTTACCTTTAGTAGCTAGCCTCAGACACTGCGTTTTTGTCTCCTGCAACACAAATGACCCATTCGCTATTTGAATTGTGAAGCTCGATTTAAAAGAGAGTATTAAATAATGTGACTTTGTGTTCATCTAAATGTGTATTGAAGGCTGTGTGTAATTACGCATTGATTAACATTTCATTTACCCTCTCGGTGCTGCTCACGGCTTGAAGGTAAATGTTGTAGTTCTTTCTTGGAGCCAGCGGGGGATTCCAGAAACCCTTCAGTGACAAGAGAGGGAAAAAAATACATTTACATAAAATAATGAACTCTTGTTGGTTATTAATAATTGTGCACACAGCCAAGACTTACAGTAGTTAGTTGGTTTATTTTGTCTTACAAAGCCTTATATGTTGAGAGTTAGAAAGATGTTATAGCCTATTATGTGACGGCGTATGGAGTGAACAAGCAGTTGAGCAAAAATTAGGCTTATCTAACGTGACTTTTCGAGCGAGTTTGACAAGGAAACAATCTTCCTTTTGCACGGCAGTTTAAAGCTTCATATTAATGTGATGAGAAGGATTCCATTTACATTATTTTACGCAACAGTCAGTCTTTTAAAACAGGTTGAGACACTTAGCAATTCATAAGTGTCAATATCTCAAAATAATGCCCACGATATTTTAATGCCACAAACGCAGAAAGAAATTAACGCTTATTTCTTAATAAGCGTTTCTTAAGATTTGCAAACATTCCATCAGAGAGAAAAGAATTGGACAAAACGGGCAACTTTTTAAGCAAAAAAATGTGGTCAATTTCACAATAATTTTTATATTTTCAAAGTATACAGCAAAACTCAATTATGACCTTGAGCAATGTCATATTTTATTTATACCGCACATTTTGTACACAAGGCAACGCAATGCGCCTAATACCCTGCGGAAACCCTGTTAGCGCAAAAATGCTTGAGACGAGTGCAGCAGTTTAAAATAGGCTGCATGAAACATTTCATAGTGGAGGCGTTTTGAGGGCTGAAATGATCAGAATGAGTCCAGTGGAGCTGCCTGGACCAAGAAAGACAAAACACCTCCACCTCATGACATCATCAGGTGGGAATAAGCGTGTCGAGCCCGACAGAAGGAGACAGACTGAATGTGCAGATTCACTCAGGCACAAAGTGCAATGCTGGGTATGTTTTTTTCATGAAGGAAGAGCATTTTTATCATGATTAAATCTAAAAATGAAAAACGTCCGTTATCAGAATGTGGGCTCTAATATCAACGTGCCTGATAGGTCTTGTTGTCTCCCACGGTAAACGGCAGGGGCTCGGGCAGGTTACTGGGCGACAGCTGGGCGGCGTAGTAGTACGGAGACCCACTGGTAGAAGCGCTGTGATACGACACTGGCACCTGCGGGAAAGGGAAACAATTAGAATGGCCTATTTCTGTGGACAGATTAAAGTCAGTGCATCTATAAACAAAATACACAATAATGCACGTGCTAATTACCTCGTAGCAGTCAGAGGAAGCCTGCCGCCGCGACCGCTGTGGGTTCACTTCCTCAACCACAATCTGGTACGCACTGTAAAAGCAAGATTCATTATAGCGCTAAGCAGGAAACAATTGTAAATAAAACGCTTTATGTTGTGCAACCTTAATATTCTAATTAGTGTATTGACTTCAAAGTCTGCGCTTGTCTTACACACAAACCCACGCAATGAATGGGAACTTTGGAGTCTATGCTAATCAGACCTTTTTCCGACTAAAAGCTGAAGAGATGAAAACTGTAATTGTTACTAATAGTGTTATGCCATTTATTTTTGATCCAATCTGATATCAATAACACAAGTGACATTTAAATACTCAGAGCTAACAAAAAACAGGACAAACTAGCAACAATAGATGCCTTTTTAGACATTCTCTGGTGAACTATAAGCATATTTAACACACAGATATAAAGTGTTTAATGGTAGTCCACGTAAATGTCTTGTCTCATTCTGGTAACAGAAAATTAAACAGATTCTCCCATAGGAGTGAAAAACCGGCACTTGAAGCTAGCAGTTAGCATGTAGCATGAAGCTAAATTAGATTTTATGATTAGCATTCTCAGTTAATGCATTTCTGTACCTTTATTTGATAGAACATGCATCTATAATTCAGCATTTGTTGAAGTAACAAGTGAAAGATTAGTTCTTTTCCCCCTCTGGCAGCTTCAAAGTTCCCTAAGGGCTAAACCAGAACAACTCTGCTAATGATTTTCTACCTTATTGGGGCTCCTTTGGCCTGGGCTGGCTTGAGCAGGATGGTGATGGTTGTTGCCGTTTCATTCAAAAAGGCCTCGGATCCATCATATTCTTCTAAAGTGGGGGCTGTAAAGACAAAGTCGTTTAAATCATCATTCACCTTAGCAGTATAGTGAGCAGTGTAATGCAGTGATACTAAACTCATTGCCAATTTCTATTGTATTTGCAAAAAAGAACAAAATGTCCAGGGGCAGAAAATATATGCCCTATCTAAGATACCAACCTGATATATTTGTGGTTATGTTTAGCGTGGTTGCCGGTCCGAAGCCTTTAGAGGTGGACGCCCTGATTGACAGCTGGTAGGTGACCCCTGGGTGAAGTTGGGAAAACAGGTGATGCGTCGCGTTGGAGGGCAAAGACACCGTTATCCCCGGGCGCTGGAGAGGTACGGACGGGTCAAACGATCTTAGCCCGCTGTAGGTGAGCTGTGGAGGAGCAGCAAGTGGCAAAACACAGGGTTAGCACTGAATGTGTACAGTATTTATGCTAACGTTTATGTGCTACTGCAGGTAAAAAACGGTACCTCGTATTGTATGATGATGCCATTGGGCTCCGTCGGTTCTTTCCACATCAGAAGAATCCTGTCCTCGAACGGAGTGGCTTTGAGAGACTGGCTGGGAACTGATCCTGGGACTGTAAACGAAGGCATATAAAAGGTGATACAATGTAAAACTTCAATACATTAATAGAATTTTAGCTTCAAAATATGTTTTGCTCCTGAATATGGTCCGTGGTCTTCCATAATTGTTCAAATAACATATAAAAAAACAATGTAAACAAACCAAAATAAAAGCGCTTTCTATGCTAGTCTGGCAAGAAGGATGAAAGAATTTTTTTATTAGTCCCAACACCCCCTATAAATCTGGTCTTCCTTTTTTGAAGATCACACGTTTAGATGTCATCTGTGTCAATCAATAAACAAAGATTATTCATTTTTTTATCTAAAGTTTGAATACGCAATCAGAAGCAGCTTTCGTTTTGTGTGGTAGGTATACTCCAGGCTATTCTTTCTGTTGCTTTCAAAATGTGTATGTTGTGGGTAAAAATAACTGTGCTGTCATTCGAGCCACTTGAGGAAAAATGTGGCGCGTGTCCAATTTTGCGATACATACCGTCCTCATCTGTTTGAATGATAGTTTCATCGCTTTCCTTGCGTCCCTCCGGGTTGGTCAGAATCATCTTCAGACTCACGTTGGTGTAAGGAGGCAGGTTTCCAACCACGTGCATCGGCGCTGAATAGAGGGGGGGAAAGCAGTTTGGGTGAGTAGAGTTGCAAAAATATGTTTACTGAAGTGTCACTTTAACATATTTTACTCATGTAGAAGTAAAAAAAAAAAAGGCCAAATATAGAGTTATTTGGTGAAAGAATATTGAAGTGCTTTTTGATTTGGAAGTACACAATAAAACACTTCAAAGCAGCATTACTGAAGTAGAAGTAAAAACAAAGACTGTCATGTGATATAGATATGGTTGAGGAAAAGAGAAAAGCAGGGAGTGTAAGTGGCAGCCTACGCCCTCACCTTTAGGATCCATGTCCAGGCAGTCGGCCTTGCTGCGGTTGTTGGCCGTCATGTAGTGGTAGCAGATGGTGACGTTGAAGGTGTGACAGCGCGTGATGTTGTAGCCCAAAGACTCCCAGTCCACCGCGATCTGACGGGAACGGGTCTCAGCAATCTTCAGACGCTTTGGGGTCCGCATGGGCTCTGGAATAAACAAAGAAAAGAGATTATGAATAAGGCGTAACAATAGAACATTCAAATATAGGATATGGATTACAATTGTCCGCATTACAAGAAAATAAATAAGTTGCATATACTGTTATTATCAGTACCATGGTATTATACTTCAGGCACCTCGCTATTACTATGCTGTAAAGTTAAGTGCTACCGATTTTTCAATTGCCGATATCGTAGTCTATTGTTTGAAACTCTGGGGCACAGCACCATTAGCTGATTTCTCCAATAAATGAACAAACTATGACACAAATGTGCTTTGTATTGCCAGAGGCCCCCACAGCACACCGCGCTGACTCAGCACTGTCCCTAAGTACAACAACAGTATTTCACGAGCGCGTCTCTCTCTCCTCCCGCTCCTTGATGCCATTAAGCCATTTGTGAAATGCAATAACTCCTAGGTACGCCTCTGATTCCTATCTTATGCGAATTGAGAACTGTTATTGTCAATAGAATCTACCTTCCCCTGCTCTCAGCTCGGGGCTTTAATTACCTTAACTGGCTCATTTAACCGGATCGATATGCCCCCCCAGGTCCCCCTACATTTACACACGCACATAACGGGCCTCTTTGCAAATGGGGAGTAGTAAATCAGGACACACAGTCAGAGACTCAGCCAAGACTAAACCAGGGGTTGACTAAAGCCATGTCTGAACAGAAGTTATCTTTATGCAAACAATACCCATCCTGCCAATACATTTCATTTCTGTCAGTTCATGTCGGTATATATGGAAACAAATACCAATAAAGTGCATTCATTAAACAGTATTTCATTTTCTCACTGGTAATAAGTGAAATGCTTGTAAAAGACTTTAACCTCTTAAACTTAACCCAGAGCAGATTCAAAATTACTTTATGCAGTGTAGGGGAGCTAGTAAGCTATAACTCAATGAAGGAAAATATTTTTTAGAGGAGGTCTTCGAGATGGTCTCCAGGACAGAAGAGGGAGGACAGCAGTGGAGAGAGGAGAGCACAGAGGGAGAGAGAGGAGAGCACAGAGGGAGAGAGAGGACAGATCAGAGTGAGAAAGAAGAGAAGACTGGAATGGAGAGAAGAGAGGACAGAAACGGAGGGAGGAGAGAGAAAGAAGGCAGACGGGGAGGAGAGAGAGAAAAATTAAAATCTTAAAAAAAGAGTGATGGGGGAAGAACAGGGAGAAGGGAAAGAGAGAGAAACAGAAATGGTAAATGGTCACATTTAGGTAGCGCTTTTTGTACTTGCTTTAGACACTCAAAGCACTTTACTTTCACTGATGACCCAGAAGGAGAAAAGAATGAAAGAAAAGAGAGGGTGAGAAAAAGAGAAAGAGTAAGATCAGCAAGCAGAGCTGTTTTAAATTCTATTCTCTGAGTGACAGGAAGCCAGTGCAGAGACCGGAGCACTGGACTAATATGGTCGTATTTCCTGGTTCTTGTCAGGACTCGAGCAGCAGCGTTCTGGATGTACTGCAGCTCTAACAGCTCGTTTAGAAAGGCCAGTGAGCAGGCCGTTACAGTAGTCTAACCTGCTGGAGACAAATGCATGGATGAGTCTCTCTAAGTCTGGTTTTGACACTATTCCTCTGATCTTGGCAATGTTTTTCAGATGGTAAAAAGCTGATGATGTTATTGCTTTGATGTGGCTGTTTAAGTTCAGGTTTGAGTCCATGATTACTCCTAGATTTCTAACCTGATTTTTGGTTTTAGAGAGAGAGAGACTCAAGGTCGGACAAGATTGCGAATACAAGCGGCCAAAATGAGTTTCCTTCGCAGGGTGGCTGGGCGCACCCTCCGAGATTGGGTGAGGAGCTCAGTTACCCAGGAGGAGCTCGGAGTAGAGTCACTGCTCCTTCATGTCGAAAGGCGCCAGCTGAGGTGGCTAGGGCATCTGTTCCGGATGTCTCCTGGCCGCCTCCCTCGGGAGGCCTGGCCTGGTGTCGCCTTGGGGTCCCCCCAGAACAGCTGGAGGAGGTGTGCGTGGATCGGAAAGTCTGGGCATCCCTGCTGAGACTGCTGCTTCCGCGACCCGGCCCCAGATAAAGCGGAAGAAAATGGATGGATGGATGGATGGAGACTCAAGGTGAGTCTTTGTCTTTGTGTCTGTGGGCCAAAAACAATGATCTCAGTTTTGTCTGAGTTTAGTTGGAGAAAGTTGTTTTGCATCCACAAACTGATCTGTTCGATGCAGTGACAGAGTGTATCTACAGGCCCATGTTCACCTGCCGTCAGTGACACGTAGACCTGAGTGTCATCTGCGAGGAGTTCTGTGATGTCCTCTGTTGCCATCTCAATGTCCCGGCTGATCTCATAGGAGCATTTTCCTGTGTCCTCAGGGTTTTGCTTCACACACTGAGACTTAGAGCTGTGTTGTTGGCTCTGGTCATCGTCTGCCTGGATCTCAGGGTCTTCGGGTGCTGCCTGGAAAACCTGGGGGTTCTCCTCTGGAGATCCCCAACTTGTTCTTCTGAAGGAGACATTTCTCCTAAACGCTGGTCCTCTCTGGAGTAGCGTTCAGCGGCCTCCTCCATTACCACAGCTTCTCCTGGAGGAGTTCTCCATATACATGTCCTCTTCTGGTACGGTGAGGCCCATCTTGAAGAGCAGAGCTGTAGATGCTCTCCTCTTAGCCTCTGTGACGCTGATTCCCATCGTAGTGAACTGGTTCAGCGACACCTCGATGGTGAACACACAGTTGTTGTTCACCATTTTCCCTTCCAACGTTCGGTACACGCCGTACTTCTCCCTGCGAAACATCAGTACCTCCGACATGCGAGAGCTGGGATCTTTTCCCAAAGCAAAGTCCTGGACGCTGATGGAGCAGCGTTTTGGGACAGGTTCTGCAGTGACCTGTCCACTGGAGCTTTATCAGATTAACAAATAAAGGCTCTTAAAACGTTTGACGTTGAGATATCCTGTGCAACTGTGGCTTAAGCCTGAACTTCAATGCAGCAAGTCATGTGTGCGAAAGCAAAAATGCCCCGTCATCCCGGTGTACTGTCCCAGGGGCACACTTTGAATTACAACGTTTCCGATCATTGTAAAAAGGAAAACCACATTAAGAATTGGGATTGAGTGCCTGAGTGATCGGTGGTGGACGAAGTTAGTTTTGTCTTTGCACACTACCGTCTTTCTGCCAACAGTGAATCCAATTCTCTCTTGCCAGTTCATATCCTTCAACTCCGCCATGTCTGGTGCGATTACCTTCCTCAGATTCCCCAAGTCACCGGCCGGCGCTGTCTGACCACCCCAGACAAAACAGCCAGGCCTTTAGCTCCTGTGGCAACTCATCTATCAAAAGCAGCTGCCAAGTGAAGAAAGCTTTTATTCAATATTTCTCAACCTTGATGGATATGAACTATGCCTTCTTTGGACAGATTGAAAGTCGTAGAAAAAAAAAGAAAAAGTTGAGCCTTGGTACTGCAACATGAGGCAATTGTGGGCAAAATGGATTCAAGGTTTGCTTTGGATTACGGAAAGAGTGCAAAGACGCACAAGTATTGGTAGCCAGTATTCAATCTTTGTGTTGTATATTTTGAATAGGCTTTTGTTTAAAACTTCTCATCTTTTTTTTATTTTACTGGACTAGAACACCTATTCACTGATTTTAATTTTTATGATGTTTATGATGTTACTTCCTAAGAAAAAAAAGAAGATATGACGTACTTTCTTCATTCCACCATACTGCACACAGTCACGAGTGAGTATGTGTCCCAAGACTTTCAAACGTTTAAGATCAAATTTTTGTCATAAAATAGCCACTCCATGCTTATATCTTGCATTATCCCATCAATATAATGCACATAAGGTCTAAACCTGGAGCAGTAAAGGATAAGTATAGAGCTTGAAAGAGAAAGAATTCACTCTCTACTGCCAAAGTGTTTGCAACAGCTCCAAAGACGTGCCGAAAAAAAGGCATACTCTCATAATTGTCTTTGTCTACCCTCAAAATGCTTGTCATTGTCTTGAAACGCCCAAACTTGCCAAACTATAATTAAACCTCATCTTTGTGTCCTATAAAAAAAGCGGAAAAGCGTTCATTTGGCGAGACAGCAGCCACCTTGTCACATCACTTGTTGACTCTACTGTCTACTCCTTGTGTCCTTCCTGAAATTTAATAACAAAAAAAAAACACTTCCACCTTAAATAAAGACGCAAGCTTTTCTCCACCGTCTCCTCCTCGGACTGTTTTCCCTGACTCTCGGGGAGAAGACAACACAAGGACACAAACTTGTCGCTTCTTCTGACAAGCCATTATCTACCTGCCACTCACGCGCAGACGGTTATTACCCCCGCCAAGGCGCACACGCGGGCTCCGGGTTGTGACAGAATCAAGATTAAATCAGGGAGGCAAGAGATTGTGTGTGTGCGGATGTGCGCGCAGGTCTTAATAAAACTACTAATAATAAGACGGATCTGTCAAGGGCGAATGCAAGTCTGACTCTTGCTTTTAAGGTCCAGTATGAAATATTTTTAGATTGAAATGTAGTGAAGTGTCTTAAAATATCCACTGTGTAGTAAGGGTGCCTGTAGATAAACAGGAATGAGGTATAGAGCACTGCTTCCCAAACCAGGGGTACTGTAGCTAGGAGGACCTTTTTCAGATGATGAGGTAAGATGAACACTGTTTATATATTACTCAGATTACTATTAATTGCATGTCCTCTTAAGTAGCGTCACTTTGTTCTCATGCTGTTAGCTAAAGTTGAAGTCTTGTATTTTCTGTTTAACGTCGGCAATTCCCTGTGCTGCCTGCAGCGGGCACTCCAACCATGCTACGAGATGAGGCATATAATATATTATTGCTGAAGTGTACAAGGCAACTTCATAAGGGACAATTCTACATGAAATGTCCACTTTAAGTTAAAGTGCTATTCTGTAAGATTTCAAAATGAGAAAGACAGACGGATTTCAAAAGTAACAACAAAGTCCTCTCCTGATTAGACCTGAAAGCCATTCCTGTTTGGCAGAATGAGGAGAGAAACGCAGAATTTTCAAAAGTAAATGATCCTGATAAGCCGGTTCACAGGAAAGCACATCTCATTGGTCAAAGTGATGGCACTGATTAGTGTCTGAGCTCAGCAAAGGGAGGGAAAAAATGTTTCACGACTTATGTTACATCAAATTTCAGGCCCTCACATAAACATACTACTTAAAATTACTAACTGTATCGCAATACGCATGGGATCAGCCCCCGAGTATCGTGATACGCATCGGATCATGACAAAATGTATCGTCCCAGCCATATTGGTTACCAGCTATCATTAGGAAATTATGAAGGCAATTTGAGTGCTGAAACTATCATCCAGTCCAGGTAATCCGTAAAAACTTCAAAAACACAGAGAAGCAATACCTTGTGGCATCAGTAAGTGAGGGGAAAATGTACACTAATAGGGAATGTTCCCACTAATAGGGAACGTGAGCTGTGTTTAGACCATCGTGAGACAGGTTAGTTTTACCCTACTGATGATGTGTTGTTGCAATAGTAATACTGTATCGCAATACGTATGGGATCAGCCCCCCATGACAAAAATGTATCGTAATGTATCGATAATGTATCGCAACAACACATCATCACTAGGGTAAAACTAACCTGTCTCACGATGGTCTAAACCCAGCTCACGTTCCCTATTAGTGGGTGAACAATCCAACGCTTGGTGAATTCTGCTTCACAATGATAGGAAGAGACGACATCAAAGGATCAAAAAGCAACGTAGCTATAAACGCTTATTACAGAGATGTCAACCATATATCAGGTCAACACATCTGCTTCTTGACTTCAACTCTACCACAGACACAGAATTGTGTTATTTATTTATGCTTTGTTTGTTTTTTGCCTATGTATATTTAAGTTGTTTTTTGAAGTAGTTTGTTGTAGTTTGTCTGAACCTTCTGAAGAAGCCCTAGTGTTTGAGACTTTAGTTGATATCTCCATGGAGAAGAGATGTACCCACTCCCGGTAAAGTCAGTCATGTTTTAGGAGAGGTGAGTCACTCACAGCAAAGGAACATGTTTGTTTGTACATTTATGAAGTATATTGCCTGCCTGAACAGGATGTTGGTTGCCCCGGCGACGAAGCCCCTGATGGAGACGTCGGAGAGCAGGTGGTGCTGCTGCAGAGCCATGTACGGCAGACACAGGTAACCCTTGGTGAAGATGGCGAGTGGCAGCCCGTACTGATCCTCCTCCAATCAATTATAAGGGGCCAATTATAAGTAATTTATTACATTTTTACAAAAAAACCAAACAAAAAAAAATTCCAGACTGTCACTTTAGCTTGGCCCTTGACCGTTAAAGTACGCGCCCCGTTGTATTTATGTGAATGTAAACAGCTCGCTAATAACGCCGCGAGTGTTGATGTGAGACAAAATGAAATAAAGATGGCGGGTGCAGCGGTCGGGTAATTATGGGTAAACGGCGACTTAACCATGTGCGCGTGTGCTTAGAGGTCAGGGCTTTTTCATTTTTTTCCTTGGGTTATTGCTTGGTTGACATTTAAATTCAATCGAGCGAGATGGAGATCCGCCAGAGTAGCCGTCTCTCTCTCTCTCTCTCCCTGTCGGTCTCTTCCTTCCTCACCTGTCTCCCGGTCCGGGTCGATACTCGCGGTCCTCCTCATAAACCTGGCTATTAGGAGCGGAGCGCACACGGTTAGGCCCGGGTAATAAATTGTATTGATTTCGAGGGGGACTCTTGATGCTAACGGCGCTTCACACTGAGATGGTTTTCAACATGGAATTAAAAGTAAATATATGGCCACCCCTCGATGACTCACACACACACACACACACACACACACACACACACACACACACACACACACACACACACACACACACACACACACACACACACACACACACACACACACACACACACACACACACACACCTGCGCTATCGAAAGCCATTTCCCCCATGACCCATAATGCATTGCTCCTTATCGCTGTCTATTTACTGCGAGAGTGGGGAGGATAGACAATGAGGTGGCGACAAAGAGAAAAATAGCCAGTCTTATGGAGTTTCCTCTTTCTTGTTTGGCATTTTAGATTTGAGAGGAGAATCTAATGTCACACTGTTTGGATGGATGGAAGTTGTTTGCATAGAGAATAATATCTTATATGCAGACATAATGTCCATAAGCCTCGCAAAAATGTACCTTTTGGGCGTCCTAACTTTCTAGGTTGGAGTATTTTGTGATCCATTGCCATCCTTGTGTATATTTTTTCGGCTGCAACAGCAAATCAAAAGGGTCTATGGCAACTTTTACCGATATCTGTCACCAGATCTTACTTTTGCAACTTTTTGAGGTGGTCACACTTGAAAGCCATTCAAACTGATTCCAGATATATATCTCTCCCTATTTTTTTTTCAAAACTTTTTTTTTCTTTAGATAACGATAAGTTACTTGGTTGTTCCAGCTCAAATAAATGATACAAATTCATAAGAAATGAAAAGTAACAAGTATTTTTGTATAGGAATAGAAAAAGTTCAGGTATCGGTCGCGTAAGCTTTGGGAGCACGCAATCAGAATCACATCGAACGTGTTCAAACTGGCATTATCCCCAGCCACCGGTGAGGCAGAGAGAAAGGGCAAACTTCTGAGCAGAGAGAGGGAGAAGGGCCGCATTGAAAACAAAGAGCAAGTGTAGAAAAATGAAACAGGGATTCAATGGAGGAGAGATAGAAAGAGAGAGAGAGTGTAGGCAGAGAAATAGGACAGGCGATAACTAGTTTGGAGCGAAGCCAGAGAAACTAGCGGGAGCCCATCCAACGGTGAACCACCACCACAGAGGCTGCCTTGTCCCCCTCTCCTCCTCCGCGAGAGACAGACAAACGGCGGGATTCACGTCCGAAACTAAACAGCCTTTGTTCTCGGCCGGCGCTGCTTTGAAAAACATCAACAATAAACCAATAAACAGGAACAATAACCGCGAGGACAGCCAGCGCCATATCGCCCCAATCCAGAGGTGCGGATTAAAAGGACGTTCAGCGAAAGAAAAATTTAAGTAAACTGAATATTTTTCAAGAAAAAAGTGTGTTGTCTCGGAAGCTCAAAATGTACAGTTGTGTGCTGTAGCGGGAGGGTAGGAGAAGGATTACACTGTACATGAAAGGCAAGGGGAAAGCGAGGGGAGGTAGGAAGGATTCGTGGCTAAATCCAAGTTAATCTGTCCAATTAGTTCCTGCTAATCCCTTTACTGTCATGAGCAAGATGAGGAAACTAGAACTTAACTGTCTTTGCCTCAGCCCAATGTGTAAAGTGAAATAAAAGCCTGTACCTCCACATCTGGGGTTATTACAGGGAAATGGGAACATAACATTCACTGCGTAACATTTCGACCAATAAATAGAGTCAATTACAAGAACTGATAAGTAACTTTGCTGGCAGTGGGACTTTGGCTTGTTCCTAAAAGATGTTGCTGCTTTGCTTTTGATGACAAGTGAGTAAGTTCCAAACGCCATATTGGATAACCCACTGTAAAAAAAAAAAATAGCATTGTCGGTGTGTAGATGATTATTAGGAGCTGATATCTCCAGAACCAAAAGGTATAGCGGCTTCCAGAAACATTGCGGTGAACATAAGTTTTGTATGACGTTTAGAAGCATATTACACATGACTTAAAGAATTTGGCCCAAAATATCAGCAGTGCATATCGGCATCGGCCTTAGAAAAACCCACATCGGTAACTACAGGTTATTTGAGAGATTTTTGGGGGTCTTTCATCTCCCCCTGGTGTCTCTGTCCAGATAACCACAATTGCAACTTTCCTGCCTCCGGGTCGGAGCCACCAATACACACTAATGGAATCACGAAGAAGAAGCTAACAGGCTAACGGGCAAAGCTAACTGTGGGCTAGCGCCACTTAAACAGTATTTATAGCCAAGTTTGAGTGAAAAAAATATCTCCATTGTGTAATTGGTTGTACAATATCCCTCTCTCCCTTTGTCTTTAATGTCAGCGTAGTATTTACTCTCACGGATAATTAATAAGTAAAAAAAAAAAACGCAACATGCTACAACACCTGCAGTGGCGCTTATGGCCTCTAGGGGCATGAGTTACTGAGTACTGCTTTAAAAATTACTCATTTTTAATATACTTTACTTATAGTATCGGCCTATATATCGGCTATCGGCTATGCTAACCCCCTCCATATCGGTGTCAGTATTGGACCAGAAAAATCTACATCGTTCAGGCCCTATTAGGAGCATGTTTATTATGTTTATTCATCAGTGTTTATAGTTGCCCTTGAGATGTAGTAACACTTGTCCTGAAATGTTGGCTTTAAATGTACGATAACTACTGTTTAAAAGGATGAAAAGTATAGGCCTAACCCTGTATTTGTAAGACACACAATGAAACGTGCAGTAAATACCCATTGTGCTGACATAAAACGTCAAATCTCCCCGTTCATTTCTAATACCACACCGCTCGAGATTCCTGTCTGTGTCTGTGGAAAATACCACTTTTTCCATTCTTTTTTTAATCCAAGTGATGCTGACTTTGTGCACCACATGTGAAATAGAGTGGCCGGCCTGAACTGTGGGTTATGTGTGTGTGAGCGTGGCTTTAAAGTGCGAGCCCTCTGTGTGTCTAACCTGCCGTGACCGAGGGGTTTTCGGCAGAAAATTCAAGATTGGGATTAAAAGCTACTTCTGTCTACTTCACCTTCTTATTCTCCCGGTGCCGCAGCCTCTCTGTTCACTTCAAGTTGATTATTTTTCACCCTTCAGACAAGAGCAATAAATCACAGCTCGGGAAAAGAGTGAAGAGCGGGAGCGAAGGTGCCATGGAGAAGTCCAGATGGATATGAAAAAACTGAACCTGTGCTTTGTGCTAAATACAGTATCACCAAACAGAAGTACACTTGTGGAAGGTGAATATGAATCAGCTGCTTGATATTTGTTCTTTGATTGTTCTTGGTTTCAGCGAAATATAAGCCACTGTAGTGCAAATAGAGTCCGGGATCGATGTTTGAAACTGACCAGAATCTGCAGTTTGGTTTGTAAAAGTAAAGAGCGCCCATAAAGCAACATTAGCCAAAACAATAAAAGTAAATAACTCAGCGACTGAACTACTTTGTCTAGCAAGAATTTTGACCTCAATGTCATCAAAACAAGGGTTAGATATTCAGTATTTGTTTGTTTGGACCTCATCTCCCTGTAGTAACACAGAACTATAAACCACGCTTGAGATATTATGACTTATGATTATGGTTGGTTAAACCGTTGTGGGTCCAATGTAAAACACAGCCTTAATGCTTTGGTGTTTCTGTGCAGTGCTCAAAAATAATTTGAAACAATGTACCTGGAAACAATTGCTTCTTTAAAAATACAACAAGAAAATGATTTTATAATTTGCAAAAGCTGCTCACACATTTGCAAGTTGAACATTTAATTTAGGAAATTTCAGTTCTGCTTTGAGAAATGGGCCAAATAGGGATGTCACGGTATGAAAAATGTTTTACCTCACGGTTATTGTGACCAAAATTATCACGGTTTTCGGTATTATCGCTGTATTTTTTTTTAAATGTGTGTTAATAAGTTCAGAAAGCATTGATAGTCCTACACAAACTGAAATTGTTTCAAAAAAGTGTAACAGTGTGTGTTATATTTAAAAAATAAATATCATATCCAAAGTGCAACTTTTCACATCAAAGTAAAGGAACTCTAACTATGAATTGGTGATCATTTGAGGGTATTACATGTACTACATACAGCAGTGGCTCACCAACTCATCCTTACTATTAAATAAAAAGAAAACCGTGTCAATGATGTTCACAAAAAATCAATTAAACTGGATCGGTCCACTGAGCTTGACCTTGTTGAGGAGTTCAAGTATCTCGGGGTCACACTGGATTCAACACTCTCCTTTAAAAAACACATTAAACTCCCTGTGAATACAATAAAGTTAAATGTACAGAACTTCAAACAAATCAGGCCCTTTATGACAATAGATTCAGCAAAGATGTTTCTACTCAATGATATTTTCACACATAGATTACTGTATCACAACCTGGTCACTTAATGGAGAAACACAAGCCTTGGTCGTATCATCACTGCAACATCCTGGAAAAATATAAAATGCTAAGGCCCAATCTCAATGCTCCCCTTTAGCCCTCCGCTTAGCCCTTTCCCTTCGTTTTGCGCGTTCACGAGAGATGAAGGGGTGTCCCAATTCTATTTTGGGGCGAGGGGTAGGGGTGAGGGAGAGGGTCACATAGCCCTTCAAGCGAGGGTTTTTCAGATGCACACTTCAGACGAAGGGGTAGGAAACACGGAAATAAGCTGCGAAATGAATTCACGAATATCATCATTAAGCACTCTTACAACATTTATAAAGCTGCAGAACGCTTCGTTCATGACTTTATTCGCTTTGTGCAACAATTAGAACAGTCCATTGCTTTAAACGTGTCAGTTCTAAGTTTTTGCTTTGCTGCTGCAAATGCTCTGTTTATTTGTGCTGTATTGGCTGACTTTTGCCATTTCTTTCCAAACTTTCAATATGTCTCTAATGCCCTAACACACGGGGTTCATCGCTGCTGCACCCTCTGTCTGTCTCCCCGTGCTGCTGTGCTCTGAGCCCGGGTCCGAGGCTGTCTGTCCCCGGTCTGAGCGCACCTCGGCAGACTCCGCTCAGGCCCGGGGCTCAGAGCAGAGGCCACGCCCTGTGCTCACTGTGAGCGGGTCTACCTTTACCTGTACCTGCTGAGTGTGCTACATGAACTTTGTGATACCTTTCGGTATGAAAAGTGCTTTATAAATACAGTTTGATTGATTGATTGATTGATTGATGTGCGGATCGGCTGGTCTCTGGCAGCTCTGGCTGCAGCCACAGCGACCCTCGGTAGAAGCCGTAACACACGGACGGGGAAGGAGAAAGAGACGAGACGAGTCCTGTTGTTTAGGTGTTACAAAACAGCATCAGTCAAGTGATGAACTGGTTCAGTAGAAACATGCTATAGAGACATATAGAAGTAGGCTTGCTTTTTTTTTTTACATAATCTTATTCATCTGTGTTAATAGTAAATGCAGTCAAAGGGAGGGCTGTCCCATTTCTTAGGGCGGTCTTTTCAACCCTCGCCCTTAGCCCTTGGTTTCAGGGTGTGGTAGAAAAGAGAATTGAGATTGGGCCTTAATTTTCAAAATTTCATAAAATTTTTTAAAACTGTTGCCTTGTTTACAAAGCACTTCATGGTCTTGCCCCGCCCCCACTCTCTAACTACATTAAACCTAAAGCAAAGAGGGCAGTGCTTAATTTGTAAATTAGTAGTTTCAGGAACACTTTTAGTCTGATGTGATGGATTCGGGGAACAGGCCAAAACATTTGCCGGAACACTGTCATTAAACACCATTATATCAGATCAAATCTTTGCGGATCCTCCTAAATATTTCCCGGATCCTTTACCCTGAAAAACTGGAAATTGGGGGAATGCGTTCCCCAAACGGGGGATCAAATTAAGCACTGAAAGAGGGGTCTCTGCACCAGGGCCTCCTCCAGAGGAGATGTGGAGATCCACAGAGTAAAACAACATTTGGACATTGTGCTGTCCGTCAGAGGAGGGCAGTCTTGGAACAGCCTTCCTACAGACATAAGAGAACGCCCGACTTACAGCTCTTTTAAAAAACAACTTAAACATCACATTAAAGTAAATCAGTCATGCACTCATTTTAACTAAATGTAATTTGTAAAGTTTTTATATTGTGTTTTGTATTCCTGCATTGTTTTACTTGTGTGACCTGCCTCGGGACTACAGATGTAAATTAGCAGTTTTGCTATAATCTGGCACATTTACAATTTGTGTACAACTTGTATATGATTGTTCATTAATGTGTGTTGTCCCGATCAAATAAATAAATTAAATGAATAAATAAAGTGTCCCCATTCTCATCTCCTCGCTCGTTTTTCACGCCGTTAGCACTTAAATATGCGTAAATTAGCCGCATCATTGTATAGGCCGCATGGTTCAGAGTGTGTGAAAAAGGTAGCGGCTTATAATCCGGAAATGACAGTATTTGTTATGTTTAATATTTTTCTGTGCAGCACTTTGGAAAGGACTTGCTAAAATGTGCCATATGAATAAAGAGTATTCGGATTTCTTCTGTGTTACGGAAACCTTCTTCGGCAAATTTATTTTGAAGCTATAGAGGGGCCTTGCTATAAAGTGAGAGCGCTAACCACTGTGCATCCAATATTCATCCCCTCCTACAGTAAAGCTGCTGAGCTTCAGCATGATTCTCTTTCATAGTGGAAGCGCGTATGACTGTAAAGAGTGATAGACGATAGCTCGTCCACAGCGTGTCGTGCCTCCTCCGTCTGTTATTAGCTTTATTGGTTTTTAACTAAGCCGTGATTTGTGCGGACACAGACCTGGCTCCAGCCCCCCCTCAGCTTCACTGTGCACACATCCGAGAGTGTCTGTGCATTTGCATGGCATCATTACACCAGGCTAAATATTCATCCGCAAAACTACAGGTGGCAGGGGGAGACAAACCTCTGCAAACAGCAAAAGGCAAAGGAATCATTACCATTTAAATAACATTTCTTTCCCCTGCTCTCCGTGTGTTTCTCTGTCCTTCGGTAAACGGTTGATATAGGAGGGCAGGGGGCGAGGTGCGCAGATATCACTTACTCACAATAATAGAATAGGAAGGATATCAAAATCATCTCAAATCGCATTAATTACTTCTGCCGAATGGATAGAGAATAATATACTGCAAAAGAGTTTACACCCATGGATAAGCGGATGGGGAAAATGGCAACAATAAATAATGTCCAAGGAAGTATTATGATAAAAAGCAGGTTAATAAAGCAAAATAAATAGCTTTCTAATCTCTCTGGACAAAGTTATGACAAAGTTATGAGGGCATCGGGAGGAGTGTCTCCTCCAACTGCCAGCGCCGCCTCATTTGTTTAACAAATGGTCTTAACTGAACTGAGCATTAAAGGGATTTTAATGGAGTTGCACAGCTACGACATGTCAATGCAGGGTCTATTGCTTCAGGATTTCCCATGTAGATTTGATGGATGCTTGCATTTGCTACTTAGAGGAATGCATTTGAAATAGAAAAATGACTTTTAGAAGTGATAGGTTTTAAACATTATACATTTGATTAATAACACATTTGAGCCTGCATTGATATCTTAAAACTAGACTGAATAACACTGTTCATCACTTATCTATAAGAAAGGAGGAGAACTGCCCATATATGGTCATGATCAAAGCAGTCAGAGGAGGAAAACAAAGAAGAAGCCCATGAACTTTCTCCGATTTCTCCACCATTGCTTAAACAAATTTTGAATTCTGAAGATAGTTTTCTACTAAATGGAGATACAGAGACATGGAGCGGAGCAAAGTGGTTCCACAGCCCATAAATATTGAAAAAACTGACAATGCTAACGAGAAAGCTAATCTTGGCTTCATGCTACATATGCTAACATTAGCAACGAGTGCCGTTTTTTGCTTCTACTGAATTTGCAGTGAAAAAAACTCTATATGGATCCGATATTGGCTTTATTTTGGTGTGTTATAAATATGTTTATAGACTGTCTATTATAGGCATCAAGGTTAACCACTCTGCCTCTGTGCCCGTCGTGAATAAATATGATTCAATATAACTTCCATTTCTATTGAAAGACTTTACATCCATTCAATAGCGCAGTGGCGATACTGAGGCCCCGATGTCAACCGCCTATACAACCGACTATTTCTGAATGAACGCAAGATTAATTTCCCATTCCTGTGACAGTGAAAACTATTTGATATCCGTGTCCTCGGAACAAGACTGGCTTCCTATCTGTCAATGAAGTACGAGTGCACGGAGAGTCGCGCGAATGCTGGCACACATCAGTCAATCTTACGGGCTTCCATCTCAAGCGGAGACCCATTTCTCGCCGTTCCTCCTCAGCTTTCTCATTGTTTCGCGCCGTCTCTCTCACCGCTCTCTCCCCGAGGCTGAGCGTGTTTATATTTCACTTGTTTATTTCTACAAATGTCAGACATCGTTTCTGCCCCGCGTCTATTGATCCACAGAGAAAGAGAAAGAAAGAAAGACAGAAAGACAGAAAGAAAGAAAGAAAGAAAGAAAGAAAGAAAGAAAGAAAGAAAGAAAGAAAGAAAGAAAGAAAGGGGGAGGGGGGGGGGGGAGGGGGGGAGGGGGGAGGAGGGAACATGAACAATGCATAAGAGCGAGAGCGCGGAGATATGAGAAATTGAGTGTGTGCCAAAGGTAGTAGGCTGTGGTGTTTTTAATCAAGTGTTTTTCAGCTCACTGAACAAACCCAAGATGATTCTAGCTTCTTCTTTTTTTCCCCCCTTCGATCCCCGGAGCTCCACTTTTCAGGAACGTAGCACAAATATTACTTCAACTAAAAAATATGAGACAGACAAGATGAACAAGTGAGAGGATTCGAGGGCAGTGAGCTCACAAAGGCTACTCGGCGGTGGGAAGGGGGGGGGTACGAATGTCTCGCGAGGGCTCATCCTGTAGAGTACTTGTAAAGCGAGCGTGTCCATTAAAGCCACGCTGCGGAACATTTCACCCAATAAAAAGAATCAAACTAGTGTGTGGAAAAAATGGCTGCATTTCTATAAGAACAGAACCTTGACTTTTTTTCCGAAGTACCTCTAGCCTTTAAGAAAATGTTTTTGCAAGGTAATTCTTTCACTGCCCGACCAAAACTATTTGACTGATTTAGGGTTTGGTGCAGTCGGGCTCACACACATTGTGAAACAGTGGTTCAGGGAGCATGAGGCATCATTTTCACACATGGATTAATCCTACTAACAATCTTTGGGATGTGCTGGAGAAAACTTACAAGAATACAAGATCTCGGTGACATTATAGAAGCTTATTATTTTTAAAAAATGCCACAGCAAATGGGCTGTAATCAAAGCTGAAGGCGGTCCAACCAAATATTGGAGCGTGTGACCTTTTATAGTGATGACTTCTTTCTGTTCAGGCAGTCTACCAGAGATTTCTATTGCTAGTTTCACATCCAAAACTGTTGTTCTCACCACAATAATCCAAGCATTTACAACATTTACCATTGGCAAAAACTGGTTCCTATGCCTTTGCCAATCATGTGTGTAGGATTTATGTGTCTTAAGAGCCTCATCCTTCTAAGAGTCGAGATGTTAAAAATGCATCATGAAAAGTAGGGATAAGTTTGAACCACAATTTACACACTCTGTCTGTCATTGTTTGGGAACCAAAAGTCAGTTATATGGGCTTTAATCTGCTAATATTTTCAATAACCTAACCCTGTCACTAGACAAAGCTCTGGGGATATCGTGTAATCTGCGGGGACCACTGCAAGAGATCGGGATTGTCTCGATAAAACAAATTTCACGTAAACACACACTCATGAACAAACCTGCACATTTGGTCCTGGTGATGAGCGGCGGCCCCGCTTTGCCTGTGCCCCCTTCCCCGGGCCGGGTTAGCAGCACCCGGACTTCATACTCGGTGTCTGGATCTAGGTGCCATAGTTTGTAATTGGGCGAGTTCACTGCGTGGGTCTCCGTCCAGGTGCCCGACGTCATCCGATACTCCACCTGCAAATAATACAAACATTGTTATCATCTCTGTTCCTCACAAACTCGCACACAAAGTCCAGAGCTTCAGACTCGCCTCTTTCAGGATGATTGGTCCGTCCCCAAAGATGGAGTTGGCATTGAGCTGAATGAGGAGGTAGGTGGGGCCGACACCCAGGAGCTGCGGAGGGGCGATGGGGTGCGGGGGCTCTGAATGACACAAAACACACACACAAAAAGAATAAGATGAGTCGCTTTGCCGAGTTTCTCACGTCGCATCACTGTAAACGCATTATTCAAACAAGGTCAGGGCAGAAAGGGAAGGGCGTGCCACTTCAAAGAGATAATGGGAGACGCTGAGTTACAAAGCAGACTTCATGTTATCGGCTGAAATGGGAGATCCTCGCTAATGGTGACAATGCTAATAGTGATGATTTTTAAGGGCCTTACGCTGATGAATGAGCACTCAGGAAGTGACACTTGAGAAGTTGTAAACATCAGCGTGAACAAAATAGCTTCCTACGCAAAGATCTGTTGATATTATCATTATTCTTTTTTTTTTACAATAACATCTTTTATGTGCTTCTCTGCTGATGAAATGTCTCTTAATAATGGTTTTCAGTCACCAACTAATAATAACTTTCAGAAACCCAAGGAGCTTCTGGTTTATAGCAATGTAATGCAAACTTGATTAGAAAACCCCTATGTGAAAAAGCTTTGAAATGAATCCCAATAAAATGTCCAGAAACTATAGAGCTTCGTCAAACAATTGTCCAATATTACTATTATTTTTCTGGAAGTAAAAACTAAGGGAAAAAGGTACTTTTTATAAACCATATGTATATTGGTCACACTTTAACATGGAAATATAGAAATAAGGGAAATAATATTACTATACATTATAACCAAAATTTTAACATGTTTCTGTTAATGAACAATTCCCATACAGTTCCGATTTTACATTTACCATGAAATAAAATTAAATATTTAGAATATCCATGGCCGGCCCTGGGCATAGGCGACCCAGGCTGCCTAGGACGCCATCTGCAGGAGGAGGTGACGAATTGTGCTTTAATTTTGAACCCCATGAGGTAAATTCTCCATGTACAACATGTACAACTTTGGAACAGAAAGTGATAGAGACTTGCGGTCTTTTGTGTCGGAGGTCCTTCTACGTCTCCTACTTCTGATCCTACATCTGAAAATTTACTTCAGAAGTACAGGTTCCTCCTCCAATATAACTGTTGTGCACGCTTTATTGATTAGAGCCGGCCATAAGAATATCTATCCTGCTTCCATTAGAAATTATCATTTAATTAACAAACTTGCCACGCTATTACACTTTTTGTACAATGGCATTTCTTTTGTTTTACCAGGCGTTCGCAAAATCACACATTGAAGTTTGTAACACAGCTTAACATTTTGGCTTCTGTATCAGACTGCATGTGGTTAACCTTGAAGTTCCCCACAGCTCCACGCTGCTAACGTGAATAAATAAAGAGTGTACATAAGTATAAGTGTGATGTATGCGCTGCAGTTCAGGGACAGTCAGCTCGCCGCTCTCTGTCTTGACGCCGGTGATTGACAAGGCGCGCTCACGCGAGCGTACAACACACAGCATCACTGATCCATCTCTCTGACACCGACACACTCACACACTCACACATCAACACATGAATTATTCAAAAAGGCTCCAACTACACTCGACATGGTGTCTAATCTTTTACATACAGTAAATCACGCTGATGTTATCTCCTCCGCCCGCACTGGCAGACCATGAGGCAACGCTGCTATCAGGAGAAAGATATGAAGAATTATGGCTTTTTTACAAACCAACTGAGACCGCGCCATATCACTGTGAAGTTTTGGTAAATACTGGGACGAGATGACTTGAAGGTCCCCTTTTGATGTACACAGACGTTAATAGAACGGGGCTTGATAACCTCTTTGTCAACAATCAAACATGAAGCTTTAATTTTTGTGCCTCGGAGACATAGAGAGATGGAAACTATAGCTTGCTTGCCATCGTTTTTAGTTTTTTCTTTTCCTAATTTAGGGATGCTTACAATATACACTTTATAGTCCTTTGAGGTGCAAAGTATAAGATGTAGTAGTACGAAGAAAGTGGGTACGTAGATAAAAAAGGCAAAAATACAGGTGTTCTTCAAAGACCGGCCGCAATACTGTAAGATGTAGTGTTGACTTTTAAAACTGGATGAATTTTGGTCAAAGAAATCAGAGCATTGCTTGGATTGGATTTGACTTAGTAAATACTGTACACGCTGTGCCCAAA
This sequence comes from Neogobius melanostomus, assembly GCA_007210695.1. Classification (NCBI taxonomy): domain Eukaryota; kingdom Metazoa; phylum Chordata; class Actinopteri; order Gobiiformes; family Gobiidae; genus Neogobius; species Neogobius melanostomus. The sequence goes on from VHKM01000181.1 coordinate 9,106,999, forward strand.
TAATTATGGCTGGATGACCATAACAAACTGAATGACCATGTTTCATCATTCTATCAATGGATGAATTTGAGTGCAATCAATCATGGCATTGTCCCGTCATTGCCATTGAGGAAGAAAAAAATCCATTGAATGCATAAACTGATTATAATAATAATAATAATAAAATAATACTACATAAGTCTTATATAGCGCTTTTCAAGGAACTCAAAGATGCTTTACAAATGAGACAAACAAAGATGAAAGTGCTATTGTAGTTTGTAGGCGAGCTGAAACAAGTACGTTTTGAGCTGTTTTTTGTAGGTGGTCATTGAGTCCAAGTTTCTGATGTGGATCGGGAGTGAGTTCCAGTGGGTGGGGGCGGCGATGGCGAAGGCTCGGTCCCCAAGGTTCAGTGCGTTGATTTGGTGATGGGTTTGAGAAGGTTTAAAGGGACTAGATGCAAGTTGGACTAGATGCAAGTTGGTCATTATTCTCACTACTGCCACCTCAGGTCTTACGTGTAACTAAGTCTCTATAGTCTCTATATTAAGCTCTTGCATGATGGCAATTCGGACACAAATTAACAACTTTTTGAGTGACAGTGCAGGATTTTAGAGGCAGTTGTGGTGAATTATCCTGGAAAAATCCAGACTCACCGCTGTACCAGCGAGTGAGTCTGGTCACATACGCAAGCAAACAGAAAGCGGAGTAAACCAATCAGCGAAGGGCGGGCGTCTGTCGTTGATGCGGCGTTATTAGCGGTTTTGCGTTAATATTCGCACAGGATCATGAATCACGAAACTCACCTACTGTCGATGTGTTTTTGGTTCTTACTGTCGATTGGAGACACACTCTTTCTTTCTCTTTCATTCTGGTCTCACCAGGCTAGCGGTGAATAGGTCTGGGATCATTCTACACATTAGGACATTACTGGAACATGTAGGGGTAGGAAAATACTTCATTATAACGTTTTTAAACTCCATATAGTCCCTTTAAGTCGGCAGAGCAGAGGCGACGGGAGGGGCGGTGGCGCTGTAGGAGGTCTGTGAGGTATGGAGGGGCCAGGTTGTTGAGGGCTTTGTAATGGATGCTGGATAGATTATGAGCTGATCACTTTCTTTGGACACGTATCAAAATTGATATGTAATATGACAATCTATTTGCTTACTCAAAGATCGTCATGTTGAGTCAAAGTGCTAACATGTTAAATGTGCATAGAGGAAATATGAAATATACTAAAGTACAGTTGCAGGAGCAGCAAGGGCAATGGAGACTTCTAAAGTAGAAGGTAAGCGCTGCCAATTATAAATAGAGCCTTGTCAAACAAACTGCATTGGGACATTCTGCACTTGGGCCCAGTTTAGATGGGCAAGTGTCAGTACATCCCTAGAAGCAAGAAGACCATTCGTTGCTGTCAAAGCTTCTTAGGTGAAAGGTGAAACGTCTTCTAAACTAAAGCTCTTTTTTAACAAGCACATTTTGTTCAAATGTCTCTCGTCAAGTGATGTCTTTACCAATGTCTGTGCCCACCATTTTGGTTATCGCTTAAAGTGCCTCCCACTCCTGGCCCATAGTAGGAAGGACGGTATTGCATCTGCAGGTATCTATAGCGCTATTCCAGGTCCAAAAAGATGAGTGTAGCTCCACACATATCGGTGTCTGGAATTGCCGTCACCTCGCTTTTGCCTCCGTGCATGTGTGCCTATGAATACAGCTGTCAGAGCGTCAGCAGGCAGGAGTGTCTTTTTAACGCCGCGGATGAAACGCCGCAGTTTGACATGTACTTTCTCTCTCACGTGCAGACAGAACCCCCCCCATCCCGATAATGAACGTTGAAATGACTTCAGAAAACCCGCAACATCAACAACATGTCAGCTGCGCAATACCATCAAATACACAAAGTAAACAACTTGATCATTAACAAATAACGGAGTGAGCTTTTTTTCCGCGTTGTTTAAAAAGGTACGGATTTGCCTGTCAGCGCATCCCCCCCCCCCTTTTCTCTGCATGAAAAGCCTATTGTTGTGTTTTCAAAAGATAAATAATACACATAAAAAGAAGAGAACTGGGTCATAAAGTGACTCGAGAGAAAACAACGCTGAAATAGGTTTGATTTTTTATTTCTTTCGCTCATCACTTGTCATCTTTACAGTTGACCTAAAAATAAAACGCTCCTTGCTGTTTTGTCGATGGCTGGTTGTTGCTATTTCTTTCAATATTAATGTGTGGAGCCCCTTTTCCTTTTCTTAATTTTTGTTTTGTTTTTGTTTTGGGAGGGGGGTCAAATGAAGAAGAAACCAAGCCAAACAAACCCAAGATGGAGCCACTTCAAAATGTGTGGCAAACTTGACAGCATGATTATTTTTGTTTCATCTGTCAGTTAAGTCTCGTCAGTGATGTGAAACTCCCGTGGCGAGGCTCGGAGGGGGTCGATTTTTAGATTTTGAAAAGATCATCTGAAGTTTTTTTGTACTTTTGGAGGGTTGACGCAGTTTATTAAAGATTTATGAAGAAGGTAAATACACAAACTATAGCGCTAATCAAACAATTGGGTTTAATAGGTTGTGTGGTGAACTAACAAACAGTTGTACCTTTTCCACAGGTCTACACGTGTGGTCGAGTGTTTCCACCGGCCAGACCAAGATAGACAAGTGTCAGCCAGGGAGGTACAAGTTTTGGAGCCATCCTCAACCTTGGGCCAAAGCATGCTGAACAGGCTGCTGGCCTCTGATTGGCCAGAATAGAGCGGACCGCCCTCAAAAAAACAGGCAGGTTATACGAGATTTCATTTTTCAGATAATCATACAGCAATTGAAAAAGGTGCTGATGATAGCATTTAGCCGCTGTTAGCACAACTTTGCTGCTGTTAGCATAACATCTGCATGTAGCTTACTTTCATAGTTTGTCTTTTAGCTGCTTCTTTCTTCTACTTTTTGCCTTGGCACCTCTGAATAATTCCATAAACCTCACAAAACCTTCATCACGGTTCTGTTGTTCCTTCAGTTATGTCTATTCCAGTGTCCTGCGTTCATGGGAGTGCTGCAAACAACAACTACGTCGCATTTCTAATGGCAATAGAAGACGAGTAAAACAGGGCAAAGCCGTGTACTGCGCCCAAACAGTGAAGGGTTGAATCGTGCCAAGTCGAAAAAGAGCATTAGTGGAATACTTTTTTGTAGCTCTGTGCATTGTCCTAAAGAAAGTGTACACTTACCACGGGCACACAGTAGCTCGGAATGTCCATAGCATTCAGCATTAAGAGGTAGTATATGGAGTATGGTTACTCATTTTAAAGGCCATATTTTGAAGTGCTTGGTATTGTCTTGTCGCCCTATTGTCAGTAGTTACCACATAACAGATCCTCCGTGCCTTAATTTATTTTTCAAAATGTCTATGGGAAAAACTGAAAGAAATCTCTCTTCTGGAATTGGAGCAGATTTTGGGATGGACGGGACTACTGATAGTCGGACTAACCGATATGAAAAATGTAAGTACTTCTCACGTCGAAACAAACATGCGCGAGTGAAAAAGTGACAGGTAAAGCACTAAACGGTGTTAACGGAGTTAAGTTATTGGGTTTACTTTGCTCCTAAACGTTGACGACAAATTATTTGCTGTGAAGAGGGACCAGGCTCTCCTCGCTTTAAATATAGCTCTTTTTCTTGCCAATTCGAGTTTAGTCATCACTTCATTCACCTCTGAGCAAAATATTTGTTCTCTTTTCATTTCACAGCTTTGTTTCAGCGTGAGAAAAGTGAAACAACGCCATGAAACTAGACCACAAAAGCCACATAGTGCAAAAAGGGCGTACCAAATATCCTCTAGATATTTTTCATTTTGCTTAACATCAGCATTCTTGTCAATAAAGTTTATCTGTTACAAACCACTGCTGACATCACCATGGTGTCCACAGGAGGACATATGACCTCCAGCGCTGGTGTGTTATTTCGGTTGCTTCACAAGATTAGTTTTGGGTGTTAGTGCAAACTGGAGAATCTCCCCTAAACGTGTCTCTTCTGTTTAGTTTGACAGCTCACCTAAATATAAAAGCTAACATTTAGATCTTAGGTAAATCTTTATGCGTAGACGTGAGTTTGTGCGATGGCAATGTAGCTGGAGCTTTTTAGGCCACGGCTTTGCGGGTAATGCAAAGTGGCGTGACGGCCAGTGTTTATGTGTTGTGTGTGTTTGTTGATGATGCGCTCTGTCGGGGAAACCAGAGGGCACGGCATCATTGCGAGCGGAGCGCTGACCAAACCACAAGTGACACGCGCCGAGAAACAGCAGCGCTAGACTCTTTCAGACCTCTTTAGGACTGACTGCGGGCTTCAGAAGGGACTTAAGAGAAAGCATTGTTTACTGTTGTGTGGGAAGTAGAGCTCGGAGCACGGTCGGCCACACTGCTAACTTTCAGTGAGAGCTGCACAATCAATCCCAATTGAATCTGAATCGCCAACTGAATGGTTGCAATTAGCAAATCACTAATGTTTTCATCAGTTGGCGATATTAAAGAGGGGATGTTATGCTTTTTGCAGGTTATATAATGATGCCAAACACATCTTTATAACACTTTGTTGGTTAGAAAAGGCCATATTGACCTTAAACAGCTAAAACAACTTTCACTTCCTGATTTTCATGCTAAGTACAGCCAGGAAGATCCAAAGATTCCCCAAAGTTGGGCTAGCGGCTCAAAACACAGCTTTAGGTATGTTTTTAATGAGAGAACAACTATGTAACATGGTAACAAGCTCTAAAAAGTCGCAGTAACACTTTATTATTTATTTATTTATTGGTTTACTTGGTCGGGACAGTGCATGTTAATGAACATACAGTACATCGGTCTCATGCATGTAAACACGCCACAACGGATTGTAGCCATGGGCTAATTTCCATCCGCCGTCCCCCATGCGCACTCTCAAACACACTCACATTCATCCTGGCCTATTGTACATGTTTTAGTGGTAGGGGAAACCGGAGTACCCGGAGTAAACATACGCAGACATGGGGAGAACATGCAAACTCCACACAGAACGGCCCCGTCTAGGTGGGAATCGAACCCGGACCTTCTAGCTGTGAAGCATGAGCTCTAACCGCTGTGCCACCGTGCCGTATAACTACAGTGGTCCCTCGCTATAATGCGTTTTCACCTTTCGCGGCCTCGCTCTTTCGCAGATTTATTTTTAGCACAATTGTGTATGCCTTTATACAGCGTATGAACGCCATACGCGCATTGTATTCTGCGTCCTGATTGGCTAGTCGTAGAGTGAGCGTCTCTCGTTGCATAGAGGATCTTTGTGTGTCCCGCCAACACGGCAGCGCACACACTACACACAGAGTCACAGCAGCACAGGCCGGGCATGAGCGGGTCCAACTCCGTGTTCACTTTCTCTGAACTTTTCCGCAAAAATAAACACCGCTAGCTTGTGGCGCTCGCCTGAGCTAAACACTCGCCTTCTGAAGCCTGAAACTGCTACGATAGAACTTTGGTCGTAGCTACGATTGTCTCTTAGTTTGAACAATCGCACAGCGGAGACGAGAGCAGCTCACGGTGTTACCATCCCCACGTCTGTAATGTGACATCTAAAAATCTTATTAGACAAATAAAATGAGCATGAACAATTCATTAATTAAGTGTTACTAACATTTAATAACTATTTGAATGAATAAGTGAAGTATGTGAAGAACTATTCATTATGAGTTTGACATTAACTGTAGTAGTTAAGTAGTAAGTGTTAGTCACACGTAACCAATGAATTGTTCATGATGAACTAAGTGTTTATTTATCATTAATTAAGGCTAAATAAGGTGTAGTCATTATAAAGTGTCACCAAACTATGAATGATGCGTAAGCAATTCAACGCCTTTTGTTTTCATTTTAAATCTTGAAATAACATGGCGAAAGTATTCACATTCTAAGCCTGTTGGTGTCTGCATTGTGGGTGTAACCCGCCCAAAGCCCAAAGTTGCTTGAGTGGCTGCTTGTGCCTGAATTTGATAGGGGGGAAAAGGCTTCATTTCATGTTTTCTTATCTCGCCTTTGACTTTTTTTGCCATCATGTTTTGGCAATTACCATTTCCGCTCCAAAAACATCTTGATGAAATTGAAACCCATGCTACGAGTATACATATTTTCCTCCCATGGTGCACTTCAGTCTCTCCCCTCCCTTGCTCTTAGAGGCGGCCCGTAATGGCAGTCCTCTGTCGTCCATGTTATAAATATCAATAGCATGGCCCAGCCAGTTCTGAGGCAATTTCACCTGAGCGGACCACTTTCCCCCGCGTGCGCAAATAAAAATGAAACCTGTGACACCCTTGCCAATCATTTTTAATATATACAATTTACATTTTTGAACACTTTTTTATGAATACATTTCCTCTGTTACCTGCCGCGTTCATAGATACTCCTTTACTTACTTATCTCTCGCTTGGAAAATTTGAATTAAAAATATGGTGTAACGCGCCTGAACTGCCTTTCTATTCGTGGTCCTCAATGTCCTGTAAAGAGCCGTCAATCTTTGAAAAAATATATACCGGTAGATTTTTTAACGCAAACACTCCATATCTTTGATTCGTGGCAGTTCGCATTTCCATCTGATATTTCTGATCCATAAACATGAGAACGGCAGCATCCCGCACTCTTTGTCACATCTCCAAATCAATATTCATAATGACACAGAAAGTAGGCTTCCTTTTGTTGAGACTGTAAAAGTAGCTTACATATTATGCCCTCACAAGTGATTTCCTTTTACATATATGTAGAACGGTCCCCTTCATCTTTAGACCCCCCTGTGCGGTTTGGAAAATTCATAATAAATAAACATTAGTGGTGTAGATACAGTATTCCTACGGTATCAGCAAATGCGGAAGGGGGAAAAGTGCCAGAATCCCATTCAGCAATTTATCGCTAACCTTTAATTTCCCGTGTTGGCCAAGTGAGAATTGCAACGGACATGTGCTAAGGCCTTATTATGAGAACTACACTTGTTGACATGCATATTTATCATCCCTTGCTTTGATTTATCATTGCTTTCTACATATCTTATGAATAACGACACGCACTCCTCGGCTGTTTACATATGCAAGCTTGATACGGGTTTACTTTGGATAATGAGAGCTCTATTTACATATTGCTTCTCTTACCATCCCCCAATAGTAATTGTCACTCTCCAATCACTCAAAATGTAGATCTCTTTTTTTATGTTTTTTCTTTTTGTCTTTTCGTGTCCCCATAGCCACTGTTTCTCTAGATAAATTTAAAATGTAAGATATTGCGAATGAATAAAGCATCCCGTCTGAAACACGCGCATTGGTGACACCTTATTAACTGCATGTCACAGCCACATGGCAGCTGCAACCCACACAGACACCCATACACAGGCCACTTCTCATTAGGCTATATTGTGTTAGCGACTTACATTGTATGAGTGGAGACGAGGTGATTGTGGATAGACATTTTGACATGTAAGTTAGCGGAACATAGACCAACGGGGTCATGGTTCAAGATTTGAAGGCTCAAAGTTGTTGCCAATTATCCTCCGGGCAAAAGGGGGGGCTACAACTGATGGTACAACGTCCTCATTTAAAAGGACTGGTTTACAGAGAGGCTTCTGAGAATTTGTTGTTAGATCCGAATATGCCATGCACTAATGAATTGTGCTTTGAGCATAAAGTGGCTCAAGATTTATTTTTTTAATGTGTGATTTTCAAACAATTAATAAAGGTAAAGAAACCTGGAGCTTCAAATGTTTACATTGGCTCTGGGGTGATCGGTATTAGCATTAGCATGGCCATTGTCTTGCTTATCTCAGTTCATCGTAATAGGTAGTCAGCAGGTTGAAACTAGATTTAGTATAAACAGCTGACGAGGGCATATGGCATGTCTGAGCGTTCAGGAGATATCCATAAATCCAGTTTGTAGACCAGGGATTTTTCAGATCTGAAGAAGCTTTTGGGTGAGAGATAAAAAGTGTTTTTGTTGCTACAAAAGCATCTACAAATGTTGCTTTAGCCAGTCAATCTATGTAGAGGGTCAAGTCTCCCAAATGGCGAGTCAAACGCTGAACCGCTGTAGTTGAATTTATTTTCAACCTGCAACCTCAACCCAAAAGTTGGTCGGAAACCCATTTTTAGTGGGTCACAAGTTTTCCAGAAAACATTTTTCAAAATGTATCTTCTGAAAAAGAGGAACCCTAACCCTAACCAGAGTCTGTTAAAAGGACTGTTCTCGAGGTGTTTTGCTTGTTTATTTGTTGTTTTTTTCTAAAGGTTATTCAATGACTTGTGAAGAAAATACAATAGCATGGCCATAGTTATTATACATAACAAAGATACTAAGTTACGATTACTTGATTGCACATTTTCCTGTCTTTCTTGCACCCCTCTGAGAGCTGCTATAACAAGTAAGGTAAAAGTGGGTCCCAAAGCCATACCAGTTGAGCCTATACATTTCATTGTAGGAGATATGATATAATAAACTGCAATAATTATACTATTTTGTACAATACGAAAACATACATTGCTTTTTCATTATTTATTCCTTTCTGGTTGTTGCTAATCCACATTTTACAACATTTTACAGATAAAGTAAATTTGTTTGGACAAGTCTGTACATAGTTTAATAGTTGGAATAGTGGAGTTCATACAGACACAGAACCCAATCATTGACATAGCTCCTTGAGTGTGTCTGTTATCTTACCTCTGACAATGAGCCCGGCAAAGTTAGACACCCCTGAGCCGCGCTCGGACTGGGTCACGCAGCGGTACAGGTCCTGGTCCTGGCTGCTCACTTCGTTCAGGTGGAAGGAGGCGGCGAAACGTCTGTGGTTTATATTCTTGGTTTGAGCCACCGGGATATCCTCGCCATTCCTCCTCTGTAATAAATTTACAAATTTAAATTTAACAGACAGATGGACTGATCAGACGCCTTAAAGGGAGGAAGGGGGGGAGGGTTAAGAGCCTTGCTCAAGGTCACAAGGCAACATTAGACCACACATTGCCGTCTAAGCCACACACGCTTTAGTTGATGACAGCAGGTCTGAAGGTCAGGACTACAATAGAGCTATAATGAAATCGGCAGCTATTAGCCTCTTAATTATGTTAGCAGGGAGGCTGTATGGCCCGCGGCGAACTCTGGGCGCACATAAGACTGACTGAGTGCAATTTGTCAAGAGGCAGAACAGACTTGGGGGTTTTGGTTTATGTGCAAGTCACGGTTAAAACTAAATTCATTTTCTTAGATTTCTATTATTTTCTAAACTTGAACATACACTATTCTGTGCTTGAGCTATTTGCATTTCTTGTTTGGAACATAAACAAATAAATTCTAAATGTAGCATATTATTGAACAGTTTTAAGAATAACCTACAGCACTTTTTCAGACACTCACAGTCTAAATTGACACAGAAAAAATAAATATACAACAACAGTATGCAAAGTTAACAGATAGGATGGAATCACTGAAGTTTGTGATAGAGAGGCTAACATCTCTGCTAAAAATTGTTCAACAATTTTGGGGGATAAACCTCTCATACTTTTGGCTTCCTTTGGGTCTGTCCATGTTTAGAAGTTAACTTAACACATATATAAATATATATATTGTGTGTGTGTGTGTGTGTGTGTGTGTGTGTGTGTGTGTGTGTGTGTGTGTGTGTGTGTGTGTGTGTGTGTGTGTGGTGTGTGTGTGTGTGTGTGTGTGTGTGTGTGTGTGTGTGTGTGTATATATGCATGTGTGTATGGATGTATGATGCGGGGCGTATTGTTTTAAATGTTATTTGTGATACCTTTCGGTATGAAAAGCGCTTTATAAATAAAGATTGATTGATTGATGGTTTGGTCCATAAAGTCACAGAAATCCCATTAGCTATAGTATCTGTGCCTGTTCCTGCAAAGGCGCACTTCAGTTAGCTAAAGTCTTCCTGGACCTGTTTGAATTGAACGTTTGTGTCTCCATACAAATGAATGAAGCCAGTCTCTTTGTTAAAGTATGGTGAGGTCATTTATGTGGTTTCGCTAACATTAATACATTATAAGAGGAGGTTTAGTGGCATTTGGATGTGAATGCGACCCCACAAAAAGCAGAAACAAGGGAATATGGTTTAAGTAAGTAAGTAAGTAAGTGCTTTATTGTCATTGTACAAGCGTACAACAAAATAGTGTTCAGGTGTTAGTCCTGAGCTGAGTTTAGCTTTAGCATTAAGCTCAGAGGCCACTTTTTTTACGCTAATTCCTATAAAGTAAAATCTCAAAAGATCTGTACATTCATTACTGATTTCTAAAATTACTAAATGTGGTCTATGGGTTGACAACAGCTGAAAACATCTGGATCATTCAGAATGTGTGATGTTTGATGGCTAATGCTAACGGCTATAGGAAAAATACTAGGACTAGCCGGCTTGTCCTAGTATTTTACATACGTATGTTCACTAACGTTACTAACGTATGTTCACATACGTTAGGATTGAACGCTGCTTCTCCTTTTTATTTCTATGATTTGGTTCAGTTTTAGACCTGGTTTTGCCCTAGTTTAGAGTTGATTCACCTCATGTTCTTACCTGGTAGAGCCCTGTCTAGATCTATGGAAACACTCGTCTATCGTATGGATGGGGGTAGCACTCGTACCTGTAGCCAGAGCTTGTTGTTGGTGGTGTCTCGTCCCGTGGCGATGCACTGAAAGGTGGCATTCTGCCCGGCGTTCACCTCCACGTCCCCCAGGCGCAGGAAGTGAGGCGATTTATCTGTGCAGATACGAGACAGGCGCGGGGAGGAAATTAGTACCAAGACTTTCACACAGGAAGGTGGCAGGCACTGAATACATTTAAATGTTTAAGCCTTGTACAGCTTAAAACACACCGATGTCCAGACAAAAAGTCAGTTTGCAATTATGCAGATTTACTAAGCCTCTGAAATATGTTCAGTATAGCCACAGAAAATCAAATAAAAGTACGGTCAGGTGAAATCAAAGCTTGACCTCAGCATTGCTTTCAGCGTGTGGCAATGACACAACTCTGCTGCTAAATGGCAAAGAAATCAGACATTTGAGCCGAAACATTCAGGAGGATATTTTCATCCTGCTTTGGTGATTGCAATCATAGTTAGCTGCTGAAAACCGACACACAAACTACTCATGCAAATGGCCTTTAACACTCACACAAACACAAACACACACACCCTGTCCAAACGGCGTGTCCAAAATGCAGCTGGGGGTATGAATGCTTCCACTGTGGAGAGGACTGCCTTACGAGGACTCTGGCCTCCCTACATAGCGCTCACATGTATTTGCTTTTACATAGGCTAGAATTGAGCATGAGATTGTTCCAAGCTCTCGCACATCCCGATATGAAGTGCTTTATAGAATTAAAACAACAAGAAAAAATAACAACCTCTTATTTTTCTCTGCAGTGTTATGTGGTCAGTGCGCCTACTAGATATTATGGATTAATTTCCCCAAAGTTAAAACGGCGCTGACCTATTAAACGCTACGTATAACAGTGTAGTAAGCTGAAACCCGCACTCGGCAGTATTTCAAGCTCATTAAAATCTTGTATTTGCTTCATAAAAAGGTCATCGCTGTGATATTAGAATTTGCCCTTCTCGTTCCTGTACAAATTAAATTGCACGGTTTTGATTTTTCCCCCATTAAGACACGTGACGGGGCCTTTTCTGAACGCCATTTGTTGACGAGAAAACGTCTCGGAGACCTGCTCATTTGGACGTATCGACAACTTCTGACATAACAAGTGTAACGTAGCAATGCCTCAAACGACGGTACAAGTGGAAACGCGCCGGCCGTTTATTTCTATGACTGATAATCGATACGCTCTAATAGGAAAGAGAAATGTCCCGCGGGCTTTCTGATGTGCTGTGTCGACCAAATACAGATGTAATTGCTACTTCTTTTTACAGGAGGGCTCTAGGTAGAACAATCCGCTTATGTTTCCTACATTAAGGTGGACACATGCATAGTTTGGGCGTTTAGATCATCTCTTGGGCACTCCCTTATTGACGTTTTGAGTTATTTTAAATTTAAATAAGTGTGTGTATGTGTACAAAAGACACTTGATGAGTCAGGACTGCTCTTTTAGGCATCTCATAGGTTGCTAGGAGAGCCCCCCCGCTGGCATTACTGGAAAACTACCCATCGTAAACACAAAATACAAGCTACCAAAACAGCTTGCTAACAAATCGATGGCTTTGTGATAAAACACATTGTGAGTACAGAACTGCTCAGGGCGGGTTCTGTGATAGTTTTTGGGCTTTGGAAATGTGCGGTACGTCCCCGGTTCCATCTATCATTCAACAAACTCCAGGAAATACAGAAAATGGCCAAAGTAAACAGGATTACTCAAACTTTGGTGAATGAAGCATAATACTACTCTGGTTATTTTGTCTTTTGACGATATTGCCTGATGTGTCCTCTTGACGCGGACACTTGTTTAAAGCGTCTAGCGTGACTGGAGGGCTCTAGCGGCGAGGGAAACTCTGAAGGGGACCTGGAACGTAGGGAGAATTTAAAATGGATGGCAGCCCTTATCTCTCAGACAAGACAGCTAGTGTTCTGCCAGTGTATGTGTTTGGATGTGGGGGCGCAGGAGAAGGGTAGAAACTGCTGAGTGGTCCGAATCGTCTCCACTCATGATTGCTCTAATACTGGCTCATTTCAAGCTTCACTTTCTTCCATCCTTTCTCCCTCTCCTCTGCTTGTGATATGTCTCTCTCTCTCTCTCTTTCTTTCTTCTTTTCTTTTCATTTTCACCGTTTCCCGCACCGTATTTGCCCGTCTCTCCCGTGTCACCTTCCCACTTATCTGCCCGCTCGGCTGCGACCGAAAACCATCCCGGGTACAGTCTAATTAGCGGCCAAAACTATCAGCGGTTTATTCAGCGGGCTATGGATAATTGCTGCTGAGCTAACGACTCACCGCATGGGTAGCTGAGCACCTGAATGTCGTCCACGGCGATGAAGCCCACTTTGCTGTCCGAGACCTCCGCTTCGAAGATGACCTGGAGAGAAACGGAGAGGATTCGTGAGCAAACAGCCTGACAAATATTAGCTGCAAAATGTTAGCAGAGCAGCCCCTTGCTATCAGTGGAGTACAGTATTTTGTCAGTTCATTATTAGCCAATACCCTCCGAGTCAGCATTAAATCTCTAGACTGAAAGTTAATTTAAGCATGGGAAAGAATTGTTTCATGCTCGGTCTGCACACATCAAATAACAGTAGCACCTAAATACAAAGCAATATTGTGACCATTCATCAACATCCATTCACACTTGCAAACCTACAGGCAAAGGCAGGGGCTGTGTCTTGCCCAAGGACACATCGGCACAATGGAAAATGAAGAAAAAACAAGGCACTTTTCTTGTAGCAAAAGTTCAAAAAGCCATGAGGCTTTTTTTCAATGTCTTCCTTCTGGCTTGTTTTTTCTTTCCAAAGAAAGCCCTCAATAGATAACAATTAGACCTAAACATCTGGACAATTCTTGAGACTATCATAAATAATGTGAAGACAAGTCAAGGCTTTAGCATGCAGGTCTTAATTCATGCTTAAGATATTGAAATAAATCCTGTTCAATTACACATATCTTTGGTTCAACAAATGCCAGAACAAAAAGAGAGATGAAAGTTGATGGATGATTAATGCATAACAGCGTTCACTCTTTTCCCCCCTTTAGCGCTGTAAATCATTTTCCTCAGGAGTGTCCAAACTTTGAGATAATGAAGCGTATGCCGCACTCAAACTGGGTGAATTTAATAGAGGTTTGAACTGTTCCCCACGCATTCATTTAAGCTTGGATCTCTAAGGCCAGCTCTGTCTCACATAGGGCTGTCACGATATCGACTCGTCTTTCAATGAATGATAGATTAAAAAGTACATTTTGGGGTCCAATATTTATCGCCAGTACATTTATTTGCATTTTTCCTTAAAGGAGCTATATCATGCAAAATCGACTTTTTGGAGCTTTTAATCATGTTGTTATGCTATTTCCTTATCAAAAACACCCCCAGAGCGGTTTTTGGCTTCATTCACGCAGTTCTAAGTAATCCTCCTGAATCCTGCTCTCTGAGCAGCTGTTCCGCCCTCTCCTGGTAAACGACTGAGTTGTTCAGTTGTGTCGTCACAAAGGAACGGAAGTGCTCTACGTCTGTAATGTAATGCCTTACAGCCTGATTTTAATTTATAAAACAGCTTTTTCATTATTTTTGTTGTAAGAGAGAAATTAAAAAAAAAAAAAAAAAGGAACTCTCCGACGCGTCTCTGCTGTCCGAGGAGAGTAAAGAAACGCACTCTCGGAGGATCCGATCAGAAGTCATGTTTGTGAATACGGAGCTCTTTCTAACCTACTCTGGACACACCTGTTCTTTTTCTTACCCAACGATAATGTCACGGATGCACGTTTGGTATTATTATATTAGATCCATGGTTTGGCTACGAGAGGACTATTCAACCTTCCTAAAGAAGAGTGCACTCGCCAGAAGTTGGACTTTCTTTCTGGGATTCAGCTAGCTACTATATCAACCAACCTGATGGATGCTTGGTGAACCTTGGCCAGAATCAAAGTCGATTAACTTTTATAACCAACACAAGTGCCATAACGTAAACACCCGATGATGGGGAGGCCAGGCTGAGCGGCAAGTCAATCAAAACGCGTGTTAGCGTGTGTGTTAGCCATTTATGAAACTGTGTTGCACATGTCGACTCCTTATAACTGCATTATGTGAAGTAACTTCACTTTTTGCAGCGATATTTATATTTATAATACTGTGAATGTGGAATGAGCGGAGAGAGGGGCGGAGTTAACTGAATCGAAGCGTCTTGTCTTCCGGGTTTGAAAAATACCCCCAGAAAATACTTATGTTTCTCTCAAAAATGAGTACTCCATAGTGATAGAGGTACAATATATCATATAAATGCCTATACTTTACTTTGGAATAACTAAAATAGCATGATTTTTTTTTACCCAAATATTTTGTAGTTTACAAACAGAGCATTACTGTCATTTTTAAGCTTTAGAGTTATTTTACGTTGCATTATAAGGTCTTCAATAATATTGTTTATCGCAATAGTTTTTCAAAATAAAATGTTGAGGTTTTAAAGTGATAGTCTTTAAGTTTAAATGCTTTACAAATTCAATAGATTGTGTAAAACTGACCACCTGGGCCTGAAATTTGACCTAACATAAGTAACACTAAACAATAGGGCTGCAACTAACGATTATTTTGTAATCGATTAATCTAACGATTATTTTTACGATTAATCGAATAATCGCTTGGCTGTGAATTGGGTAGAACATTTTTATTTTTTATTTATTTTTATCACAAAAAGCTAAAGTGGCACCACTTGAGGACGTATTGATGGCGTAAACTTAAAGTAAATGTTTGTAGGAGGCTCTTGATGCTAATTCTGCCTCTGATTGGATGAGACACAGACAGATATTCATGAAATGTACAATGTACAAAACACTACAGACCCTAACCAGAAAAACAAAGTAGGTTTTCATCAAAAATACTACATTTTCATGTTATTTTTGCTCTATTTGAGTCTGTGTGAACCAGAAAACGATTAATCGATTACTAAAATAGTTGTCGACTATTTCAATAATCGATTAGTTGTTTCAGCCCTACTAAACAATCATATTTTTTTCTAAAGTCCCTCCCTTTGCTGATTTCAGCACCTACTCAGAATCCCCAGGATACAACATGGACCAATGAGATATGCTTTTCCTGTAAATCAACCTGGCAGGTCCAATTAGGAAGGAGGGGGAGGGAGCTTGATCGTTTACTTTTGAAAATTCTGTTCCTGCTCTCCTCATTTTCCAAATTAGTAGTGGCTTTCTGGTTAAAGAGGGGAGGAATTTGATTGTTTACTATCAAATTTCACTTTACTGTTTGTCTCCTCAATTTGCAAACTTACAGACACTTTAAGCGTGTAGAATTGCTAAACTTGCCGTAATGGGCACCTCTGAACATATACTGTAGACACATCTCTCTGTGATTTACAAGAGGTAAAATGAACGACATCGTAAACTGAACTGACCCAACAGATGCCCTTTCTGTCAGGCATCTTTCTATCTCTCTCAGGCTTGAAACTAGCGCATATTTTGTTCATCTTTTCCTTGTCCCGTGGAGGCTGAACCCACACCTCCAACACCAAAGACCCGAGAAGCAGCCACAAACAGGGAGGCCCTGTGCTCGTCTTTGAATGAAATACTTTTCCGTAGCCTGTGGGAAACTACCTCTTGTGCGCTGAGAATGAACAAGGTGCGTGTCTTCCGTGTTTTGCAGCTGTTGCTACGCCTCGCTTTCTCTGAGAAAAAGAAAAAAAGGGCTCAACAGGTGAAAATCCGCCGGGGAAACGGAGGAGGGAGTAATTCAAAAGTAATGGCGGCGCTTTGTCTTGGGTAGCGGGCTCTTCTCGATGTAAATGGACTTTTATATCTAACCATCAGCACTTCTGCAGTCTTATGTTAGCAGTCTTTACCCGTCATCTCTATCCAAACACTCCCTCCGTCTGTGGCTTATGGTCTTTGTTTTCTAAGCGTGTTTGCTCAGAGGAGTGCTGTAATGAAGAGCGGGGAGGAAGGGAGAAGAAAGAAGGGGGGAGCGCGGGTCGGGGGTGGGGGTTGAGCGTGAGGCGCTGTGACAGAAAGGTATAAGAGGGAGCGCAGTTGTTGTCATTCATCACCTGCGAAAAGAAATCTGCCGCCGACTGTTTACCCGTAGCTTACCCGTCCCGAGCGCGCCGCAGCTCCCCCTCCCCTCGCTCCGCCAATCTATCCCGCCTTCCTCCCGTCATCTTTCACGCTTAGCTCACAGCGGCGCACCACCCAAAGACATCAGTTGACTTTTAATACCTTCATCTTGCCCCAGTCTATCAGCCTGACTCCCCGGTGTTTGATATCGTTTCGGAAAGATAACTTTGTTTTGTCGGTTATCCTATAGCCTGCATATGAGAAGGAGATTCTTTCGCACAATAAAGTTGCCCGGTTCACCTTTTGGGCCAACGAGAATGGGCGCAAACTCTCTCTTGATAAACTGAATTTCTCCGAGAACTCCTTTGCGGTATGAAATGCTGCAGCAAATTGGTTTCAAGTTATTCAAATGGTGGTACTTTTAAAGCATGTATGCACAAGTTGGTCAAGCGTCACTCAAATATAAAATAGAACGGCAGCCCACGCCAATAACGAGTGGCGTGGGGATTTGCCTGCTTTACTGTGACATGAGTGGGCATAGAGTCTATTTATGTTCTTGCAATACAGTAAAACATTTATTTGCTCCATTGAGTACACTGCAAAAGTGACAAAACTTGACCGCTGCGTGCCGTCTTCATCGATTATGAATTGTGGCCATACCGCCTTTGCTCTGCCCGATCCCGTCAGATCTTGGAAGCTAAGCAGGGAAGGGCCTGGCCGGTACTTGGATGGGAGACCGTTTGGTAACACCAGGAAGCCTAGCGAATGTAGTGAGAGAGTGAGTGGCTGGTGGTGGTCGGAGGGGCCGATGGCGCAGACTGGTTGCCTCGCTTGCGTCAGTCTACCCCAGGGCAGCTGTGGCTACAATAGTAGCTTACCACCACCAAGTATGGAGTGAATGAATAATGCCATGTAAAGCATCTTTGAGTGTCCAGAAAAGCGCTATATAAAACCGATGCATTATTATGAATCATTTTGACTAATTGCGAATCCAAAAGTAGCAGCTTTTCAGTCTGAAAGTAGTAAAATGTAAATTAATGCATAAAATGAGCTCATAAATATTTTCAGACCATTCTTAAGTAAAAGCTCGATATGGCAGCCATATACATTTCTTCTCTGTTAGTAAAATTATGCAACAATACAATAGAATATCAAAAAATAAGTTAACCTTTTAGCTCCCACCTGAACCGAGCACATTTTCTCCTGTTTGACATTACCCAAATCTAAAAGCTTCTTGAAAAAAGCGACAAAACGAGATGAAACCGAGGATGAAAACGCTACAAAAAAGCGACAAAACCGGACAAAAAAGCGATGAAAAAACAAACATCGAAAAAGTGCCGACAACACGGCAACAATGCAGGGGAAAAGGTCCGTTTAGATCAGGTTTGTACAGTAGATCTTAGCTTGGAATTTCTCCAGTTTGGCATTACCCACTTGGTTAAGGTGGGGGTTATTGAAAATCCATAGTGGCCCATTCCACTGCTCTCAAACAACAAAACATGGGGATAATGACTGCGTCCCTGAACCCACTGTACACTATCTCCATTGATGTTGTTGGCATGATAACTTTACCCTGCACTCACCCGCTTCCTGTCCATCAAGCAAACCCGCGCGGCGTGATGTATTGCTCGCAGATTAACAGTGCATACATCATTGAAACCTCTCCCAGATATTAATCCCAGACCAGTGCGGGCCCATCTCATTTGTACTTGTAACATTTGCATGCGGCGCGATCTGAAGCTGGTCACCTCAGCACTAAGGCGCCATGGATCACCGCACTGTCAGACTCTTACTCATCTCGTAAAAGTGAAGCGTGGCAGTCTGTGCTTTTTTTCTTGGGCAAACAGCGTGGACAGTTCATCCGTCTGAAAGAAGGACAGCCCACGGTCGCCTTATCAGTCACGGCAAATATCACGGCAATGTGTAAAGGTACACGCCCGGAATATATTCAAATCTATAGAAGACGTCCCCCCGGCGGAGTGCGGTAAGTTATTAAAAGTGTAATAATGTTTGCATTCAAAGGCAGACTTCATTTCTTTTTGAGTATCAGTCCTGCGGTTGCCATAGCAATTCATCAACTTTCTTGTTTAGCAAGCTTTACGACAAATACCAGGGACGCCGATACTTGGGCACAGTTTAGAGTTTAGATCCCAATAACGATAACCAGCCCGATTCCACGTGTGAATGAAAACTACAGGCAGGCGAGTAAAAGCACGCTAACAAATGTGTCATTGCGTTGCTCAATTTTCCCGAAGTTCTTCTTCCACTTAAAAGATGAAGTGAAGGCATCAAAATCTTTTTTTTTTTTCTTCTCTCTGTCGCCACGGCTGTAGTTCGAGCGATAGCATTAGTCTTACACAGTTAAAGTTCATTTATAATTAGTTGTGGTCCAAACACATTCTTAAAGGTGCATTATCAACTTTTTATGTGAAAAAAAAAAGTTGACATTTGTGTGCATTTCACTTGCAGTGACTTAGTGGCTGTATGAGTGGTCAGCATGGCGCCTTTACTTTCCATCACAGTGTTCTCTAGGACGCTCCAGGATCAATTGTTTTCACAGCTGACGGGGCCTCTCATCAGAAAACCTGCAAAACAATTGATCCTGGAGCGTTGTAGAGGCCACTGCGATGGAAAATAAAAGCACCATGCTAACCATTCATACAGCCGCTGGGTCACCACAGGCTCAAATACGCACACATATCTACTTTTTTTCCACATAAAAAGTTGCATAATGTAGCTTTAAGCTTCCTAACACATTTCTCACATCTCAAATCTTGACAGGGATGAGCATATATGGACGTTTCACAACTTTGGGTCTCTTTTCATGGTCACTGTCACAGAAATGCGAGAAAACTAACCTGCAAGCTCATGAAATTGATACAAATGCTTTATAATTAGATGCAGAGTCTTTTTTTCCCGCCACAATTGTCCGAGTTTACAACATAATGGAGGAGACTACTTGAAAAAATATCTGGTAAAGGGCCTTTAAGAGCTGCGGCTCAGCTGGAATGGTTCCGTAAATTGGTTTAAGATCTTTCTAATACACTAAATGAAAGGTCTGTGGTATCAGCATAAAACCCTGTATAATGTCAAAGGTAAAATGTAGGAAGTAAGGATTATTATTAGATCATGTCTTCATTAACAGATATGCACGTCTAATTTAATTCAAGTGTGCGCATGCATACATCTGCCTGCGTCGATCCTTCCCCCGTCTCATTATGACTCTGGCTAAAGTGCAAATACAGAAACATGTTCAAACAAGAAAAAATAGCTTCATAACCTGTGATCCAATAACCTGTTGGCTCCCGTAAAGTCTGCATAAGCCTCGGCAAACCTCACTGATTATGTTTCATTAAAACATGTTGACACACAACTATTCTGTCGTCGTCATGGATGGTGTGTGTGTGTGTGTGTGTGTGTGTGTGTGTGTGTGTGTGTGTGTGTGCGGTGGGGTCTAGTTCCAGATGCGGCTCGGTGAAGGATGCCCCCCCTGTGCCGTCATATTACCGCGTCCCCGGGGCTGGATCTGTTAACACGATCCCCAAATGTGAGCGAGCGGAGGAGCCTGTGAGGACAAGCCGAGCACCCACAACATGGAACGCATCTGTCAACACCAGTGACAACAGTGGGAGAGGGAAGTCTATAATTATACATGTGGAAACTGCACTTAAACACTTAGCCACTACAATAGCTTCAGACTTACTGTATGTTAAAAAGAAATGATGGAATATAAATGGCAGAGTTAAATACTTTGCTCAAATGGGATAATTACACGTTACAAAATGACTTTTCCCCTTTTCATTACAGTCTTTTTGCCCAACTCAACATTTGTACAGGCTTGGGAGTAGCTTGAAAAACCACACACTTGACCTTAAATTGAAAAAAATCTTGAAATGTCTACAATGGGTTCACTTTCCTTCCACTTTCAAGCTGAATTCATTTAAATCAGAGTTCTAACTCTACACTTGTGTGCAGAACTGCTCATCGATTCACCTCATTGTCCAGCATGGGCCACACGCAGTCTGCCCATGTCTTTCCTCTGTGCCTTTTATCCTTATAATCACCTCCTGAGACCCAGTGACCACCAATAAATCACCCGCTCTCCTAGCCGCATGGGCTTGTGTGTGTGTGTGTTGCCTCATTGTATTCCCATAACAACGCATTAACATGCTTAACATGCATTCCCCCCCTGGTTTAGCGTTACCTGATATTCATTGGGCCAAAACGTGGAGACGGCGAGCTCTGCCTTCAGCCAGCCTTTACCTGAGGACACAACGGAAAAGTCAATGCAATAAAAAGCCACCGTGAGACCTGTGAGTATGAGTGGTTGTGGCCTCAAGAGCCGCTTGTACCAGTGTAGGAAGTCACGTTCCATATGGGGTTCGCCAGAGGACCCTTGTTCACCTACAGAGGCACAAGAAACACTTTTAAGAACTTAGGGGCAAAGGAACGATGACATTTAAATATTTTTTACAGATTCAGTAGGTACCTTGTCTCTGTATTTGTTCTTGTTCTTGTTCTGCACTGTCTATACTTATGTTTATATGGCTCGAAATAAAATATTAAATTCAATTCAACTTATTCCCGTGATAGAAAACTTCCAATCTTACAGTTTAATGTGTATTTAATGTTTATTAGGCTTGCACTATAACAATTCTAGATATTTGCTATCCAGGAGGTGTCCATGTTGCAAAGAATACTTTTTCTTGTTAAATGTATGAAATGAAAGTATGTACTGTAATAAAATCAACACTTTACTTGACATCACTTTTTACAGTTTGGGAGGACTATTGACCATTGAAAAGATAGAAGTTTGTTTTGAATCTCTAGTGCGCTAGTGATATCTATGGATAAATACAGCAGGATATTGGACATTGAATTACTAAGAGAAATGAGAAATTTCGTTTAGTCAATACCAAAATGTGTTTTGCCCTTTAGCACATTTGTAAGGCTCACATCTGTTAAAAAAGGGGAAAAATCTTTCTTACAATGCCTATCTGAGTATAAAACCATTTTATTAAAAGTGAACTAGCAACCAATTGTTACCAATTTAACCCTATCATTGTGAAGTATTGGGGTGTTAGGAATGAGTTTTGGATTGGACATCTAATGTAGATGCTTCCTTTACATTGTGAGTAAACCAAAGAAAAACAGGTAAAGACCTTTAAAGTGTCAACAAAGAATCAAAACACAGGGTTTCAGGCAGCAGCAAGTCAAATGTAATGCTTTTATGCCAATTTAAATGCCTAAATACTACATTTTAATGCCACAAATGATTTAAAAAAAACTCAGCATATTTAATTTCAAACATTCAGACCACAACAAAGGAATGAGAGCAAATTTTGATGTTTAAAGGTCCTATATCATGCAAAATCGACTTTTTGGAGTTTTTAGCCATGTTGTTATGCTATTTCCTTATCAAAAACACCCCCAGAGCGGTTTTTGGCTTCATTCACGCAGTTCTAAGTAATCCTCCTGAATCCTGCTCTCTGAGCAGCTGCTCCACCCTCTCCTGGTAAACGACTGAGCTGTTCAGTTGTGTCGTCACAGCGGAACGGAAGTGCTCTACGTCTGTAATGTAATGCCTTACGGCCTGATTTTTATTTATAAAACGGCTTTTTTTTTTTTTTTTTTTTTTTTTTTTTTTTTGAAAAAAAAAAAAAAAAAAAAAAAAACAGCAACCCTCCGAAGCGTCTGTGCTGTCCCACGACGCTAATCAAGCGCACCCACGGCTGGAGGAGCCATGGATCCGAGCATAAGTGTTGTTTTTGAAGACTGAGCTCTTTCTAACCTACTCTGGACACCGCCTGCTCTTTTTCTTACCGATAATGCCACGGATGCGCGTTTGGCTACGAGAGGAACAGGGCTATTCAACCTTCCTAAAGAAGAGTGCACTCGCCAGAAGTTGGAATTTCTTTCCGGGATTAAGCTAGCTACTATATCAACCAACCTGATGGATGCTTGGTGAACCTTGGCCAGAATCAAAGTGGATTAACTTTTATAACTTTTATAACCAACGCGATCTCATGGGAGTCCAAACTGAGCGGTGAGTCAATCAAAACGCATGTTAGCGTGTGTGTTAGCATGTGTGTTAGCCATTTATGAAACTGCTTTGCACATGTCAACTCCTTATAACTGCATTATGTGAAGTAACTTCACTTTTTGCAGCGATATTTATATTTATAATACTGCAAATGTGGAATGAGCAGAGAGAGGGGCGGAGTTAACTGAATCGAAGCGTCTTATCTTCCGGGTAGGGAAAATACCCCCCAAAAATACTTATATTTCTCTCAAAAATGAGTACTCCATAGTGATAGAGGTACAATATATCATATATATGCCTATACTTTACTTTGGAATGGCTAAAATAGCATGATACAGATCCTTTAAACTAAATTGGACAAAATGGGAAACTTGAGCCTATGAGTGTGAACTGCAATTTGTTTTTGAACTGTCATTAACAAATGTTATTGAGCAGGTTCTGTCTTAAAGAAAAGTCATATTTTCAAAGAAATTTTCCTTTACTGCCAGTTTGTATCCGATTTAATGCTTTTTAATGACTTTTAAGGCCTTAATTTTGTCATAATTCCTTTAATGACTTTTAATGCTAAACCCTGAACACCACACGCTTAGGAGATAAATGACTCATTCAGAAAACGTAAGTGTATTCCATATGCGACGACAGTGGGGGTTGTTTGTACCTTGACCAGTATGTTGAGTGTCCCCGGGCTGGACCCATCTGGACTGGTGAGGAGATAGTTGAAGTCAATGCAGTGGGTGTCGTTCTCCTTCATCACGGGCAGCTGAAAGCGCGCCTTCTCCCCCACGTCGTACTGAGAGACGTCCACGAACATGTAGGACCCTGGGCGTGGAGAACACATAAAGTTCAGATTATTTGTTTAAAAAGCGTGAAAAGTAGGCACTGTTGGCGCCGGTAGTCGACGCTGATGATTTTGTAGATTTAGGGACAGAATTACCGAAGAAAAGGTCAACGTAAAGTAAGATCAATATTTTGGAAAGTTCCCTTTTCTTTCAGTCTGCTGCTGTGTATTTGCAAAACGCTCCGATAACACTGTATCCATGTCTGTGTGTGGTTTACTGATCCACTAAACTCGAACCGTCTGCGTGGACTTACCAACCCCACCGACACTAGGACTTACTCCGTTCTGATCGATATCTGAGGCTTTAAATCTTTAACATATTAGCTTGTTTTGGAACTGGTCTTTTGAACTACACAGTGTGACCATTGTAACTGAATGAAATAACTTACAAAACAATGGAATTTTAAAGCAGAACTAAGTTACTAAGTAACAAGTGTTAATGGGATGATGTGGGGGTCTTTCATCTCCCCCTGGTGTCTCTGGCCTTAAAACAACTCTCTCTGTCTCCGACCCGGCAGCCCTAATACACACTAATGGTAAACATCTCCCTAACTGCTCTCAGTTGTCTACAAAATCACTTTTGGCTCGCATTTCTGAGGTTCATGACATGGTACAGGTAAGTCCTGACTGTGTTCTGTCTACAGCTTTTGTTTTGTTGATGAACATTTTGCAAAACGTTACTTTGTTTATGACGATAAGAAGAAGCTAACCGGCAAAGCTAACTGTCTTTTCTGTCAGCGTAGTCCTCACGGACAATTAATGAATAAAAAAAACCTGCAACATGCTATGACACCTGCAGTGGCGCTCGTGGCCTTTAGGGGCTAAAGTTACTTAGTTCTCTTTTAACGTTAACCACGTGGCTTGGTTGGAGCAAACAGATTTCACACACTGGGGAAAAGAACATTGTCAAAGATACGAAAAATATACACAATTTATCTTGTTTAAGGCAGATCTTTCTCTTATATCGGAGGTGGAAAGGTACCGCTTTATGGCCGTAAAGGAGCTAATGGCCATATTTGAAGGCCACGAGAAAGGCGACATCTTACAGAAAGGATCGTAATCAACTGTTATTGAGCTTTTGCCGTGTTTTGCACACACACGATTATTCACAATCGCGTCTGCCTTCCACTTCTCCGAACCCCGCATTGATTCGTCCCGGTTGCTAATTGGCGCTCGTGGCTGGGGGGGCTTCGAGTGCGCTGGCGACGGCTTGGCTCCGTGGCTCAAACAGAGATAAAAACTGCTTGTGCTAATCTCAACGGGGGTAGAAGTTGGCACTCGCGGTCGTCGATGGCGGGGCCTGGATGGGAAATGAGTGGCGGAGTAGCCAGTTGAACATTCACGCGCTGGGGACTCGGGAGGCTCGGCGGTCTGATGCCAGCGCTCTTGACTCGTAATGTTGTCAGCCAGCGCCGGCGTGCCATTTTCTCCGTCACTCTTGTTTTTTGTTTTAGAATTTGTAATAACATGATGGCAAAAGAGAAGAGGGATTTTAAATGAAGCACAGGCTTTTCTTGTCTTTTTTCCCCCCTCATCTGCGCCATGGATACTCTTTGGTAATGACCCGACGGCTGCGCGCTAACCAGAGCCAATTGAACGTATTGATAGAAATTGATGCCTCCCGGGTAATTCAGACAAGTACTTCAATGTAATGACTTCTCTGGACTTGGACGCGGCTGCTATTATGACCTGCCAATCACGGCAATTATGTGGCGTAACATGGACATCAATGAGCTGTTTATTTGCCCTGAGCCTTGTTTAAAACCAACAATAAAATATAACCCCCCCCATTCTCTCCCAATTACTATAGCAGCTATTGCACATAGTGACTTCAGAGGCACTTGGAAAATAAGTTCATAAAATCGAATAAAAATCAACTTGTTCTTGAATGCATTTTGAGGCCTCTTTTTGCTTGCCTTTGTGCAGTTGCCGTTCACAGATTTAAAGCCGTACGTAGCTCTCACAAATGTAAGTTTAGGCCCAGGCACAGCTTTATCAGACAGTGAAGTAATGCAGGGCTGACGGCCAGAGAAGTACGTGGCTCGGATTCGCGGATTGGGACTCTTTAGTGTTAGCGATTGACAAAAATGTGACAAATAATTGCATCGCTTTTTGTTGGATTTTCATCACATTTTTGCTCGTTTTTGGCTTTTCAGTTGCGTTTTCGTCACATGTTATTATTGTCACTTTTTACCGCTTTTTTGTCACTCTTTTGTTCCCATTTTCATCCTTGTTTTCATTTTTGTCGCTATTTTGACACTTTTTTTCAAGAAGCTTTTAGATTTGGGTGAAGCCAAACTGGAGAAAATGTGCTGGGTTCAGGTGGGGGATAAGAGATTAAAGTAAGCGATCATGCGTTAAGAGGCAACGTCCTCATCTTCTAATGACATGTGAAGTATTTAGTATATTGGAACTTGTATGAGCCATATTTCCTAGTTTCTCATTTCTCACCCTCGGATGTTATTATTAAAACACCTGGCAGTCCATCACATGTTGAGCAGTGTGTTCCTGGCACCGCGTGTACTTTCTATATAGTCCGATACTCCATCATTAGTCATAACACTCTGGAGGTTGATACATTTTTTTACATAGAACTTGGACACATTTCCTTTTGTTAGGAAATTTCTGCCGTAAAATCGTCAATTTGCATTTTCTACATTGGGTTATTTTTTTGACGTATCTAGGTCTGTGACTGATAGGAATATTTTTAGCCGGTAAACACCATCTTGAAGAGTCTGTTCTCTTGTCAAGCGCTTAGTATGGGAGCCAAAAAAGAGTGACGCGCGTCATGCCATCCATCTATCGGCTCTGATCACATGTGGGTAGAAT
Source organism: Neogobius melanostomus (assembly GCA_007210695.1). Lineage (NCBI taxonomy): Eukaryota > Metazoa > Chordata > Actinopteri > Gobiiformes > Gobiidae > Neogobius > Neogobius melanostomus. Next base: position 9,133,375 of record VHKM01000181.1, read on the forward strand.
CTGGCGCTGCTTGTCAGGCTTAGGCTAACTTGATTCCCAACTAGTCGAGACATGGCAAAATAATATTATGCTATGCTCGGATGCAACGGTTAGTAAAAAAAAAAGAGAAAGAGAGTAGATGGAGCGAGCCACATAGGACTTGAATGCCGCATTTGAATCCTAGATGCTAAGCCGAACTCTGCGGAGAAATGCGTTTGTCACAGTAGATTAGCAAAAACAATAACGTTAATCACTATTGTTCCGCCGCCTATTGTACTTACAGCATCATGTGGAGGATGAAATGGAATTAAGCAGTTTGTATGGAGCGGCTGTTTGTTTACCCGCTCCTGCAATTATCAGTCCACAATTAAAGTTTAAAAAATTAAAATAAATTGGACTATTGTTTATATGTGGCTTCCGTATGAGAGGCTGAGGTGGTGCAGAAAGAGCTGGCGTTTTAGTTCATCTACAAGGTTTGAATAATGCCACGACTTTTAATACAATAGTGACCAAATATTTCAAAGACATTGAACTTCATGCCAGTTTTTGTTTCATGTGGATTGACCTTGTTTCTACAAAGATATTAGCCAAAAAGCAGTTCAAAATATTAGCAATTTGCAGCAAAATTACTCACAAAGCTGCTATTATTACTTGTTTTCAGTGGTATTCATCTTCTCCAGTCCACAGCGAGACAACCTTACCCTGATGTTTCACAGTATATTACACAACCACATGTGGGACACTACGTGATATTTTAGGGTCAGAGCCCTATAATCAGCTTTAGCTGGTTGTTGTTGTGCGGCGCACTGTCACACAAACCGTATTATTGCTCTTTTGTGCGCTGCCTGGCGGGGCTTCGTTTGTAATAAACTAATGTGATTTGAGAGATTAAGCAGGAGTAGGAAGGGATCATATTTCAGCCGATCAACATCTGGTGCAGGTCTGAGCTGATTAGCACGAGCAGCATCTGGATGGGCCGACTGACTGGCCTGACAGTGACACGCAGATTATTGTTCGACGCGCTATTCTGCCCACAGCTGGAGAGAAGGTGGTAGTCAAGATGACAACAATGATGCCAGGTAAAGAAGTAGTAGAATACAAGAGGAGAGATATGGCACAAACTGTATGTTACAATTTCAACATTTTTAAAAGTAATTGTCTTTTTAATTTTAGTTATTTTTGCTGACAAAGAAGTTGTTGCATTTTGAGATGTATTTATTTATTTTAGCTTTTGGGCACAGTAATAACAGACAGGGTTGCCAGGTTGTGCGTTATAAGCCTTGCCGTGGGTGAAAAACATTCACACTTCTTTGTCTTTATGTTTGAAATATATTCAAACGTTTAGAATAAACAGTTTAGAATAAACAGAGAATAGTATGGCTGGCCAGGCTGTTCAATGTAAAATAGGTTACCGTATTTTTCGCACTATAAGGCGCACATAAAAGTCTTTAATTTTAACAGTGCGCCTTATATCCCGGTGCTCCCTATGTATCAATTTCTGGCTGTGTACTGCATCGTGCCTTTGTTTACAGGTAAATCAGCATTAACTAATGCGCCTTGTATTCTGGTGCGCCTTATTTATGAAAATAAACATTATCATTGATAATGCGCCTTATAATCAGGTGCGCCTAACGGTACGAAAAATACGGTATTTATATATTTCGAATGAAAAAATCTAGTGCTGTAAGAGCAGTTTTTTCAATATGAGAGGGAAAAAGGGGCGGTTTCTCATCATCGCAGGAGCATGTGGGCTCTGTTAACTAAAAAACATTCCAGGGGTTTTGGGCGTTTTTTTGGGTGGGTTTGGGCCGAGACCAGGGCAACCCTGATTACAGAGATATTAACCCTAAACTAGGTCAAAAACATTTGCATTTTCACAGACAACATTCACCATAAACGCAGTGTCACATTCTGACTCCATTTTAATCTGTGATACCGACTAGTGCACAGTCCAGAGTTAAACCACTAGATGATTGTTTTACTTGTGAGTTATTCCCCTAACGATACATATTCCCTGCACTACTTATCAGCTAAATAGAATAAAAATCACCACGCTGTGCCAAACACTTTTAAAAACTCCCCTGGGTCAAAAGTGTCTGTACATTTTTTTTTCCAGGGGTCAGAAGTCAACAAAATGTTGGCTCTAAATCGGTCCTATGCCCTCGGGAGGGCTTCATCTGGCTAAATGAGAAACAAGGGAGCTTTAGAGTACTCAGGAGAAGTGCAATAACACTTCAGGGAGATGGGCTAGCATAAGTAGCAACTTGGCTGTAGCTGTTATTGTGGTATTGCAGTAGGAAACAGTCCCACAATATTCTTGTACATTTCTTTAATATTAAGTGGCAAGTTCTGAAGCCTAAAAGGCAAACTTTATTTATAAGTGTGCAGTTCTTTTAATGTGTTGATTCTGTTTCTGTCATTCTATGTGAGTACTTTGGCTAATTTGGTTGTTTTTAAGACGCATACAGGAGAAACTAACCTCCTTAGACCTCCAGCTAGGCACTCCTGCCCTAACCCAGCTCAAAATATAGAGTTGGGAGCCCTGATAGCCGAGTGGATTATACCATACCATGACATTTACATAGTGCTACGTCCCTAATTCCAATGTATCCCGAAGCTACAAACCGATTTCCCCGCCTTGTACCAAATACTAGCCTTATCTCTACTCCCCTTAGGGCCTTTCCTATTGGCAGCTCCCGTGTCCCACACCCCGCTGGCATTATTAACACATCTAATGTCACTCTTGGGCTGCCATACCTTCAGGTCAAAATTCCCAACCCCCTTTAGCAACAAACAAACCATTAAACCAGCTATGCCGTCCGCGCCTCTTCTTCCAAGCCTTTGCGCTCAGGCTATTTAACCTATACACGCTCGGCATAGCGACAGCCTTCTGCACGGAGCCATTAACACCGGCAAATGCTAAGGTCTGGGCAGGAGCCAATGGGCAAGGCGTCTCACCTTTTCCCAAAATACCAAGCGGAGCAGAGCGGACGCCCACACACAAGAGGAGGTGCTGTGTGTGTGTGTGTGTGTGTGTGTGTGTGTGTGTGTGTGTGTGTGTGTGTGTGTGTGTGTGTGAAAATAACATTATGAGCTGTGCGTGAACTGGACCTTTCTCTAAATGTCAACCGGACTGGAGTGTCATCATTATTGTCACAAATGATAAACAACTAAATTAAACTGTATGCATACATTAGGGCTAACATTTCAAACAGGTCGAATTGGAATTGCAATTTGAGTGGTTGCAATTAATAAAGATGGCGATTATATGTAGCTAATATTATAGTCTTCTCTCATACTGTTAATGCTCATAGATGTGTTAACAACATGCACTGTAAATTGAATCTTGATTTTAAATCTAAAAAACAAAATTGCGGAATTAAAACATTACCCGTGTTGTTTTGGTTGTCTATTGATTATAAAAGGATGAAAAGCAAGAAACAAATAAGAATAACTAAATAAATACAATTAATTGCGACGTCAATAGAGCTCAACAGTCTGGGCTCCTCCCTCGTGCCGGAAGTAATACTCTTCCGTTTAAAAGGTTTGACTTTGAGAGTATTTAGCTATATTTTGAACATAACACTTTATAACACTTTAGTTGCTAACTTCGGCGGGATCCTGGAGTTAGGGGTACTTGGAGTATACATGAATGCCCCAAAGGGTACGTATTGAACTGCCCAGCTCTACAGCAAAGAATGTGTAGTCATTTGTTTCTTTTACTCCTCCTTGTGGCCGGAGTTAGTATTGGTATAGGAATTTAGATACAAATACTATGCACTGGACAACTTTATCCTTTTCTGAAAGCGTCCTCGGTGCAATAAACGACAGCTAAAGTTTAGGTCAACTGAAAATGTGTCCTCTGTGCTTGAATCCACCCTTCAACTACAAAGGGCCATCAGTCAGAAGCAGTGCACTCTTCTAAACATTCTTTAGCATGGTTCGTGGTCAGCAGTGCCTATCTGGTTTGTATCTTCTTATAACTCTCTGCTTGTCAACTTTCTTCTTATGTTTTCATTTGTAAAGTTTAGTATAATTTCAACCAAGCCGGTCACTGTTATAACATTTTTCTCTTATCATCGTAAAGTATATGCAACCTTCAGTGTTCCCCGCTGCTGATTAATGACCTCATATTCGGTTAATTAGACCCCGAGCCCGCGGCACAAAGATTTAATTCCCCCTTCATCATCATCATCATCAGTGAAGAAAGAGGGAAAAAACACAACTGATTAAAGCGTGGAGGTCTCTGTAAAGATGGAGACGGGAGGACACAGGGATGGATTGCACGCGAAAAAAGCAGATTTGGCGAGAACAGGGGTTGATGTACTTGGAAAATTATTCAAAAATATAAACTCCTGCATTTACAATGTAGCTTTTTACTGGGGATGCACCGATCTGATACTGGTATCGGATATTGGAGCCGATACCGGGGGGGGGGTATCCGATACTGAAACTGTTTTGGCTCTCAGCCTTTTAAAAACATAACACATACTGTACCTCATTTTGAAGCTCAGAAGAACCCAGAGAACTGAATCGCTAACTTAGTTTTAACTTCCGCAAATGTATTTTTGATCACCGCAAAATGCAGCAGCTAAAGCTAGCGGCAGCATGCTAATGCTAACTTCAACAAATCAAGGTTGGGACAGAAACTATGACTGGCTCACCTAAAATAACCTAAGAAAATACATGTTTGTATTTTTGTTTAGTTAGTTATGCACAAGTTGTAATGATCAGATCACTTTATGTGAGTTGTTCATATTAATGTAACCTAAATAGCTAATAGTCATATGTTTAGAGTTCAGAAGTCCAGTTATTCTTGTTTGATGTTTTTCCGTTGAAGTTTATTAATAGATAGCCATAATTGATAACATCTTATTTGCAAGAAAAAAATAGAGTTTACTGATCTCACAATGGAGAAATGAGGGCCAACGTTTTCACTCACAACAACTACTTTTAAGAAAGTGTCTTGGTATCGGTTAATATCGGCAGACAGTCAAACCCCTCGTATCGGTATGGGGAGCATGAAAGCTGGATCGGTGCATCTCTTTTTCCCCAATGAGTGTGTGTAACTATGATCCGAGCGTCTCAAAATGTTCAGCGTCGGTAGAAGTCTCACCTTGAGGCAGGTCGGGCGACACGTACGGCACCTCTTGCGTGTTGATGTGCGTCCAGTCGAAGTCATCGTACGGATCCTGTTGGTAATCGCACTGAGAGAAGCCCTCGTCGAACGTACAGCTTCCTGCAAAAACAAAGGGCGCCGGGCGATCAGATTAACCTTTTCTAACCGCATTATCAAAAACGCAGACACATTTAATTCACGCCAAGCACCGTCTGAGGAAAGCATTTAACTTCAGTGGCCAAAAAGTTACAAATCGGAACAAAACAGATGCTAACCAAATAAAGCTTTAGCTAACAACCCAGGCTGAAAACAGTCTACTTTTTAGCTAAGCATATGATCCATTTTTATACGTTTATGGTGTATTTTATGTACAAACTAAACTAAAACTTAGGCTAAAAAACACCACCTGATAAAGCCATGTGCACGACCCTGTTTCCGCGCCCCGCAGTTTGTGAACCCCTCATCTGAAGCCCATTTCATCTCTATATTTATCCATGTTGATTGCTCCCTGCTTGCTTATTTCCTTTCTTGCATGCGATGTCTTGGCTCATTAGTGAAACCACCAGGAGTTTGGAGCTTGAGCTGACTTCACTCAAGGCTAGCCGGGACCACCTCTGACTCAAGTACGCCCCCTCCGCCACCCTTCAGGCGCCCCATCTGAGCACCCCTTTAAACCCCCTCGGGACAGACATCATGTGGATGCGCTGCCCCCCTTCGACTCCCCGATCGCCCGGACGCACGTAAACAGGCAGATCCGTCTAATTGAGAAAGACGCCGCTTGTCCCCGCCGGCCGTTTGAACCAATCAAGTGGCGATGATATGTAGCCGGTTAGCTGATAGCGGGATGGCAGTAGCGCGCTGTTTACTGGTGGCTATCTGATTCATGGAGCCGGCAGTGGCGTGTGTTAATAAAATGGCCAGTGGAGATAAAGCTAAGAAAAACCACAGCGCCATCTGATTCACGTCTCTGCGAGCTAATGGCTGCCCTCTGCGTGCCTTTTGTCTGGAGTAAAGAAAAAAAAGAAGTGAAAGTCAATTATGAACTGAACTTATTACGCATACGAAGAGCCCTTTGCTCACGGCCCTTTGTCGGACTTCACATGGTACAAGCTTGGATACATTTAGACAAAGTCCCATGTTTAGTAGTAGTTACAGCATAACAAGTGACTATCCGCTCCCTGCAAAGTTACAAGTCAGGTTTGCGGAAAGGCAAGTCTGCTCACAGTAATGTAAGGTTTTAATAACTATACAAGTTCATGATATCATACAACTATCGCTAAATTGCAGAAGGGATAATAGGGTTAATTGCTTAAATTAATTTGGATGGATAATAATCATAAAAGATAATACTATTGATGCTTTAAAGTGATAGCCTGTAAGCTTAAATGTATTACAATTTGAATAGATTGTTGAGCGCTTGGGTCTGCAATTTTGATGTAACATGGGTAATGTTCTCATAAGGGGCTTCCAAACCACTCTTTGTCTGGCCCGTCACCTAGGACCCGTTTGCCATGGGAGACCCTACCAGGGGCACGAAGCCCCCGACAACAGAGCTCCCAGCATCATTCGGGTGCTCAAACCCCTCCACCACGTTAAGGTGGCGGTTCCAGGAGGAGGTTCAGAAGCCCCTTATGAGAGACCAACAGGCCCGGTTAGAACCATGAGGCCGTCCTCCTGTAGACCCACCACCTGCAGGAGGAGCCATAGGGGCTGGTGCAATGTGATTTGGGCAGCTCCAACAGCTGCCCCCACGACCCGGAAACGGACAAGTGGAGGAAGACAGACGGACGGACGGACGGATGGGTAATGTTAGATTATATTTTTGTCTAAAATCCCTCCCTTTGCTGATCTTACTAACTAATCAGAATTCCTGGTGCCATCACTTTGACCAATGAAATGAGTTTCCGGCCTATCAGGTCCAATCAGGAAAGGAGAGAGCGTGATTGTTTACTTTTGAAATTACTTTCTTTCTTCCATCATTTTGCAAGGAGTGTCTTTCAAGTCCAATATGGAGGGGAGGGGCTCGATTGTTTACCCTCTTTCTCCAACATTTTGCAATCTTACTGACTATCACTTTAATTTTAAATACTGTTTCTATGATTTGTTCGATGATGGACACAATGACACGGTGAATAAAGTACTTGACATCTTTTGTTCAAAGAATTGTGACAACCATAAAATCACAATGACAAAAGCCATAACACGGCTTCGACATTTTGACGTCAGTACAGGGAAACACCGCTACCACCGGCTTTTGTTTCACTCCATAAAACACATGACCCTGCTCCTTTTTCGCAGTCAAATCCACCATGTCGTCCTATCAAACCACATCACCGGCAGCTCTGTAAATCTCCAGTCTTGTATTATCGCTGCACTTTTCCCGAAGCCTTGTGCGCAGCTTTTCACGTCAGTCCCCCCACCATACTCTCCTGCTGATCTCTACTGCCGCCACCGCCACAGCGCGCTCTCTGACAACTGCGCCGCTCCCCTCCCAGGCAAAACAAGTTAACATAAAAAAATCTCAAATGCAAGTGACGCCACGCTATGCCCTGAAACCAGCTTGTGTCTTCCATCCACTCACGTTCCAATTCAATTAAGTCTTTGTCACAGCGACTTACCTCCAGTCATAAGTGAAAAAAATCGTATATGGAGGGCATGTAAGCACGGCATGACAAGTCTCGTTTGTCTGCCCTGGCTTATTCCATTAGAGACACCACAATCAAATCAAGCAGTTCGGACGGAGCGCCCCAAGAAATGGTATTGTAAAAGAAAAGAAAACATCCACAAAAAAGTTACGCAGGTCTCTCCATAATAGCCTTCACATTGTAGTGCTTTAGAGCGGGCATTTGGAGACGACTTTATCGTTGCTTTATCTACCAGTCACCCTAAAGCTGCGATTACAGAGAACACAGTAAGGCCATTGTCATACCGAGTGCTAATAAAGTCATCCAGTGTCCTCATTTTGGTTCTGCTGAAGCCTCCGCTTAACATTGGAATTGGTGTTGATAATGACGAGTATTAGGTGAAGATGGAATAACCATTTAAATTCAACCTGAGAAGACTGAGTTTTGGTCCTAAAGCATTTTTGTTTCATTTCTTCATGGCAGTCGCCTTGCATAATTTAAGCCCGGTTGGCCTTGTCACTAAAGTCACAAAGAAACCTTAACATACAGTACTGTACATACTTTGGAAGCGAACTCTTTCAGCTCAAATAAGGCACCGCAGTCTTTCAAGAGCAATTGGATTAAAGCAAAATATGTGACCTTTTATCCACGCTTTGAGCCACATTCTGAATGGCAAGCAGATTAATAAGAAAACAAATAAATGCCCTTGGTTTGAATAGTCGGAGAGCAGTTAAAATAAAATTAAAACTTTTTAAATGTTTAGTTTTCAACACTGAATTTCTGAGTAATTCACCAGTAAAACGAAAGCTAGTATACAGTATAGTGTGGTCTAACTCAACAAATTCAGAACAAGAACATATCCTTGGCTACACTAGCACCAAGAAGAACTGTAACAGGACTGATCAAACACTTAACCCATTGAGTTGCCTTGTGTACGAAATGCGCGGTATAAATAAAGTTGCCTTGCCTTGCCTTGCCTAACCCAGTCTAACTCCATCTCGGAACTGATCCAACTCTTTAAGGTCCCCAATAGTTTAGTCAGGCAATTTGTAGAATAACTTCAAACAATGTCAAGAAAATACCCCTTGGGCACAAGATGTTATAAAATGTAGTAGCACAAAATGCCAACAGAGGGCACACTGCTCTTAATCATGAATGTGAAGCTGGTTGATCTTAACTAGGACAGGTTTCTCTAATGTAGGCACACAAACCCAGAAACTTGGATACAAAGCGGGTGACCAATAGACCCTTTTCACGGCTGTTCACTAGCTGTTAGTTTGTCAATGGTTAGAAGATAAAAAGCTGCGGAAAAATACTTTTTAAGTATGTACAGATGTGCTGTTTGATGAAGCTTTCACATCCTGCCGATAGTTTTGAATGTCCTCTAAGTCAGTGGTTCCCAAAGTGGGGGTTGGGACCCCTGGGGCCACGGGACACTGAAGTGGGGGTCGCTAGACGCTTTTGAGACTATATTTTTTGCATTTCTGACATTGAATTGTATGTATTTTTGATTAAAAACACCATATTTTAGTGAAATTAGGAAAAATATTAAAATACAGTATCCAATATAAACCAGATTTTGAATCTGCACCTTAAGTTATTATAAAGGCTCATTATATTTTACGGAACAGGGTCCCAAGTTGTTGGTTGAGTGCTTTTGGGCATCGCGGCCTGAAACTTTTGGGAATCCCTGCACTAAGTGGTAATCCCAATGAAACTAGCTGTCCAGCATATAATTTTAAAATATCTATTTATTTGCCACAGATCATATCAATTCTCCATAGACTTCCCCGAGAAAAAAGCCGGAAGCGTGACAGTACGTGGAAAGGGCTTGTTGGTAGCAGTTAACGTGTACAGGAACTTAAACATCTTGCTAATCCAGCTACAGTATGTAGTATAGGATCCAGCTCGAAACAGGACCTTTTTTTTTTAGCAAACCCCCAATTGAGGATAGCACAAAACCAAGACTGGTAAAATATAATGTTAATAGCATTTTTCTTGAGTGCAAGAAGTAGTTCTTGAACCACATGTTCTAGATTCCACATCGTGGGAAGCGCTCTCTGATAGACAGCCTTCATGCTCCCTCCTGCTAACACCTGACCAAAAACACAACGTCTGAGCAGAACAGGGCTGCAGTGGAAAGAAGCAGATATGTGTGAAACCGTTTTTACATAGACACAGTGAAACGAATCTCCGCAGCCCGCCCACATTCGCAGTTAGCACTTCTTCCCTTCCCTCCGCGTCCTGCCAAGTTGGACCGACACGCAGCTAACGGTGAACCTGGCTGCCAATAAAGACTAGAGTGGAGTGCAGTCCTTGAACTGTCATATTTGTTTCTTGTATGAACGTCGTGCTGTTCCAGAATTTGTGCAAAACAGGTCCATGACAATAATCTCCAAATCTCAAACTGATAACAATATAAATCAAGGTAGTCACTCATCTTGTGCTTTAAGTTTGACTTATCTCGAAAATACAATCTTTTGGCTTGAAGGTTTATGTCTCTGATCATTATTAAGTCTTGTTATGGGTGTCTGCTATGTAATATCAAGGCATTATAGTCAAGAGATCAATCTTGTTATCACTTTGTCTTATCACAGACGTATGTTTATTACCGTCTTGGCTCGTCATGTAAAACAATGTGCCTTTTGTGTCCCGCAAAATCAACTATTTAGAGCCACAGGACACTGAAATCAACTATTTAGTTGATTTAGGTTTAGGGAACCATGTTGCAATGTTGTTCCCTCATCAAAAACATACTTGGAGTTGCTTAGCTGCGGCACTAAGCATGTGCAATGCTCCTCGAATTTACCCCAAGCTCCTCCGGCAACCCTATGCAACAGCTTAGTATAGCATATCCTTCCTTCACAGAGCCCGGAAAATATCTGCCAAAGCTTCACTAATACAAAGCAACACACGATTTACATGCTTAAGTAACTTTATAGCACTGGAAATTAACTTTGACAAGCCGAATGAACTGAAACGTTCACGAAACTCTTCATTTCATCGCACATGTCTGTACGCAAGGTTTTCTTTTCTCTCCTTTTCAGAATGATTTATAAGACTGTATTTACACCATTAAAAGCCAACTGTAAAATTTTAACATACAACAAGGTCAACGGAAGAACCACGCTGGATGAAAGGCAGCGTTTCGAGTGAAAAGATACTGGACTGTGGCCTCGCTAAGTTATTGAATGTGTTCGAACTCTTCACACGACTCTGACTTTTATTCTGTGCATCAAATTAACAAATTCATTTTTATATCCAACACAACTAGACCTAAAGCTGATTTAAGAAAGTCTGCAGTGACAGGGGTAATGTCGTGCACCACATTTTGAGAACCACTGTACAAGCCTGTGGAATGTTTCAAATTTAGCCTGCGCGTCCAGATGGGTCATCCACACCAAACCTATCTCTCCACGTTCACAAGGACAGGGGGTAAAAGCGCCCCGACTGCATGCTAATCACTTCCTAATCAGCTTGTGTGATTGGCTGCCGCGCTAATGAAATAATGCCGGCTCATTTGCATAATAAAATAATTAGAGGGACTTGATAAAGGCTCAAGGGCAGAGAGAGGGTGCGCTCGTGCACACACACGCGCGCGCAGCCCGTGATTGCGTTGGTGACACGGGACAGACGCCGACTTTTGTAAAATATCGGTGAGTGGCATCTGACACAACATCTGCCAGCGCCACTCAGCATCATTTAGCGGCCATTTGCACTGACCTCCACCTTGAGAAGGAGACATGAGGGGGAAATGTGCGACGAAAAATAAACACCAAGCAAGCCCAGCATCGGACATTAAGCGAAAAGTGAGTCTATGGGCATTTTTTCAGAGTTAGTGTTAGGATTAGATATATTACCAGACAGGCCCACTTCCTTTCATGCAGAATGGAAGTGGTCCTGTTTGGACACACACAGATGGCAGATTTCTGATTGACGGCTGTGGCGTAGCTGTACAAATCACAGCAGGAACAGGAACTCACAAGATAATGTCACTCACAGACGCGTAAACATCGCAACACATCAACCTGTATTAGTCAAAACAAACCAGGGACAGTGCCTTGGCCTTCACTGCAGCGAGTCTCATCGATGCGGACTTAACAGGTGAATGTTACATCGGAGAGAGCATCCCCAGCTAACACAACTGGACGACAGCGCTCTCAGCTCGTCGCGCCGTTATCATCCCGTTAGCCGATTGGTTTAATTCACTGACCATCTGTGTTAGACCCGCCCGTTCAAAAGACTCCAACTGCAGCGTGTCCAGACTAGGGCTGGGTATCGATTCAGATTTCCCAAATCGATTCGATTCACTTTGTATGATTTTCGATTCAGTTAAGGATATCACGCAGGACCAATTTTACTTGGATATGGAAAACATTCTCAGAATCAATCAATCAAACTTTATTTATAAATGCTGGATTGTCTCATTGGCCTCTTTGCACAGTCTACACCTGGGGTCTTGTCTGGTGTGATAGATCTGGGCCTCTATTGCTCTGGTGCTCAAGGCCTGCTCCTGTGCAGCCATGATGAGTGCCTCTGTGCTGTCCTTCAGGCCAGCTCTGTCTAGCCATTGGTAGGATTTCTTGATATCCGCCACTTCAGTTATGTTTCGGTTGTACATCCCGTGTAGGGGCTTGTCCTCCCATGACGGGACCTCCAGCGCCTCATCTTCTGTTCCCCATTGTCTGAGACATTCACTGAGCACGTCATCTGTTGGAGCCTTGTCCTTGATGTACTTATGGATCTTGGATGTTTCATCCTGGATAGTGGCTCTCACGCTCACTAGTCCGCGGCCTCCTTCCTTACGGCTAGTGTACAGTCTCAGGGTGCTGGATTTTGGGTGGAACCCTCCATGCATGGTTAGGAGCTGACATATTTTATATATATATATATATATATATATATATATATATATATATATATATATATATACATATACATACACATATAGTAGAACTAATGCTGCACATAGTAAAAACTAACTCTAACTTGGTTCAATAGTAAAAAAATATGAATATTTACATTAATTGTACCCAGTGTAGTTACATGAATCATGTACTTCTTATATTCTTAACATGACCAGACCAAAACAAAAATGCAAGAAGTCACATGGAATTATTATGGGAAAAAGACGTATTCAAAGGATCGATTTGCTATTCAAAGGGAAACAGATTCAAATTGATTAATTAAACCTAGTTTAGTCCAGACTACTTCTCTGTAGACGGAGAGTAGTCTCTACCAGAGTATGCTCTACCATATTACTACTTTTAGGTACCCATATTTCCATCTAATTACTACCATGCAATTAATGTACGTAAAGTACAATGCTACCCTATTTTGATAGCATTTGTGTAATTAAATTAATAGTAGCAAATCATGGGTATTGAGCCAAATTTTAACTCAACCAACTAAGCTTCAGTTGTACAAGAGTTTTTCATTGTGGCGTACTGAGTCAGTTTGGTGTTGCCCACATTTCTCCACGCTGACGAAGCTTTTAAAGTGAGCGGCGAATCCAACACACTAAAACAACCCAGTGCAGATGACAAGACTGTTCTGTTACCTTAAGCAATCAATGAAACATTAGTGTCATCGCTTTGGAAGTACTGTTGGAAATGCTTTCTTTTTCCCCAATGCTAAGTGGAGAAATCAAGTACACACTCGGATTGACACAGGAAGAGGAAATGAGAGATGGCTAATCTTGATCTCGATTACGAAAAAATATTGCCAAAAGCAGGTACAGTATAGTTATTATGTGAAATCTTGTACTTACAAGAATGAATTAGGACTACACCAGCACTAAGCCAGGTCTGGGGCAGAAAATCCTGCACGCTGCATTCCTCCCTCCCACTCTTATGTAGCCTTTATCTGGCAGCTCTGTTTCGGTCCGAAGCTGCAGATCCTATCGCTCACGAGAGATAAGACTGAATGAATGAAGAAGTTGAACAAAGGCGTGAGAAAAACACGCCTCAGAATATCACTAATTAATTTTGCGCAGATCACGCCAGACCTGTTGATTAATTATGATACTGCAGATATTAATATGCATATATGGCCTGTTCATTGTTAATTATAGTGGTGTAATTGTGATCGCAATCTGTTCGGCGTCGGCAACAGCAGAAAGTAGGTTCAGGACAGAAAGTTCAAGGACAACTATCAGTGTTCATTCAAAGTCAAAACTCCACTCCAAGTTACAGGCCTTTCTTCTTTTGTTTGGTATTTTTGTCGACAATTGATGTCTCTGCAACTGTAGCTTGACTGGCTAGCCGGCATGCTAAGCTAACTCATAATAAAAAAGCCTCTACACCTTTTAAAATGGGTATAAAAGGTTATTAATTTGTTTTGTTTGGCTTTTCTTCATGTTGCTGTTGTCGTTTTTCGATCATTTCCGTATTGCTATTCGCTTTCGAAATGCTACCTCCAGCCACTAGGGTCAGTAAGGAAACTACTTTTACGCAGAGAATCCCATTCTATATCTTTGCTTATCTTAATGTTTTTTTATTCCATTGCGAGACCGGGCCATCGCCTTCGTGGAGATCTTTGAGGTGCACTAGTTTTATCGACTCTTTCCATGTTGACTTTGTAGCGCAGTCCACCGCTACACGCTTGTCACCAGCCTATAATTCTCAGGACGTCTGCCCGGTTATGTGTCGCCTGTGCCAGACCAAGGACGCTAATAAACTTGTACCTTATCATTTGCCATGTGACGTCCCTCTACCCTCTGACCTGCCCCCTCTCTGTCTCTCCACTCCTTTGTCTCTTGTATAAAAAAAGAGAGGTGAAATTAGCCTGAAATGATACAAGGTGACATGAGAGGCGCACACACTATCCTAGTCGCCGTCACGCATCGGTGGTCCCCTGCCTTCAAAGAACCCCCTTTCGCACACCTACTCCCGAAGTGGCTCCAAACATACACACTCACACACACACACATGACTTCTCCACTGGCTTAATTGGAAGTGCTGAAGGCTGGAGCAAAAAAAAAAAAAAATTCCGCCCTTCATCTCGTTGGGTTGTAATTGAATCGTGTGTTGGGCTGAATCAGGAATTTTTTTTTTCTTTCACATTGACAGCGACGGTAAAAACAGAAATGGGGGATTTCTCTCTCCCTCGCAGAGCTCCTCTCTCCTCTCTCTATGGGTTAATGCGGCTTTTCAACTCGAATTCAAAACTCAAGCACTTTTCAAACCGGGGATTGTCTTCTTTTTTTCTTCTTTTTTTTGGGAAAACCCACCAGCAGCCAGTGACCTCAAAACCACACACAAGATTCAATTCTGGGGACAAAGGGTGAATGACATCTTGGGGAAAAAGGCGTGAATGGAGTGACAGGAACCTATAGGGTGAAATTTGTGGACAAGTGCCTTTTTTAATAGGGCTGAACGATACCGAAATGACTGATATGGCTGTGCAATATTGCGATAACGATATTGTTGCGATATTTTATAAAAACCATTCCAACGCGATATGTTCCATTCTAATCCAGCACAAATCGTAAGTAACTAGTTTTTCAGCAAATTGTGTCAAAACCAATTCGACTTAACCCAAATATAAAAGCTCCTCCTTGAAAAAAACATCAGCATAGCGATAGAAATGAGACGTAAATGAGAATAAAAACGCAGCACAACAGGCAACAAAAAAGTGATGCAAAAGCAACAAAACGGTTACAAAAGAGCGTTGAATGTGTCTTCTCAGTCAGATGAAGACTTAAAGGGATACTTCGGGATTTTTGACATTGGGCCTCATTTCCTAGTTATCCAGAGTGTTGTTGATGTCTGGAGATATTTTTTCTTAAATTCATGCAGTTCTTATATTTGAAGAGTCTAGTTGCGCTAGCCTAGAGCGAGGCTAAAGCAGTTCTATGGTAAACGCTAGCCCGCATTAAAAAACAGTCTGACTCACTCCACAGTGCACCTGAGGTAAATCACTTATAACGCCAGACTAACAATATAAATGTCTGTGTTAATAGAATCATTTTAACCATTTTGCGTTTAAAATAACTTATATTTGAGCGGCATCAGCTTCGTGGCTGTAAGCTAAGGCAGCGGCGGAGTGATCTGCGAGAAAATAGTCCCTCAAAATGCGGTAATTCATGTGATACAAGGTCAGTTTTATTTAAAAAATTATTCTATTAACACAGACATTTATATGGTTAGTCTGGTGTTATAAGTGATTTACCTCAGGTGCACTGTGGAGTGAGTCAGACTGTTTTTTAATGCGGGCTAGCGTTTACCATAGAACTGCTTGCTCTAGGCTAGCGCAACTAGACTCTTCAAATATAAGAACTGCATGAATTTAAGAAAAAAATATCTCCAGACATCAACAACGCTCTGGATAACTAGGAAATGAGGCCCTATGTCAAAAATCCCGAAGTATCCCTTTAAGTGATGTTGCAATATATTGTGGCTTCTTGCGATACGGACATTGCACCACCTAATATCGCAATGAAATATTTTCTTTGCCATAGACTGTGTAGCCCTACTTTCTAAACATTTGCAAACATTTCGTCAAATCCAGGAAAAGGGTAAATTCTTTAGTGTCCAGTGTCAACCAAATCTGTGGTTGAACGTATTAACATTAACATTAGATCCAATGCTAGCTGGAATGACATTTAAGACCTTCATTTTGGAACAACTCATTCAATGGTTTTCAACGCTTTTTAATGCCGTGTTGAAAAAAAACCATGTCAAACAGTACGGTACTTACTTATCTGATATGCTATGAAGTGGCTACGGGCGATCTCTATTTTGCCATTGTCATTGTCAGCGAGGCGTGAAGTATTTCCTAACGACCCAGCAGAGCGCCGTCACCGTCACATGTTACGATGCGGGCGCCTGGAAGCCAGCAGTCAGTCGGGAGCTGTCTTTTGATGCTTCCGGATTAAATGCAGGTTTCCTCACGGCAGCCCCGTCATTACAAAGGCTCAATCGAAATGGGGGGAAGAAAAAAAGATCTCACTTTTTTCAGCAGCGTTGCATCAGAAATATATATATTTTTGGGGGGGGAATGGCTGCTACGTTCAGCTGAGGCACATCACTCTTGGATGAAAATGACACTGACGACCTTTCATCTATTGTCCCTTTTTCCCAAAAATTTCCGCTTTCAATTTCTTGGCTTTTTTTTTTTTTTTTTCCTTTTTGGCGCAGATGAAGAACTAGCCTTGAGGGTTCGTCTGGTATGAAAAAAATAATGGTTGTATCCTTTGAATCTTTCGCAAAAATGAGAAAACGTTTGAAAATATTGGGTTTAGTTTGCTAACCAAACTTGTTTTGCACATTTTGATCGGCTTCAGGTCTGCTCTTAAGTTGTCTTTTAATCAGACCACATAAACCAATACATTGTGTTATTTTTAGAGAGGTTTTATATCGACCTACCTCATATTTCCCCTGGGGTTAGCCATTAGCGACATTAGCGGGGGTTAGTCACAATCGCTCTATCCACTATCTTCCTGACATTCACCTCGTGGCTGTGTTTTGCCTCTTCACCCCACTCCCCGCGCCCATCTGTGCATCGTTTATCTCTATTACAATTCAAATGCTGACATTTCAAAGCAACTTCACAGAGCTGGGGGCTGGACGGCAGATAAGGCAGGAGAATGGAACCGAGAGGGGTGGTATTGGATTTTAGACTGGTTTCTTAGGCCACGTTCTGACAGCAGGTCTTAATGCCCATATTGGATTTTTTTTTTTTTTTTTTTTGGAGAAACACGATTTGTTTACGAGGTTGTTCAAATTTCAAGTTAAATGCGACTTGCATCTTGTCTCCCGTGTGGCCAAATTCGCCCCCAAAGAGGCCATTTTAGAGTTGTTGTGCAATCGCACCCACTGACAACAACCTAATTTGATCTGAAAGGAAGAGAGTCGGTCAATTTTTGTGGTCTTTTGTGGAGCAGCAGCAGCGGTGTCCGTACAGTGGAGTTTCTCAGGAGTGTTTGGATAATGATACGAGCTGCTTCACTGACAGACTTTATCCATGTTTAAGGGTCACATGGATCTATTGGATTTAGGAGCCTGAATGTGACCTGGGAGACATTCGAAAACGTCGCATCTGTGTTGTTCAGACTGTGATATTAAGTTTTGATCTGCACGCCTTTGTGGTTGGAAAGGAAAAGTTTCGGCCACCTCTCACCTGTGTGTCACCTCACCCCTCCCCCACCGCCGTCCTGGGACGACTGATCGTGAATGAGCCCGGAATCCGGTTACATTGGTTTGAAGGGAAATTCAAACAACCCCCACTGTCTTTGTTTGTTGACACGTTTACCTTCCCACCTTTCCACAGACCCTCGGCTCCAGGCTACACTTCGTGTGACATTTCTCGCTCTCATTGATAAATTCACACAATCATCCAGCAGCCGTATCAATCTATTACAAACAATTAAACTAATATATAGTTGTTCACATTTGAAAAATAAGTCATGTTTTCTGACTATCGTTGGCAGGTTCCATGTGTTTTAATTTGGTTTTGACTTACTGTGCATTTTATTTTTCCAGCACTTTCTTTCCGATATTAAAAATGTAAACAAATGTAAGAATTAGATATTTTGTTAGCTTAATTACTTTAAGGAGAAGATTTTTCTGACAAGTATTCTATGTTTCATATTAGACAACTTGGTGCTCCTCTTCTCAGCAAGTCTCTTTTGTCTAAGGTTACACTACATTGTTAAAGCAACAGGCCTAGACATAACAACACACCCGACTTGGACTAATGCAAGTAACCCTATGGTGGCCCCACTGCGTCAAAACACAACCTGCAAACTTTTTGTCCTCGGAACCTAAATATTTTTTGTCAAGTGCCAAAAGCAGTAAGGTAGTGTCAAACAATACATCTACAACTGTCCAGGTTTGGTTTACATTTGCTGACAAACACATGTGTTTGGGATTACACTGCAGGAGTCGATCTTCAAAACCATAAACCAAAGCCGGGATGAGATCTCTTGTCAGTGTGTGTCATCTTTGAGTGAGTCAGGGGAGAGTAATTACACCCTTAGATGGCACTCAGCGCGTCTTGGGCCCCCGAGAGCACAGCTGTTTTTTTCTTTTAACTTTGACACAAAAACAAAACAAAAATCCCCACACTGCAAGTCTCCACAGGCTGCTGCTATACGCTCCACCCTTCGCGGCACACTTGACCTCAAAAAATGCTGACTGGCTGACTCATTGGAGACGCTGGGCCCGTGTAAACTTTGGCAAACGCAGTGACTCAAAGTGGGGGGAAAAATCCGGGGAGAGGTTAATATTTCATGGCGCGGCTCCACAATCCCGTATCGCCGCATCATGTGCTAATGTGTAATTCATAACTGCGTGCAACATGAGTCTGAAGAATAGTAATAACTAATCCTTTTAACTTTACTCTGGCTTTGTTCTTGAGATCAGTGGGAATCAGTTGCATCCCCATAAAAATGTGTCCATGCAGTTACGTCCAAACATTTCAAGTACATCACATTGACCGACTTTAAGCTAAACATCAATTAACAGAACTTATCGCAGACTATGTGGCTGGAGGCGGAATGCATGTGCTGATGCTAACACTCCTCCATAGATGTTGTGGAGCAGAGCCAGATGTTTCCACTGTGTACGGCTCACACTGCCTTGGGGCTTCCAAACACGAGGGGTTTGGCAGCAACATCTGGCCACGCCGCAAAAGAATCAGACGCCAACCTGCTATAGGTAATTAAGGCTACGTGTAACTCCGTATCGTTCCAGAAGCTATTAAACGGACACCGGTATGCGCTCGACTTCGACTTGACGTGACTGTACTGGACTGTACGCACTAGGGCTGAACGATTGTTAGGAAACCGGCAAATCCTCCTGACGAGTTTCTTTCTGGCGGCTGTGGATTGATTTATGTTTTACAATCATGATTCAAATCGCAGCGCTCGTTTTAAGCATGTCCAGGAGCCTTGACATTCGCGAGAACATTGAAAAATGAACTGCTAAACTAACACGAGGATTGGGACTTGCTTGAACAGGTCTAAGCTACAGGCCTTTATATGTACGTGATAAACGCCCACGGTAACAGGAGGTTTTGCTGTTTGAGTTCATATCTTATAGTTCAAGTAAAGACATTTGCGACAAGTTTCTGGCACTAGTCATTTTATCATCATATTTGAAAGAGATTCGTGGCTTTTGGTCCATCATCCAGGAAACACATTTGGTCGACAAAATGCCTGAATTTGGAATATGGCTTAAATGTTATTCCATTGTTAAAAAACAAAAAACAAAAAACACGCCTGGAGTTGTGTGTCCATCATGTCTTTTAGACTTCCCAAATTCGCGATTAAACAGTAAACAGGCTTTCACTTTTGGCTAACGGCCCGCTAACAAATCAATGGTGCTTAATGAACAGACTTGGTGCAAAGAAGTTTTGAGTTCTATTACCAGGCAACAAAATCCAGGAAATACAGATCAGAAAGCTTCAGCAGTAGAAGAAGAAAGAACCCAAAAAATGAAACAGGATTCCTCAGAGCCACGTGAATATACACTACAACTTAAAAACTCCTACAGTTTGGTTTTTCATGAGGAAACAATATTCTCACATGAAAAAAAGTCAATTTTGCATAATGTCCCTTTTCAACAGCTAGAAAAAAGGAGGGGGGTAATTTGAAACACCTCTGGCGGTTCCTAAATACAGAATGGGGCCTGGATGGACACGTCCCACAGAGTTAAACAAAAGCGCCCTGGCCTGTAAATGGATCAATGGTGGACAGAATGAGGTCAGGATGATTGCTGGCGTGTGTTGGAGGGCTATTTGGGTGGAGCGGCAGCGAGGCCCTTGCACCTGTACGTACCGGGGAAGAAGCATAGTGCAACCGTTTTAGTTTCCGCTCCTTCTTCTTAACTCCACAGTCATTCATCACTTCCCCTGATAGCCAAAGGGATAAATTACCAAGGGAGAGAGAGAGGAGGGTTTGCGAGTCCAAATAATGCCGTTTTTCCCGACGTTGCGCTGGATTTGAACGGACCAATCGGGAGAGCCCGGGCAGGCGGCCGTTTTGTCTCGGAGCCAATCGGGAGGTTTTTGGACGGCGGGAACAGGTCTGGTGCGGTTGTGATAAGGAGCAGAGCAAACACACACAGAGCGGCAACCCCCCGCGGTGATGTACACGCACGGCACTCGAACGGGCGAGCGCGCTGAAGGTGAGGCCAAATGAAAGGGGGAGGAGTGGGGGATGGAGGGGGGAGGAAAAAACAAAACAATAGATGAGGGGGTAAAGCGAGACGCATGAGGAAACCTGAGCAAGGGCTGAGGAGAAAATCCCAGCCCGGAGCAACGAATCTAATGCCAAACTACTCAGGGGCCGTTAGCAGTTTGTTAATATGCAGGAAAAGAAATGAGAATCATCGGATTTGGATTTTAAGTCATACATGAATCTGTCCCTGCAAAGACTAACAGGAAGTTGGTCTACTGAAACTTATTTGCTATATAAGTGTATATTCATGTAACATTTAACCCTGTAACCCTCGCCTTAACCGAGCACATTTTCTCCAGTTCTGCATTCTTCTCGACTGGAGCTCACAGCCTATAGGCCAGTGTAAGGCCTCATTTGAAAGCTAAGGCTTGTTCCTCATTATCACTGTCAAGTTTTTTGTCCTTTTAGGTTGTGTTTTTACATTTGTGTTTTGGTTACATTTCTGTGGCTTGATCACAGTTACATTACAATTAAACGTGTGTCGCGGTCGGGAGGTTGTCGCGGTCGGGAGGACTCTGCACCACATAGACACAGCTTCCACGCTTCCAGCGATGATCGCTGATGGAGACACGCGGTGTGCACGAAGGGGAGGGGCTGTGTGTGTACACTATGTGCATTTAAGTAAATATGTGGGAGAGACACGTGAGTGAGAGTTACGGAGGAATAGCCGCCGCATTTTAACACCCCCTCCCCGCACTCAAAATGACCGCTGCGGCGGTTCTATACGATGCATGTTTTAAATAGCGTATAACAAATTTTAAAAAATGAAACGAAAAAATATAAATCCGAAACGCAATATGTGGCAGGCGGTGTTGATTCTGTGGCGGTGCGCCACAGGATAGTCTATGTGTGGGAAACACTTCTTCTTGAGCACTAAACAAATTTGTTTTCGGTGCAGCACATCATGCTCACATCTTCTGTGTCAGTCACAGACAGACAGACAGACAGTCAATGCAACATTACAGACAACAGAGTTAGGTACAGTTACTATAGGCATTTGTTTAGTGTCCGTCTGGCATTTGGGAAAAAACTGTTCTTAAATCTGTCTGAATTGGCTTTCAAAGACCTGCAGTGCTTCCCAGAGGGCATGAGTGTGAACAGGTGGTGAGCAGGGTGTGAGTGATCAGAGGTAATTTTCAACTAAAACTATTTCATTAAAGAACCTAAATCAAGGGTTCTCAAACCTTTTTCGTGACCCGAAAAACTTCCAAAGGACAACTGAACCAGAAACAAGCGTTGTCAAGACGATTTTGTGTGTTTTTAACCACGCGTAAAACCAGATTTAGACGCGTAAACTTCAGATAGCAATTAAATTATAATTAAATTAGACGAGCTGATCATTATTTCAACAATCACGGTTGATTAGTGACAGCTTGTAAGGCCTGCAGTTCACAAATACATGAATCTAATTCAAATCAAACACATCCATCTGCACAGCCTCCTGACGACCTGCTCGTGTGAAGGTATTTAGAGACCCTGTCCACCCCGCAGCTACTATAAGCAGGTTAAATGTGCAGCCGGAGTAGCTTAGCGTGTCAGCACACGGGCCGGTGACACGCCGCACCGCCCCATGACTCCTCCAATTGTCCGGCGCCCCATGGTTGAGAGCCCCGGTTCACGGACTGTCAGATCGGGATTTAGTCTAGTCCCTTTTTTTTTTTGTGCCGCTGAAGCACTTTCTGTTGTCGGACAAAATACCGCTCTCCTACCAACCCGGGACAACGCACAAAGAACAACCTGAAACAGCAGTTATCCCGTTGGGGCTGACAGAAAGAAATAGACGCGCAGGGGAAAAAAAGAAAGAAGCTTGGCATAAAAATACATCAAAACATCAAAGCAAGAGAGGAGAGTCCTAAAATAACAATAGGGAAATGTAACTGGGACTTTCAAAAAAAAAAAAAAATCTAATAAAAAAATTATGTCAAAGAAGCGCTTTTTATCTGTGACACAGTTCTGTCTGCACTACAAAAAGACGCTTAACGATAGCATTTAGCATCCTGGAAGAAATGTACTTTTGGCAAAGGGGGAGGGGGAAAAAAGAATAAAAGGAGCAGCGAGTCGAAGCCATGGAGATGTAAAAAACAAAGACAAATCCTGTACCGGTGGGAATAGCACAGACAAGCTAAACATACATTACACGCAGCTATTAGTCTGACTGGGACTGTATGGCAAACGATAACAGGCATAAATAAAAGTGCATGGATGTGTCACAGATCGGAGTCGAGGCGTAAACAACAAGAGGAGTTATTTACTTTTGCTCGACGGGAAGGTGGATTCTTCAGAAATGTAATGTTTAAAGTCCTGGAGACGGAGGTAATGTATTGGATAAACATGGCCGGCTAAAAGACAGTTATTACCAGGTGTAATGGATGTTGTTATAGGATTGGGAAGACTTTGAGAGAATTAGAAGGGTCGACGAGCAAAAAGCATCTTTGACTTTGTACAAGAAAGTTGCGTTCGAGGTCTATGGTCAAAGCTGACTTGCAATTTCTATTTGGGTCATAATTTCAGCGTCAGGATTTCCAATGGTTAGCATGGGCCTTTGCGGGTATGTGATATTGACAAAAAATATATAAATCCACACTTTATTTTCGCAAAACATCATACACCATAAAAAGTGCAGGAATATCACTTTAAATGCTGTTGGTAATATAAAGGAATTAAATTCTTAGAAGTAAAACATGCACATATCTATGTACTCCGCATTCAACATAACCCGTAGTACAGGGCAGACATGTGGGGGCCGGCAGCTCGAGGAAACCCTCTTCTGGCAGCAGACTCCTAAAAATTGTCTCTTTTAATGCATAGTATAGGACACTTAACAAATGATGGTCCGGTTGCTCGGGGGCTGCTCCCCTCTGGCAGCAGGTCCAGTCACAGAAATGAGAAAAAAGAAAAAGCCCGAATCCCTTTTAACACATATCATTAAGACTATTCTTGTTATCATGAGCATCAATCAGTCTGCGATTACTGTACCTTTCATGAATAAATGTGGAGTATTATATGTATCATTCAAACACTTTGATACAGAGTAATGCTATATGGGTTGTAATGGTGATGATGAATAACGGTAATGCCAACATGGTAATGAATTCTCTATGGGAGACAGAAATAATACACTGGTTGTAGCGTGTGAGATACTGTGAATGTTGACCTGGAATAATGCAGTGTTGCATTTGTTAATATGTAACCAACTCGGTTGATAGTTGTTTTGTTTGTAAGATGGTAAGAAATATGAAGTGTTGTTATTTATTAATTGTTATTTAAGTTTATGAACAGGGGTGGGAGTCAATAAGCTTGTCTTCTTCCCACTCCTTTTCGAGCCAGAATATAAATTATTTTACTTTCTTTTTTCTTTTATTATGTATATATATTCTTCTGTTTTTCTTTTCTTGGCTTGTGACTCGTTGTAGCTCGAAATAAAAAAAAAAACTCAAACAAACCCCTTTTTAAGACATGAAAGTACTTTTCTATTCATTCTTCACTGTAGGCATGTTTGCAACTTGTTTGTTAGTTCCTTATTACTGATGCTGTACTCAATATTGTAATTAAGTTCAAAGTTCAAAACAACAATATGGATATGATCTTGTAGACCAGGGGTTCCCAAACATTTCAGGCCAAAATCACTCAACCAACAACTCGGGACCCCTTCTGTACAATGTAATTAGCATTTAGCATTTTGAGGTGCAAAGCATTTACAAGGTTAGTTTGGATACTGTATTTTGATATCTGGCTTAAGTTCACAAACATACGCTTTCTAAATAAAAATAAAAAGACATCAAATTCAATGTCAGCAGTTTAAAAGTGATGGATTTATAACTTTGTTTGTTAGAGTAGCATAGCTTCTAACAGGCTAAAGGCTACAACACGTAAACATTGGCTTTCTGTCATCATGTAGGTTTACTACAGTGCAGTGCTTTAAGTGGGCCAGTACGCGCCGGTACTCAGTACCGCCACTTCCAAAAATTGCTCTTGAGCGTACCGCCACCTCTCCATGCACCAAGAACGTGCTTTTAGCGTACCGGTACGCTCATTTGCACATCTGCTTTAATCCTTTGGCTGCTCCGCCGCTTTTCAGAGCGCCCTTCACAATGCACGCTTCCTATTTCGTCCCACCGTGAGCAGAGACTACATTACCCATACACCCTTGAGTTGTATGAGTCAAAGCGCCATGCGCCGCTGTAGCCGCTGTAAACAACTTAACGTGATGCTCGTCAACACAAACAAGCGGATCCCGGAGACGGTGTGTGAAACGCAACCATCGCTGCTCGGTTAAAATACAATGAACACTTGAGTATGCTCTCCTGGCTCAGAGTAGTAAGTAGTGGAGTAGTAGGACGCGTTGGCTGACCCCACCTGTGCCGTGGTCATTGAAGTTCTCACAAGTGGCCGAGCACGAGAGTGATGTGCCCCGTTTGGCCTCGTAGATGCGATAAAAACAAAAGAAAGCAGTAATGGATGTAAACAAACTTCTGCAGACTGAGATGAGGCGGACTGCAGACTGAATGGAGCCTGACAAACTGCAATGACAGCACAAGATCCAGAACATGGAAGTGTTTGTTAGACATTAGCAGACATTAGCCTGTAAGAATCATATCTGTAACAGAGCTTCATCCACCTGTAAGAGTTCAGCTAAAACAGTCTTCTAAAGATAAGACTGGGCTTTCATTACAGTTATTTATTATACAGACGGATGTTCACTAAGCTTATTTTCTTTGCATTGGGCTGTCGTCATTAGTTGTTTATTTGAGCAGATCTGAGATCTGAGTGTAATTATTGTAAAAAAAAGAAGGAATAATATAACATATATAGACCTATTTTTTTGTCTTCTTTATTTTTTTGGGGGGGGGGGGGGGGGGTCTTGGCAAAAAATTGCCAAGACCACCCCGGCAGTTCCGGCAATTCTTTTTGTCCACTTAAAGCACTGCTACAGTGATGATAATGGCTGTATTCATCTTTACTGTGCCCACTTTTGTCATGTTAATGACCCGTAAAAACGAGGCGTTATGTCCACATTTTCGCGCATATTTTATTAGACGCATTTGCAATCGTTAGCGCATTTTACATTGAAAACAATGCAGTTCAAAGCTCATGCTAATCTTGTAAATCTACTGTTTGCCTTTTGCCTGCTCTAAACCAACTCTAAATCTTCTAAGTTCAGTATAAGGTGCTGTTAAAGTGACATGATGCTATTTTTTGCAATTCCAAAGCTTCATACAGAGCTGTCCTCAGAGAAGTCCATCAGATTTGTTTAAAGTTAAAACATGTAACTTAAACAACATGGTAGGCTACATGTTTAAATCAAAAATACAATAAATAGTAACATATTCCCAGTGTCACTGTTTCCCATTAATAGATGAGATGGGTGAAAGTATAAGTAGGTCTGAGTAAATATTTAGCCAAAACAAAATGACATTTCAGTCCAACATTGCATTTGATATTTTTAAATTTTTCTTTATAAAGGATTGTTTGTTCCATCATAGTGTGTGAGACAGTGAGTCCCAGACATAAGCATTGTATTGTTTATTTTCCAATAGTGGAACGAAAACTTTACAACATTTAACGTCAAAATAAATATCTGCAAATATCGTATATCGGCCACAGCAGCGAGACAAATATCGGATATCGATATTGGCGGCAAATTTTCATCGGACCATTCCTAACGAAAAAGGTTGGGAACCACTATTGCACACAACACATTATTCCCAGCCAAAACGTAAT